>QNGE01000508.1:64897-145069 GCA_008508345.1 Paragonimus westermani | reverse complement strand
ACCGTACGTAGTAATTGAACGTCGTGGCCCAGTGTATTTGATAAAGAATGAGAGAAGTCAACATCGAGTGCACGGAAGCCAGCTGTGTAAATGGTACGACACTCCGATCAGAAGAGAATGCACACCAGTTGTGCCAACAGCACCGAGACCGGCACGCACATCGTCGAGAGAACGAAGAGAACCTGAACGCCTTTTGTTACGACTGGAACAATCTTTGCGGGGGGAGGAGTATAGTGAGGATAGACGGTCGCACCACACTACTCACACCACTATTCAGTAGCCGCATGGATGGAAATGATCGCGGGATAAATACGGGAGAGATATGGGAAGGATCGTTGTAAGGCAGAATGAAATTTAATGGCTGTCACTACATGATGGAACTGAGACATGGTGTCCAAAGTGACTGGAGCGTCCTCAGAAGAGTGCGGTGTGCAAATGAGTGTTTTTGTTCCTAGTCCCGTTGAGAGACTTAAGTAGTGTATTGGTTTCTCTAATAAAACAACCTTTTGTATCGTCCACCTTCTGGATTCACAACACTAGGTTGCAGACGCCAATGTCCCTGATGAAGATCTGCATTTTGATCACATCAGTGTTGTCCAGCCACTTGCTAAAACAACACCTAACGATATCTGGTGATTTTAGGCTGTTCGTCGACTTGTTGTTTCATGAATGAATTTTACATACCAGGTTTTGGGAGACAAAACCTCATCGTTCTTCATCTCGTGTGTGTGTGTGTGCTACTGTGGCGCAGAACGCTTAACAGTATTATGCTCTTTACAAACCCGTGGGTATCAGCAACAATATTAGTTTTGGGATCCTTCCCACCAGCTGTAAAATTCGGGCATCCTATTTGTTGGTTCGCGTGGCCCAACTGATGCACTCAATTACGGTTTTATATTTCTGCCACTGGATATGTATGTTTAAGGCTACCGAAACTCTCCGGATTGCTTTTTTGTGAATACGGTTTTTTTGAGATATACTATCTACATCAAGAAAACGACACTGTTTTATCATTAAGTCTACCTGGGTGGTTATGACACCAAATTTCAGCATTCACCCCGTTTCCTTTTTTCCGGAGATACACAACATTTAGTTTCACAGAAAGGTTTACAACGCTGGTGATACTAGCATTATAGCTAGGCTAATCGACAGCCACCTTGTCGAATTGGCTCATTTTCCTTGCAAATGTTGTTCGAGGCTAACTTGTTAACCATCACCTCTAACCGGATGTATACATGGTTGTTTGGTATTATCAGCCCATATAGGTCAGATGCGCATTCGAAGCACATTAACGTCTTTCTGATCTGGTGCATTGTATAGATTGGGGTATATCAACTCACTGTGGGTTCGATTACTTCTTGATGTTATTTGTTGTTGCTATGGGAGTCTTGGTAATCATCACCCACTTGAGTTTAGATGAATGCCTTTCATTCATCTCATCACACCTTATCACTCAGCCTTATGCGTGACCTTTATTTCAAGTTGAACATCACTCACACTTGGTCCACAGTCTTCGTATGCAGACAGATCTTCTAGCCAGCCCCCTTCGAAAAGAAGCACAGGACTGAAGTTTCGCTCTCATTAGAGCTTGTCAGTAGCGCGTACCCTTGACACGATCAGGATTAGAACTCCGGCCACCGTTTTCGGAGAAAACCGTGTTGATCCCTGTGCCATTTACTGACAAATACCACTAATGTGTGCAATCGACTGGAATGTGAAAGGCTGGTTAGTGAATCGCGACTTCTTATCTGGATGCGAGTTGATTATTGTGCTCTTCATGTTTAGACTACTCTCTGTTCAACTGGAAGAAATGAGTTGGTCTTTCTCTAACACATTGTTAATGGTTCAAGTTGCAGAGTCTTACTGTAAGAGCATCTGTCCTCTCTATTGTCGTATCGGAATTCCAGGGCTATTTCAAATTGATCATTTCCATCTCACTGCTGTAGCCCTGTACGCGTGTCTCTCAGTATCACTCTGATGACTTCTGAAGTTTGCCGATTCTACTGCCCGGCCTTAATCTAGTGGGAAATTTTTGGGATCATTCTGGCCTACTTCTTTCATAAATATGCGAATGAAAACTTCTTCGAAGGCATCGCGACCCACAAACTAATATCAGCTCGGGAACTTATAAACAGAATACAGAGGGGAATGTTTATTGTACTACTCACTAAAGACTGATCAACTTGATATGAGCACTTGAGGTCGAAATACTGACATTTTCATGGCAACTCTATGCTGATCACGCTACTCTTCCTTCGACCGGCCCTTTAGGTAGTTCAAATCAGGGTCTGTTCATTCAGCCGCAACTGTATGTTCCGTTTGCTAACCGCCGACGTTCTTCACTGGTCGCCTGAGTGACCAGTACTGAGGAGTGAACGTATTTCCATAGAGTTGCTAATCACAAGCGAATGCCACGCTCTTTTCTGGTCTGGCGAAGCAATGCATCTGCCAACTTCTGTCCATGAGCTCAGCCAGGTTTAGCACGGTCTACAGTGCATTTAAAGGCCCGTCGTAACGAGACCGGACCTTGGCGCTCTGTGACGGCTTGCACATCTCGGTTGTATCACAGTCATCTTTCAGAGAGAACCACTGATGTATTGCTGTCTATGATAGTGAGGGTGCAAATGCATGTATGGTGCTATACAGTCTGTGGTGGGCTCGACGATATTTATGTTATGTGAGGCCCATATATGTCCGGGGCTGCACTCCAGTGTCTTCGACTAATAAGCCTGGTGACGCAACGTTGAGTGTAGCCATAGTTGTCGGTCGCGGGAGTCGTTTCGTACACTATTCCGGCAGCCAAGTTATTCACCAATCCATAAGCTCGGTGGAATAGGAAACCTGAGTGTTAGCGTGCAATCCAACACACTCTAACGTTTATGCTACTTGTTTATACGCTGTTCATTTTACCGTCGATTTTCATCTAAAGGTCGTTCCCCAGTCTGCGTTACGGTTTTAATGAGCAATGGTAGTCATGGTTAACTGGTAGTTAGATGATGACTGTTTGTGTTGGCTCAATTGCTGAACGGTTGGAGGCTGATGGTTGGAACTTATCCATTATAATTAGAGCAAATATTTGAAAAAAAAGTCAATCTGAAGCACACCTATTCTGCGATTTGAAACATTGAGTCCTTTGAGTCATTTAAGTAGAACAGTGAGAAGGCAAAAGTTATAGTGCGTATTCACTTCGCACCCTGTTGCCAGTTGTAAATATGTGACAAGCGTCACATTTGTCGATATTCTTTGGTTCGGTTAAACTCTGTTTGCGTTCAAATCATGCGTAATGGGACGCAGTAAATGACCTCGTTCCTAATGGTAAGTGTTTTCTGTATGAGACGGAAATAGTCGACTGGGGACGCATGTTGACGAAACACAAATGGTGTGCTTACAAACTGCATAAGCCATTAACTGACTTGTTGTGCACAGCTGACGAACACATTATCATTATGGGATTGTATTTAAGGCTGCTTAGTTCGGCTGTTAAACTCTGACAGATACCACAGTCTCACCTATGTTTGTATAAATAGTCTGTTTAATCTGGTTTACTTCGGCTAATTAGCTAGTGCTTTCTCAGACTTTCCAGCACCGGGCCAGCAGATTTATATGCATGGCATACTAACTTTGATTGCCGCGTCTTGTGTATTGTTTTGTTCGATCACGACAAGGTTTTTCGTTTTTGAAAGTGTACTAACAATTTTTCTGATCCTCGTTTTTTTTTTGGTTGTGCAAACTAGCGGCTGTTTCGTACATTGCATTGTTGTTACATGCCTAAATGTTTTGCCCACTTTTTTCTGCCGGTGGTCAAATTGTCTGTCTCGGAACGCCTTACCAGCATCCAACTACTAATGAATTAGACAAGATTTACTGTGGACGTACCGGAGGCTATCTTGTTATGAGCTACAGAATGGCACATCAACGTTTGCGGTCCCAGCTGCATATTCTCACGTCTGGTTCACACCACTGTATCCAACGTTGCGTTCTATGATTATAGTGCTAGATGAACCACAAACAACGTTGTTACAATTCTAGAGAACACTCGGTCTGAATGTGTCCCAACAATATCATCAATAGATCACAAAAACGTGAGGCATACATTCATGTGTACTCTATTCTGAGTCTGTAAGCCGCATGACTATCTGAACAACACTGAAATTGTGTGCTAACAAGTGGGTGCCTGTTGAAGCACGTTGGTTTTATGCCTGACCGTTTGTAGCCGCGTTCAACTTCTTATTCTCTTCTAATCCACTTTCGTATACCTTTCATTTTATTTCATATTTTGAAACAAGCTTCTGTGCGTCTACCTTTCTCTTTGTTTACTCTAGGCTCTTTTGATACACACTCAAATGTATTCATGTGTTATGATCTAATCAGTAAAATCTGGATTCAGTTAACACATTCCTCCCCGAGTTCTTTGACATACCGTCAGTGATTGAGGGCTAGGTTTCGAACTTTGTGATTCTTTCGGTTCTGTGTACTCTGTGACCGAACTGATCTGCGCCAAGGACGAGCGTACTCACATAACTTTCGACCGCCTCTATTTTTGCCATTTATGTTTCTGTCAGGCACATCGACCTTCTGAATGAGGCCACAATTCATAGGTGTGCGATTTTTGTCTTCTTAATCTATATCCATGGCAGTGCAGTGCATGATCTGCCCTGGTTGATCCACACTCCTTCCACGCCGTCTAAAAGTTTGCCGCATGACGAATTCATTACAGCCGCCGACTTTCGGCCGGGCGTCTTTGAGTTATGAAAGCATTCCGCGTTTTACTGAATGAAACTATGCAGGAGTTTCCATCTACGTTACCCGCCATGCACATTGCTGTCAAAAAGTATTCTCATACATGACTGTTTATCGTAGTTACGTGCGTCCGTAAAACTATTCTGCTTGCTCTACCTCTTTGTCAGTCTGCTATTTGGGTTGTTTCGTAATCAGCGATCGTCTCATTCCTGATGCCAGTCTGACGTATGTACATTCAGCTGGACACTGCCTGTGTGAGATCAGTTTTCTTTGCGGTTTACGTTTGCTAAACTTCAATGGGATGTGCCATTTAGTGCAATTCTCCTGGTAACACAGGCTGGATACTGATAAATAATAGGGAATTCCGTTTGATATGTAATTTGACCATTACCTATACTCGATTGCAGCTTTCACATCCCCATAGCCATAGCTTCCGAAAAGCCGCACTGGTCTTAGGTTTGGTTCTTGTTAGAGCGTGTAAGTAGGACATACCCTACCTGGATTTGAACTCCTGTTGCTGGTGACGGAGTTGAACACTTCGTGTACACTCATGTATCTTGCTTGGTGTTACCTAAGGTTTTCACAAAATCTGCCTACTGGTTTTAAGGGAATTGCATCGAATGTTCTTTTTAAAATTACTTTCTTTTTCGTCGACTCCGTTTATCTTTCTCTGTGAAATATGTAAATCGAGCGGCATTTTGTTGGTAATTATTAATTTGAGTGTGAAACACGCTACTGTTCAACCTACAGTGTGTGTACAACCCAATGGGTAATTCAAAACACAGACGCCATCATCCACCATTGTCTGGCAAGCAAATCAGCGAAATGGGCCGGGTGTCTTCTTCGACCTTTAGAATCACTAACTCTGTACCGCATCATTTCGTATTCACACTCGGTGTCATGGTTCCCTTGATTCGGCTTTTACTGGCCACACCACCACAGCGGTGATGCACATCCTGTGTCACTTGTGATTCATCGTCTCTTTGTAACCATCCATTGTCTACGACACGTAGGTCGTCATGTCCTCTGTGTGTGTGTGTGTGTGTGTGTGTGTGTGTGCGCGCACACACTTGTTTTTCAGTCACGCGAACATATATGCACATAGGTATCATGCATACACAAAGGATCATTGTCGCCTTTCTTTTCTCGTTATTTTCGAGTCGGATTTTTATTGTCGCAACTCCTAAGGATGCAATACTTTCATATCCTTCGATGGCTCACTATCCGTTAAATTGGGGTCATAACCGTGAACTCAACTACCGTCCCGTTTGTATAGCATCTGGCTCACTTGTACCACAGTCTAATACTCAACATGCTAGCTTCAAGCAATCCGTGAATGATCACCGTTGCCCTCTGAGAGATTGTAAGTTACAGTAATCTCCGTTTGGCAACGTTGAGTGCACAGCTGCATGTGTTGGTCAGATTAAGTTCTGCTGGTCTAAATTAAATAGTAATTTGTATGAATAGTGAGCTTTTTCCCTAGCACTTTCTTATATATTCCTCTCTAAATTTCCACCAGCCTTACTCATCGATGTCCTTTTGCAGACAAAGTTGACTGCCATATGAAGTGCTTGCGTTTGTGTGTGTGTGGTTGGACATAGCATGTTCGATACGTTCTTGTCGGATACGATTCCTTCAATCTCCATGCTCCGTGTGCTTCGCGAACAGTTATTTTTGTTAAAATGGGCAAACCACGTTCCCTTGGGAAGCAAACCGAATCACTTACAATCAGTTATGGTTTACAGACTTTTTTGTGCAGTAGGTTCCATGCAACTTCATCACGACATTTGCTTGCTACTTCTGGCAAACGGTAAATTATATGCTTTTCCTTCCTGCGGGGTCGTCGGCTCGCTGATTTCGTCGCCAATTCCCCATCTTTTTTTTACGTTAATGAAAACCACTTATCCTATTTTGATTATGTAGTTAAGTTGAGTTCTCATCTGTTAGTAGATAGGTTGCTTTTGATTGCAATGTACTGCAACGCGTGTGAGTTGTCTGTTGTTAAAGTTATTCAAGGCCATTGGGGTTCGAGCTCTGACCCATGCAGTTGACAAACGGCATTTTGACTAATAAGGTATCTTACGATTTCTGCTGATTGTAAGATCAAGGGGCGATATTACAGAGTTACATGTTCTGGCAAACATTGAGTCGTAACGAATGCAACCGCGCTTCTCAGCAGTGTCGTTTACGTAACAACTTCCAAATACCTGCTAACCCATTATCGGTGGTTGTCAGAAGGTTCAGTTACTTTGCCGACACGCGATCTGTTTGTTCACCTGTTCTTAACGGAGTGGGTAATACATTTTAGTCTCTTATATTCATCCAAGTCGGTCTTTTCATATTCTTTCCCGGGAAAGGTGTTTACTCAAAGGTATGCTCAGTGGTCTTCCTAAAACCGGTCGGAACGTGACCTATTTTATTACCGCGAAAATAGTGATTTGGACAATCAGTTAAACCCTGCTCATATTCGTGATGTCTTTTGACCAAACATCAGAATTGTGGCGTCTAGGTAGCACACACGTAGCCGTGTGTGATTTAAACATATCATTGTCACCGTTTGCTACTTAATCACACACCCTAATATGGAGTAGACAATTGACACTCGTCATGTCAAGTATCTAGTCCACGTCAACTTAGCATTCGGTGTTTATGCTTTATCGGCCAGTGAAGCTATTTACAGGTGCGCTATTCACATGAGCTGACGTCCATATCGTCACATGTGTCTGTTCGCGACTAAGATCTTGTAATCACCGTGTTAGTCATCATCTATCATGGAATGTCCGTAGTACTGAACTGATGACTTTTTATCTCGTAATGATTGTCTCTGTACCTTTATTCTGCACTCGTTTTCATTATACTCAAATTTACCCTGTTGAGGTACATTTTGTTCATCCTTAAGTTTGAAAACATTGATTCTCTTTCATTTGCGCAGTTCATTGACCTTGATGACTTGTTTTGTTACTCTAACTGATCACATGCCTGTTTACCTCTAGCTTATGAATGTATGGTCGTTTGAACCCATCTTTGTGATTCCATCAGTGTAGCTACACCGGTTTTCACATTTGAGTTCAGTGAATAACGAACGACGTCCTAAAACCTCGCTTAGTGTGCACGTTACCCCAAAAGTTGATCTTTCTACTGACCTCCACGATAACTGTTGGATGGATGATATCGGAGAGTTCATTCACTGCCACTATCATCTGCTTGTTACGACATCGTATGATGTACATCAATCACTGACACCGGTTACATATGCATCAAATCACTGTGTGTAGTAGGCCGTGGCTTTCGCGTTTTGATAAACTCTCAAAATAATCCAATTTCATGGAGATCGTTCGAGTCCCGAGTTTTTCACCGATTATCTCACCAATGATACATTTCTTTGTGTAAGCCGGTTCGCTTCCAGATCCTTGAGCCAGGTGTGTTAATCACTGCACAAGTGATCTCACGTTGTGTCGACTTAGCCAGCGATTCAAAAGTACTCTTTCAGCGTCGACCCCATGAAAATATTGCTTTGTTTCTGTCTGTTAATCTGTCTAGGGATCTCGTTTTTCCTTATGCCTCTCAGAACCGACTTTCAAACACACCAAATCCTCGGCTTGTTAGCACTGTTACGCACCGGTTCTAGTTCTAGTTAATTGTTGTGTCTGTCATATCTTTCGTCAGTGTTATTTATTCACCATTATCAGCTCTCTCTTTCCAAATGTTCACTGTCGGTATAATCTGTAACTGATATTTGATGTGGAACCACGCTCCACCCAAATTTAATAATAGCCTGCAATATCCTGTTCAAGCTATTTGTAATGAAACTGATTTACTGCTGATGCGTTTTTTTATCCCGAAACACATTTCGGCTATTCTGATCTTTCCGATTTCGCTGATTTTATGCACATCCAATCAGAAGTTCTCGTGTGTTCTGCCGTCCACATGCAGTATTGCACTTTCTGTGCAAAAAGGCTGTCATCCAAGTTGATAGTTGGCGGTGGCGAACATTCTACCAAATTTCACTGATTAGCATGCATCTGTTGAACACATGCGCACTCTTCCAGACCATCCAAATGGTATCCCATGCAAACACACACACACCGTTGACCTAAACAGCAGTTGGAATTTTTGAACGGTTCCATCTTTACAACCGTGACTGACCATCTAATGTGTTTCAGCTTATCTCCGGACTCATTAGTTCGGACCACTCCATTGAAGAAAAGTTTACATGAGACGTGACATAACCCACAAAAGTTGGTTTTGTTTAGGTCCATCCGTGTACATAGAAACTGGACATTTTTGATTGTCACACGTTCCGACTGCATTGCAGTTTACTTTCTCAAACTGTTATGCATTCTTTTGCTTATAGACTATAATCGGTCGGTCGTTTTGTGGTTAGCTTGCAAACTAGCAGCCATCCACTATTGCCCCAGTGACCACCTGCAAAATGGCGGACAGCTGTTTTAACCTCGTCCAGTCTCATTATCACAACACACACCGGGGACTCAAATTCACAGCCGTAATAAGTATCAGAATGTTGAACCACTGCAGAATGGTAATCCAAAACTGTTTCCCGAACCAGGCACTCACGGTCACTGTGATTGTAGGAGGGTATATGGATTACTTCCCTAAGCCAATGATAAATAGATGCACAACAACGGATAAGTGTCTGGACTAGCATTTTGTGGTAGCTTAACACTCTGATACCTATTCACGAACTGTGGTGTTTCTGAAACCCAACAACGTCGAAACACCTGTCACTACTTCACTGATGGCCACTAGAAGCAATTGTCTGCACAATGTGGATTGAACGGATTACGCAAACAGCCATGATTCTTCTTATTCTAAGTGATCATGCCTTGTATATTAGTAGTCTCATTCAACGATGACACTTCTACGTTTTCTCTTCTGTTTTTCAAATAGCATATATTTTATCTTTTAGGTGTAGTCTATTAATGTTTTGAAGTTGTGATAACCCACTAGATCGATTCACTCGTTCGTGCTTATCCAAAACCTACTGCATCGGTTTTCCATTGGACCACTCGTCATTAGGATAAGCCTCATTACTAGGTTCGATCCGAGTCGGTTTGTAAACAGCCGGTAGCACATGGCGTGCGTACAAGCTGATCGACCGTATGATCGCTCCCGGTCTGGTAATGACTAAATCCACTCTGTTCTATTATAATCGAATGATGTTTTGCGTGGGACTGGGTGAGTGTCTTTTTTACAGATAACCTGCAGTTCGATTCCTCTTTTTTTCCATTACCAGGTTTTCCGTTACTGTGTTCGTTTTTTCTATCTTTTCCGTTAGCTGCATCGATCTTGGAGGGTACCACTAACCGGACACTTGTAAGTTGTTCCATGTACTTTATGAACGAACTGGTTATGCAAACGTCGCACCTAAAGTTTTGCTACATTTTGAGAATTTGGACAGTTTTGAACAAAAGTGCAAGTTACCTATTTTTCGCGGCGGCTGGCTTAGTGTTGATTAAACTATATCAGCATTTTGATTAGTTTACCAGTGTTAGTGAATTGTGCACATCCAGTATACTAGAAGGGATTAATTTCGCTCATATGCGTTGTGCGTCTGAGTAAATGTTGATGATGGCGTATCCTCATGAATAGTATTGGGTATAACCGACTCTAGAAGAAGCGTGGATTATTTAGTTTAGGTGTTTACTGTCGGCACAATGAAACAGGTTTGACGTGTATCAAATCCTCCCTCGTTTTCGAAATCCGCACAGTTTGGGTAGTTTTAATCTCAGTATCAGTTCTGCTAATTCGATTGATTCATCCTCCGCCCCTTAATTACTTCATTCGGCTTAAACGTGCATTTATCTCCGGCTGCATGCTCTTGGGATGATACTGTAGACTCATGGTTCGTTCACCATCGGGAAGGATTGGCGCACGTAATTATTACAAAAAAATCGGTGGACATCCCTGCAGTTTTTGGCCAGACTGTCCATAGAATTGATTCGGAAAATCCAATAAACCTGGTCCCTTGCTCACCTGAATCGGTTAGTTGGTCGATCGAATCCACAACTTTCGAATTCTGCTACATTAGCTTATGTCCTACATTAAAACTAATTAGAATTAACGTTTAAGTCATAAACCCGTTACGACGGAATATGAGTTGTGCTATTTAAAAGTGTTGGCTGATGGCGTTGTGATACTAGCTTTGTTTTGGGAAAAGTGGTACTTTCGTTGGTCTATCGAAATGCACTAACACGATCGTACACCTGCCACATTGTGTGCCAAAGTTTCATTCCGTCGAAATATGTTTGAACTTCAGTTTGTCTAGCGATAAGCATTACTAGACTTCAAACTCCTTTCCTGATATGAGTCTGTGACTCCTTTGTGTTACGGTTTTATCCACCGGCTTACTTTTATCATCCGTAAAAGTGTTAGTTTGTCCGAAAAATGGTGTAAGGGACGTTAGCCGTTCGGGCTAATATGAAGTTGGTAACAGTCACAACACTAAAATGAAAGTCATACTGCGGACTTACTCGTGATTTGTTGCATCGCTTTACCGTCTTACATATGTACCCTGATGGTCCGGCTCTTTGGGTCGACAATATAGCATAACTGTTGTCGTACATTTCAGTGCCCTACTAACCCTACGATGACTTAACGTTGATGATACTGGCTATCGGTAATGCGAGTTCAGGGCCCCTCTTACATTGTTGGCTGTTGTTGATATTTTGACAGTCTAGTTTGATCCACTTTTCACACAATCTATTGTGCCACATAGTGACAAGCACTTCATAGCATTGGCACTGAAAGTGTTAACTGTAACGTTCTAACCCGGTTCGAACTGATGCACAATTATCGGAATTTGTCTGTTCACGACCGTTAATCTGGTTCCAATAAGCGATTCTGATTGAGCCCGCCCACGCATTGAATATTAGTGTGCGTTTCTAATTCTTTTTTTCACCACACTGTGTAACGATGCCCGTCTGTCACTCGCCCATTTCCTTGTCCTTTTAAAACAATGCAGAATGTACTTTTTTCTGTTTCAATCAAGTGCGTATGATACTCTGAGTTTTTACGCTCAGATGTTATCGTCCACCATTGTGTCCTCTGCTCTTCCCGTCCGCTGTCATGCCCCATCCCTATGCTGTAGCGATCAGACTACACCGGTTGTCTGCTGTTTGTCACTTTGTATGTCATCGTCATCGCATAGGGGGAGCAGGTCTTTCTTATTGTCTACACTCATGCACACGGTTTTTGAGTCCTGGCTACCAGTTCGATTGTAATCGTGTATGTCAACAACAAGGAGACAAGCTCGATTTTGTTTTCATCCGGTCACGATGACTAAGATGACGGTACGGTGCCTTTTTTCGCGGATGAGTCATTTGGCCCTCTGAGTGTTACCGACTGAATCAGGAAGCTCTGTTCAATAGACTCAAAGAAGTTTGTAACTTCAATCGAAGACGAATAATCCTCATCATGGATGCCTGCCAATGGAAGTTGACTATCGTTTCAAGTTATCTTCTTATGGGTCAATCAGGCTATATTAACGAGCGACAGTATGGCTGTTTTTATTAGTTGCTAGCATCTTTCCTTTGCAAGTGATGTGACAGCTAAAATTCAACTGCTTGTCTGGTCAAGAATGTGTATCATTGGGTAAGCTGTATCTATCTAGCGGTAAGCAACGAGTGCCTACCAAAACTACCATATAAAGCGTCTTGTTTATTTTTCACTATGAATTTTGAAGACTAACAACTTTGATAAACTTAGTTCTACTACGATTTATTAATTATTTTGAACAAATCGGTGTACTATCAGAATTGCATTTCTCTCTCTTCTGCTGTCTTACTCACAGATGTTAGATCCAGTCCGAGTTGTTCATCGACCTAATCAGTCGGATCCTTTCATTCTCGAACTCTACCTGATTGTCGACGAAACTTTGGTACGCTTTTTCTCTGATTATCATATATACACAATGATCCACAGAAATTCACACAGCCTGTTTTCGACATCAGCGTGATAATCCAGTAGATCCGGTCCTCGCATTTACAATCGTTTGGCTTCTTTTTCAAGTATCCGGGTTGGTAATTTTGCTTTCAAAACAGAAGTTTCACCTTATCCACGAACATACTTGGTTTTCTAAAACGTACACCCGAAGACAGATTGTCTGAAGTTTCGTACATTACCTTGTATTCACATGAGTTCGAAACAACTTATTTTCAGTTGAGGAAGCTGTCTTAATGCATCCATCCTCTTTCGGATGAATTCCACATGGTCATTCTTGAAACTGTTGTGATATTTTAGTATTTCTCTGGTAAATGTCTGACCTATTTATTGAAAAAACGGTGATGTAAAATTGTCTCAGGATGTTGTGCGCTAACTGTGGTCCTGTTGTCTTTGCATTCATACACATATTTATTCACACTTACGTTCTTGTTTGCCAATCAGGCTTGGTCATCTAGCGACGTTGATGCTTGTTGCAGTGTGTTTAACCTCATATTCGATTCGTTCTGACCTTTGGTTTCGTTCGTTTCAAGTTTTACTTGCTTCAGGCTCGTCGGTAAATACGTTTCGTTGTTGAATCATAATGGTCGCAAGCTGTTTTTCGGATGTTTGAACTGGTTGATATAAAGGACGTTGTATGCAATAGTTCGCGATCGGCTACTCATCTCTTCTGATAAGATGCCTACTTACATTGTATTCACCTTTGCGACCTATTGCTTTCGAAGTAAAAGTCATATTGTTTCCCTTCTATTTCTTGATCACTCTGTCGTCTTCGCTTCGACAGACAGCAGCCTTCCGTGAACCGTATGATACACTGCTCTATCGGATAAACCGGCTAATTTCGGAAGTGAATGCGGTAAGTCTTCGATTTTTTTCACCAATACTTCTATGTTTTCGTCTTTCATTTTTGCATTTTACTGTCTTACACTGAGTGCTTTGTTATTTCTGATGCTTCTCTCAAGTGTTTGGTTTGGCCTATACTGTTTTCGTAGCTCACAATCGGCATATCGCAACTGTTTGCTCACCTAGTTTATGTTGGTCTGCACCTTGTTGGTTAGAAGGAACAGACTGCTTCAGTGTCGGACCCAACCTGAGTGGCGACCGTGTTGTTTTATATCCTGATTTCCACTCCTTAGTGACGGCATCACAGCCACGTTTGTCCCGTCTGTTTCATCCGGTTGCGTGAAATGAGTATAATGAGATTGAGATCAGTATCTATTTTCTGTGGTCTAGAAGCCCTTATTCTGAAAAGCTGATCTCCCTCCTTCACAAAATTGTTTACAGTTTCATTTGCTCCTTGACGGACTAGGTAGCATTTACTATTGTGAGTATGTGACTAGGAGAGCAAGTTTTACACCTAAACCCTTCCCTCTCACCTTCGTCTGTGTGAGTAAAGTGCTCGCCTACAGTCTGTACTCGATTGCTGCTGTGGAGCCACACATTCACAGTGGTCCGGTGTTCTAACTGATAGTGTAACACTGAATATAATGATTGATTAGCCCTGTTTTCATATGAGAACATGAATACACTGGCCTTAAAGCTCTGACGAACAAGTGTATGAACGTGGATCTCACACCATTTGAAGACGAATGATTTATCGCTCTCCACGAGACAAAACTTCTACTACGTTGGATGAAAAAAACATCTTCAGTCGGTTTTGGTGCATTTTCATCGGTTGTCAAACTGTGATAAACGCGTGAATATCGATATACAAAACGTGTTCGTATTCGTGATCGGATTCTGAAGAAATAAGGCGAGATCGATGGAGTCTACGGGCTCCCATGGTTCGAATCAACGAAGAAACCATTTGCAAAAACAGGGAGGGGGAATTGGTTAGTATAGGTTGAACATCACTCAATGGATCACAGCTGTCATTTTATTGTAAACATTTTAGTCAGCCGCTTTTGGAAGGAAGTACTGGACTTGGGTTTCGTTCGCATTAGGGCTCGTCACTTGTGCATATCTTTGGCATGGCCGGGATTAGAAGTCGGGCCACGCTTTTCTGAGGCAAGCTTGTTTGACCACTGCGCTATCGTCCTCCCATTAGGCATGATTGAATTAACACTTCCAAACCTCACCTGCATTCGATTGTGAGTGATGCCCAGAAGTAAATTTCCCGTGCTTAATAGTACTATAAGCAGCGATCATTGTGATTCTCATTAAACATGTATCTAATTGCAAGGAGGATGTTATGTATTGGATGGAATGGCTAAAACAAAAATCAAGGTGTACAGTTGACCTGGCCTAATTGTTGGATTCACATCTTCGGAACTTGTTGCGGCTTAAGATCAATCTTGTCCATATTGTCTAGTTGCTACGGCTTTATAATCTGGGCGCCACGATTTCAATTGCCCCGGTAGACATCGGAAATGTTACTGAAGTACCTATTCGGTTTTTGGTTATCCACTGTTTCGAACAAATCGGGCTTCACCGGTCAGTATTGACCAATTGGTTCGAAACTGGACATTGATCTGGGCGTTTACGTGTTGATTTGTTAATGGATTTCAGAAAGGACCTACGATCAGCTATTCGTTCTCTTCCTGGTAGAAAGTATTCCGATTGGCTGACATATGATTCGTAGTGCCTTTTACTGTTTGGGCAAAAGTGAGAGTCTATAAACATCTGAATGTACGTTGGACATTTTGACGGGGAGGAGAAATCGGTGGAGCTTTCGGCTTCCAAAGATTAACAATGCCAGATTGTGAATGAAAATAGTAGAAATGCTGTAGTTGTGGCTGTTCGAACCCGGTGAAATCAAATTTCCTAATGAATGATTAGGTTGATACGAGATCCTAGGTGTCAAGATTAAGGCTTCTCTAGCACATCGATAGTACATTGAGAACTGTCACAGTTTACGCAACCTGTCTGGATATGGTATCGCAGACAGCTGTCTTTTGTAATTTCTCACTGAGAACAATCTTTCATGAGATCATGCCAACAGATTTAGCGACACCCTTATCCGGAATGGCTTATCTTGGTGAGCGAAGTCCAAAGACGCCTGCACACCTGTCATCACAAATGACTTATATTAGACCATTCACAATACCCACACACACCCTACTGAATGTGAACCCGAAGGAATAAAACTGAGGAGCGATTAAGCAGTTTAGAAATGTTCCAGCCGACTTCCACCTAGTTGTATTGTAAGTGCGCACAACCACACCCAGTCTAATGCATATGTACACATTCTCATAAGTTGCCTAACTGTTGGTCTGTGCACGAAAGTCTTTCGTTTATTTTTGTAACCTTTTAAAAGCTCATCATTGTGTATTGGAACATTTCTTGTTCGGAATTAGATTGTCGGTTGTATGTGTGTGCCCGCGCACACGTGTGGATGTGAATTTTTCTTACACATTATGCTATAAACAACCGCATACCTAGTCCAACAAAAACATAATTACTTCGGTAAGGTCAAAGTTGCCAGCGCTTGAACAAATATTTTTTACCGTGGCTATACTGTCCATCATTTTGCATGAACCCGTTGGCACAACAGATCAGTTCGCCACTGACCTATCCACAAGGTGTTCATTTACGACTAATTTGATTGGCCAAAAATACACTATCGCTGTACCCCAGTGCATTTGAAGCACTCTTCCACTGCTAGGCAGCGGATATCACTTTATAACAGTATGTTTTGGCATGCAACAGAATTGCCCAAATACCACAGGACGGAAACCTCGGATTATGCGAATAACAAGCGTGGTGTGATGTTTAAAACGATTCTAAGCTTTTTGAGATTCCATTGGGTTACCTAGTTGCAATTGTCCTCCATGAATTAATGCAATAGTAAATAATGGGTTGTGGATTCGACGGGTATTTTATTTTCTTAAACCTCTGTTTTTAACTCTGCCACATTGATCACAATTTGTTGACTAGTTTTTGATGGATGGGATTGCTTGTTCGTCACTGTCGCCTGGCTGAGTATTTCAAGACTTCCCGAGCTGTTGGTTCTTCTCAATTTTTACTTTGTGTTCACCTGCTGTTACTAACATCATGTTGTCGACATCGGTTTGTTCTTCGACGTGACCGACAAATTCACGAACTTCCTGGCATCATAACAAACAACATCGTCAGTTCAACTTCACTAGGTTACAATGCAGTCTGGGATGCATTTAGCATATTTTTATCCCACAACGTGTGTTTGGAAGTCGGCAACTAACAGTCGTTTTCTTTTTAGACCTAATGGTTATCTGTGACGCTTATCTTTCCGATCGGTATTTTTCTGGATTACTCAATATTCGTTTTCCCGTTCAGCTTTCCCATGGACCATATTCCGGAGGGTGGGAGTTTGCTTATGAAATCCGATTATCCTGGCGTAGCCTTTCTCTCTGATCCCACAGTAGCCGACTGACAGTTTGTAGGCAATATTAGTCTGTTTTACTCCTTTCGTAAAGATGTACAGAATATGGTGGATAAAGTGACTGATACACCTGTGTAAACTGCACTCCACAGCTTCAACATGATGCACTGTATACTGTATTGTCTTTCTCCTTACGTTCTTTATTGAAAGCAGTCCGACTGAGACTGGACTGTTTCATGTACGTGGGTAGCGCCATAACATCAGTCTGTTATAATGCTGATATAGACATAAGAGTGAATAGCAAAAATAACCTTGATCTGTGGTATCGGAAGGACGTTCGATTATCGTTGAAAGAAATTTTGTGATCCGTTTTGTTCTATAGCTCGGAACCGCTGCCAATTTGCAATAAACATGTTGATAAACTTGCTGTATGTTATTGCTGTCCCTGACAGTTAGTCCATATCACGTAGGATAATCGTGTATACATTGTGTCGGTTCGTTAAGTTCTATCTTTGATCGCGATCATTTGATTAAATGTTAACAATTTACAATCTGTGATGGTTGTATCATGTCTGTATCACATCCAGTAAGCGTTCAGCGCTCCGGCATTACCCTTCGAGACCATCTACAGTTAGGCAAAATCACGCGAAGATCAGGTAACAACGTAAAGTTACAAGTTTTGAAAACGTTTTCCATTTTGTTGAGTAGGGTCGGTGGATGTTACCTGCCTGATTGGGTCTTCGTAGTCGCCCAAATCGCTGGTTAGAAACGTTACCCGAAATAGCAGTTCACCACAACCAGTAGTGTGCGTGCATCCAGGCACCACTAACTCTACTAGTCTGATGTTGTCTGGATTTTCGTTCCTTATTTTGGTGATCTTATTTCTTGAAGCACGCTCCTAAGTGTTGTTACTAAAACCCGTGGCTAGTGCCGACTAATAGTCTGGTCAGCCTTATATCTGTTCATGAGCGTGTGCATTAAATGCAAGCCCTTGTTTATCCTCCATACAGTTACAACCAACTGAATTGTTAGAGTTATTCAATTGACAAAAATTGCGTTATCTGACATCGGTTTTAGTTGTTTCCCTCGGTTTTATGTGGTTAATCAACTTGGGTGTGAACCTCAACTACCTTTTCATCTGAATTTCTTCATTTCTGACCTCTAAATCCGTGCATCCGGTTGCCTATTCTATTTTAGAATTGACGTTTCAAACACTCTCTCTGATAGTTTCTCCAATTCCAGGTTGAATAATCGCCTCAAGGCAACCCGTAGACATGTGTCTCCATCGTGCTTGTCCCTTAATTGCCAAGCTGACATTAGCGCTGAGTCATGCTGTGTGATAAAATACGAACTTGTTTTTTAATCTGCTTGTTATCTAACTTGTGTGTAACACTGAGGGTTATAAGCATAGACCTATTCCAGTAATTTTTCGCGTAATTTAAACCACCGATTTTTATTCATATACACCAAGTTAACTGGCTGCTGTCTCTTCAAGTTTGTCCTACGGTTAGGGCTGGTCAGCTGCAACAGCGACAACTGTCCAATAGTGTAGGTAGTTCGAACTCCGGGTATCTCGACTGTTCCTGTCTAGACTTGAGCAGTCAGACACTACATCTAGTTTTCACCTGATATTGGACCCTTTTTGTGTTAAGGGGTGTTTATGTCTGTCACCGTAATAAACCGGTTTGTCTGGACAAAACATTGTCTGGAAACATCACTACTGTAGTCCATATATGTGGTGTTTGTGGTTGGAAAAGGGTGATTTGTGTGGTCGCCCCATTCTGAACGACCATAGGAAATCCCCTACTTTCCATATCTGGCTCCCATCAAGGAAACGTTCATGTGTTTTACTTTCATTATCCTCTATGATGTGTTGGATTTGATTCTTAACCTTCTACACTAGGCAGTGACGTTGTGTGGTTGAGTTATTATCCTGACAATTCTAGTAATTCATGGTAACCCAGACTTTTAGCTATGCATTCTAAGGTGAATCAATTTAGTCTTTGAATCCTACCATATATTGCCGAAGCAGTCAGTCGACGGGAGTTCTTACCATTCTACAACTGACACGATCTGTATGTCATAAGTGCATGGCTCTCACTCTCAGCTGATTACACTTATCACTTACGCGCGCTGGATTAACGATGCTGAGATGGCCTAAGTAACGTTCGTCGAATACCTGGGACCTTTAAACATATTCACTTGCACACAAGCTTGCATGCCTCATGGCTTCGCTCGACTAAACACCATATTCCTACCCTCTTACTTATCCAGATAAAAGATGAACAGCGCGGCCAGTGTGAGTGCACTCCGAAAAGGTGAAACATTCGTTCTCGTGCACTATAATAATACTGATTTGGCTTACTTTTGGTGATAAGTACCGCTCCGACATGTCTTTGCATGCAGTGGATGAGTCATGTAATGAGTTCTTGTTTTCTGCCTCTCCTTTGCCTCCGAAGGCACTAGTCTCATTCGTGAAATCATCTATGGTTTCGAAGTACTGACAATCGTTCGGGATTAAAGTTGGGTGATTGGGCCGGCCAATGTAAGCTGTCAGCACTGTGAGGCAACTTGAACGTTCATATTAGGTTGCACTGATGGACCAAGGTGTTGTTAACTTGAAATGTATAGTTATTTCATAATACCTGAACTATAGGCACATTTTTCAATTCATTCAACTATTTGGTTACCTGAACCGCCTACCTTCCAAATTGCAAATAATCCTAGTAGTTTTTACTTTCTGTTATTTAACGTGCCGAGCACGTTGGAGTCACGTGTATGCATGGTGGTCACGAGCAAGGTCAGGTGCGGATCAGTCATAAAGTGAATGACTGGTATTCATTATAAGTCACGTGGGTGATTGCTGCCTGTGGCTAAATAACAGTAAATTGCATTATCCATTTCAGTTGTGTGAATGTGTTGTCACTGCTCGTGCATCTCTCCACAAAGTTACAAGGCCATCTCCTCTGATCGCGAAAGTTTCTGATTCTTCGAAAACGTCGTGTTTGCCCCGCAAAATACCCAAAACATTATTGCGCTAATTAGATTTTGGGCAGCGAACTGATACCTTATTCTCCCTTGTTCACAGACGTACTCGATTATTCGTTGCTATTTTTTGCAATCCGTCCATGCTTTCTCTTCCTGACTGGTGCCTCATCGTATCGCTTGTACTTCTGATCGGTGCAGTTTTGATTGCTTTCTCATTGGTTACAAATCCTGTAGTTACCAATGAGTTTGTGACCATGTTGTCTTCGGACTGAGCGATATAATCAAGCTCTGTTTGAAGGACAGTCTTCTGTATTAGCCTTGGTCGGTTGGGTTGACCAGGAGGTTCCAGGGTAATCACGTATATTCTTGCAGTCCACTGTTCATTGTTCATTATCCATCGTTCTACTATCCGCTATAGTCAACTGACGCGCTCGTAAACCGCAGATTCAGTTAAAAGAACTCATTTCACAAGATTTTTTTCAATTCCATCGTTACGGAAATCGCTACACACGGAAACATCTTATTAGAAACCAACAGGCTGGATTTTATTTTATACGCTTCTGTGAGTGAAGATTACACAAAAGTGCGATCAAAAGCCGTCAGGAAAGAATATGTATGCTTGAATTCTGCAAAAGATCAGCGTTGCTTGTTTTCGTCATTTCCCTTCGGCACTTGCGCTCATCAATCAGGCATACCAACGTGAAAAGCCTGTAGCAGTTTTGAAGCCCCAAGTTTTACAAGCTTAATTCACGGTGGCCACCATTTCGGACTTCCTTATGCATACCCTGGTGTTTGTCTCCCTCTACACAGTGATCATAACCCCTAGGACAACAAAAGTGACCCAAGTGCTTTAATACTACATTCTTGGATGAAAATAACGGATTCGTACTAAATATATAATGATAAGACTCTGGCAGGCGTGCTCAACCGTAGTTCTATACAGCGAACAGTAATAACAATGAATTAGAATCGCTTATAGCCGTGTTAGTCCTTGGCGGATAAAAACAACTATTCCTCGTGCAGACGATGACAGTTGATGAACGATAAGAAACTAGGATGATCAACGTAAAAGTCACATAGGAGTAGATTGTGCTTCAGAATGTTGAAGAAGTGGACTGACTATTCACATTTGTAACATGAGTATCAGTAGTGTTATGGGTTAAGCTTGCCGTCAGATGGATGGTGGGTTGGCAAGACATACAGTTGATGACTAATCGAAAGTCCAGACCATACTACACACGTATTTTACAGTTCATTGGTATATTTGATGGGGCTCTGAGCCCCATTGTTTTTTTTATATGAAATCCGGAATTTTGGCTCTTCTTCCTGTTACCTCAGTGGTTCGAGCAAGTATCCATGTTCCCGTAACTTACGACGCACGTAGTTGAGCGCTTTTATGACCAGAAGTTTGCAGCCTCCTGTTAAGGTCTGTTGGAGCACGCGTTTCCTGACCGACGATTATTTCGATAATATCTCCGTGTATGTTCTGCATGCAGATCTGAACTCCTCTATTCACTGAGTTAAATGAATTGTCCGTTATTTTCGGTCCATGTAAAAGCTACTGTTTAACGTTCATGACACACCTGTGTGTCCGTTGAATTCGATTATCGATTTAGACCCTGAGACTCCGTGTTGCCTTAGTAGCTAACCTCTAATGTACATCGTTTCATCAACTCTATTAAACTGCTGGTTGTCCCTTTCGCTTAATCTATATGAGGTTCTTTGGTATACTCACCTGAAGCGTGACAGCATCTCTAGGTCTGTGAAGTCTTTTGACATGTTCTCGTATGCACAGCTGTATCTGTTGGAGCTTTATGATTTTCATGAAGTCCACACCGTTCACTTTTTGTTGACATGTTGTAGTCGCAACAGATGCTAAATGAACTACTGCCAGTTAGACCACTTTGACTGTCACATACTACCGAGCAAGTAAGAGTCTTTTGGTCTCTAGTGCCATCTGAAATGTCACATCGCTGTCCAATCAGTACGGATCGCACTGGCGTGATAGGGACAGGTAATTGAATCAGAAGCATCACACTGGAATGTCGTCGTTAGCTGAAGGCCTATCTTTACCGGATTTTCAACACAGTCGTCCGAGTGAGTGCTGACTGTTCATCATTGCTGCTTGGTTGCGTTCACCAACGCGACTGTGTGATGTGTCTGAGTCACATGAGTCACCCCCATCGTCCTAGTGTTATCCGGCTGTCATGGCCTAGCGTTTCACCACTTATGCGTGGTTGCATATTTTTTGCGTTTCTGAGGTTGATTTATCCAAGAGTGAAGCTTGCATTGATAACTGCTAGGTCTCATGGGTTTTGTTTTGGAGGGCAAGCATCTATGGATAACTTACGTGGGAAACTATTTTTTGTGTACGTTCGTGACTCTAACGAACTAATACGAAATTGGATTCTATCGGACTACCCTCCTTTTAGACGGCTAACATAAGCTAACATTAACTTACACACCTCCAACTAAAGTATTCCTATAAATAGTACGGTAAATTCCTTTTTGCTGAATCACCCACGGCATAGCAACTGTTTTAGACTCGTACCCAGTTGACCTGTCAAAAAAGGCCACCACGAATTTTGTTTATTTTCAAGAGACACAACGTTGGTATTGTCAATCGATATGATGAATTCCAAAAGTGTTCGGATTTCAACTAGCCAACTAAACTGTAACTCGGTGGTTCGCATGGCTATTAGTTGACGCACATAGCTAACTGGCCACCTTCCGAACTGTGAATCAAAGGTGGGCCATATGGTGATTGTGAGAGTCTTGACAACCTGACTACGAGCTCACACATCTTTTATGTAGACTGACCAGGCATACTCGATTTGCAAGGCACCTGACGTACGTCACCAGCTAAGATCGGGCCAGGTGGCCTGAGACATCATAGTAACTTTTATAAGTGGTGCAACTCCGTCGAGATCAGCTGTTTCTTCCTCTGGAACACGTTTTATTACCTTCAATGAAATGGCGAATGTTTCGCAACGTGACTTATATCAGCCTTACAGAATGTTACTGACCACTCCATCCATTTTTGTCGAAATATCTGTCTTAACTGAATGATTGTTGATGTTTTGCTTGAGAGAGGTGAGGAGTTGTGTGTGCACCAGTCTGTCTGTTTTCATGAATTCAACAATAGTTTTGTGGGTCACCGTAATTCTTCCCTGTTATGGAATATGGCCAACGTAACACTCAGTCTAAATGTGCTTATCAGCACATGAAACTGTCATTCGGAGAGGTCATTGAAAAGCAGTACTTGTTGACGATCCGTTTCGGCGTACGAACAGATTCCGCGACGACAATGTTTGCATTACAGCATCCTCAGAGTACAAAACGTTGACTTTAACAACACAAACTTGCATCTCCCGGTGACCAGCTATGTTAAGGTAACTAGGTTTCATGCTTATCATCATCGTCATCAAATTGTGCAAACTAACTTGACGTAGTACCAAAGCAGTGAGACTAAAACGGCGTTTGAACTGGGTCTAAGCTGTATCGATCATACCCTCACAGTATGTCAGCTGCTTGAGTAGAGTTGCCGTGTTTCTGGACTTGAGTGCTGTTTCTGATCAGATTGATCAGAGTGTTTTGTGGTAATGTCCTACATCCGGGTGTGTATCTAAATTGTTGCTTCATCTGTTCAACCCCTATAGGTTAAAAATATTCACATTTTCACACCTGGGTTAATCTTATTTGCCTGGCTTACCTCGCACGTTGATTAGTAATACAAAAGAGCCTTGGGAACTACTGCTGAGCTCGAATAAATGTAGGTTCCTGTGTAGTCTGTATGACTGTGAAAACCACTATCCGATATGAATGGTAACTCACTGGATTTGCAACATCAACGGAGCTGGTTGACATGAAGGCAACACATGGTTTTTGAGTGTGTTCGGTTTACGTCACCTTATTCGAGACTGTTGCAATGGCGTCATCAGCTGACGAATTCAGGCACTGGTTTCATGCACACTTTGAAAACGTTATACCAATACCTTATCTGGCTGAGTTGCCGGAAGTTGCTTTCAACTTGTCACTTTTGACACTCGTCAGATGTGTGTTTGTTCTTATGCTGAGATATGCTTGCAATAAGCTTGACGGAACGCTACTGAATTTCTGTTCTCATTCCAACTATCTTTCTAAACCCACTCATTTCTGTTTGCCGAATTCTCCCATCCTTTCTTTTATCCCAAACGTGTCACTCCACTGATTTTCTGGTCAACCGCTTAACACAAATTTAGAGGTACGTAAGATTTTTTGTTTGCCTAACCCATACATTTCAAATGGACTCATCGAATTCGAAAGACTTTCATTAGTCAACATCGTCGACTTGTTTTCAGTAATTTTTGACTTTTGTTACAGGTTTTTTGGAGTTTTTGGGTGTGTACGTCACCGCTAAATATTGGTTCAACTGCATATGGGAACATTGTGCGTTGAGTTTCGTTGATAGTTGACTGTTTGATTAATAAGTTCACAAGAGATGAATAGGCCTTGATAGTTTACGCCACAACATGCTAACAGGACATTAGCTCAACCAGAATGAATTATCACAGCGCTCGGTGTGTAACACCTTACTTTGGTATATATATATATATCAATATCACTCATTTGCAGTAAACATCAACATGTACAACTCGTTTACTTTCTTCAAATCAGTTGGCGTTTGACTGGAATGACCTGTTTCACTTTTCAGTTTGTTAAAAGACCTGAATTCCAGACAATAGGGAGTTACCCGCCGAGTTGCTATGGGGCTAATCAACCACTAAGACTGTATCTTGCATCTTCTCCACTACGTGACCAACTTCTCATAGCCATTCAGTTCGTTAGGTTTTCCCGTGATAGCTTGTCCTATTGGATAGATGACCGATAAAGACCAAGGCCAAGGCTAAGAGAGAAGCGTATTTCCAATTTACCAGTGGTGCGGGTTAGCCACTTCAGCAATGCTCTTGGCCTGAATAACGGTTTCTCAATTCCGTTTTGGAGATTAGTCTATTTCCAGGAAACTAGACAGCCTTTGAGCATACCCCTGACTGAACGAATCTGATTGTCTTGTGATTAAGTGAAATTTTACGATCCCTTAAACACTGTGCATAGCTCTTCTACAGTATTCGGGATGTGCTTTAAAAGCTCATGATGTTACTATGATATTGGACACATTGGGTCTCCACTATTGTGGTCTTGGTGAAATTTGTGTCAGTGATGCATAACACACCTTTCTATGTGATGCTTTCGCTTATCGACTCGGTCTTCTGAGTTGGATGCGTTTTCATTTTGGAATCAACACTTCATTTCGATTGCTGAAATATCACGTCTTCTGTTCTATTCTGTGTGGTTATTTTCTTACAAATCCATCGAGTTGTCGTTTTTAACTTCCTCGTACGTGAACTAATCGATGTTGTTCCTGATTTATGTACCATTTGGGAATTTGTTTAGTTGGGTATTATCCATCAGGGCTACCAACAGTTATATAAAAGCCACGAGGCGTTCGTGTTATGGCATAATCACGAATTATGAGAACGGGTACGTCTTCGATGGGCAAAAGATACTATCTGCTGTGTTAGACACTTCATGGTCACCCACTGGCTAACTAGAAGTGTTTTCCGACCGGACAGTTCACCATAGTCAATCGTTTGCATGCGTTCACATTGTTATTATTGGCATTTGCTATCAATTTTACTCTTTCCATTTTTTCTTTCAAATTCCCCCCCGTCCATACATTCATTCTCGTAACCGTGCCGACTGGCGCTGTGATGCAGCCTGATAAAGCTCAATGCCTTTGGTTTACACATATGTGTAAGGTGATCGTAACAACTGTGTGCAAATACTAGATGCATTTCTATTCATTGTTGTTCACACCTTTTCCCCACACAGCTGTTCGCTCCTTTCAACGTGGTCATTGTGGTAGTTCGGTTAGAGATTTGGAAGCGTGATCGCGTGCAACTGAACGTCGATGAACATCACTTACTGCCTACCCTGGCTCAATTCAAACGCATTCATGCCGATGTGCGACACGATTGTTTGCACGCACTTCTGTGAGTGATACGTTTTGTCAGCATTTGTTTTTGTAGTCTTTACAAGTCACTTGACAATTCTGTACGAAATTTTGGCTGTCACATTATGTAATAAACCACAGCTAGTTAGGCTTGATGGGAACAGCCCCACCGCATTGTCAACGATATTTTTGCTCGTCGTTGGGTCAAACAGACATTGGTAACAAATTAACTGTTGCCGATATGGCGTGTTAGAAACTGAATAGCACTCAAGTTGGATCTCACCTTTCGCGCACCAATGCATTTTTCGTTCGGTTGACCTCGAGCAGAGACACTTGCCTCGGGTTTCGCTGTTCAAATTCCTCAAGAGCATGTGCGCTTATCCCACAGATTTGTAAAACTAACGTGTTCACTACTGCGCCATTCGGGAACAGGCTGACAGTAGCGCCTATTTGACTGTGAATGTCATTCAGTTTGTAGTACTCATAATCCCCGTCCTTCTGTGATTGTTGCTTCCTGAATTTACACTGTTTAGCTGCTTGGTTTTCCGAGGGTCGCTTTGAAAAGACTTCTTTCTATATCTTAACTAATCCGGTTCTTGTTAGGGAATCTCTGAATACTCCCCGATGGTTTCTTTCGCATATCTATCTATCTATCTATCTATCTATCTATCTATCTATATATCTTTAGGTTGCACTAACCTGCAATCCTATACTGCAATGCTTCTTGTATTAAACTTCACAAATCTTTATTCCTAGTTTAGATCTCGTCATTGCAGCTTCTCTCTGTTTAGTTTCCGAGAGATAGGGGTTTCATTTCCTCATTAGCCAATCAAATGGCTTACCAGCACTGGCACACCTCCCAGTCTTATTCCTTCGGGTTTACACTGGATATGTGGTGTGTTGGTGGAACTGCAATTGGTGCAGCGCAAGCCAATTGTGGTGATATATAAGCGCAGGCGTCCTTTGGCTTCGGTCACTGTGACAGGCTAATCCGAATCGGATGCCGCCAACCATATATATATATATACCTTGTGACACCTTTCGTCATACAGTTGTAAGCACTTAACTGAAAGACAATGTTTTGTAAACTTACTTCCACTGACAATTGATCACAATTTCGATATTCTTACGAAATCTTTCAGCTGGCTCCTTTCAAAAGTGGGCATATTACATCTTTAGCCCGTCCTCGATGTGAACCCTGGTCTATCTTCTCCTGACCACTACGCAATTCAATTCCTATTACTCCCGGCGATTGGTGATATCTATGGTGTTTTACCAAACAGCCAAATATCGGGAACCCACTACTCACCCTAGGCGATTAATTGACTAAACCTTTCTTAGTGCAAGTGGAAAAAATTGGGCATTCTTTTCTTGTTAATCACTTCGTTCGCACTTTTGAATCTGTGTGGTGGTGGCCAGTACAAACTGGCGATCCAAGTGGTCTGTGCGCGTCTCCACTAACGAACTGAGAATTAACTGGGTGGCAATTTTCCACCCACCTTTCTTCAGGTAATCTCAATGTATTCCCGCATTCTATCCTATACCTCTTCTACCATTCTTTGCAATTCAAGTTCATTTGGAATTTCTCCTTAACTTTTCAATGAATAAATTCATTCAGGGACCTCTGTAGATTGGGCAGTTTCGCGATATCGAGGTATCTAACGGTAGACGGAACATCTAGCGAAACTAGACTGCATTAATCACTTAGTTCACGGTGCAGTCATTTTGTTGCACTGTCATACGTGCCTGTTTTCTCCCACCTAGTGGATACCCTTCTTGTCTGTTCGTTATACTTTTCTGCTTATGGTTAATCGTTTTTTAGTGGCATCAAAGATGGGGGGTCGCGAACTCGAGGGAAAGCAAATTCCCGGACCATGTGCGTCTTTTCGCGATGTGTTGCCTACACTCGAGTAAGTTTGTCCTTCTTCATTCTGCCCACTCCGTTGTGTCTGTTTGATTTCCTCTTAGGTGCCGGTTTTTGTCAGTTTTAGTGGTTAGTTTTTATTGTTCTGTCTCGCACACACGTTGTCACTGACAGTTGATTTGACGTGTGGAATTTATTCTTCAGTCTACGTAGGCAGACTACCACATCCTTCGTAAACGAAGATTCTTGGTTGTACAGTTGCCGGAATTCTCCCATCATTATCGCTGGGGCTGTTCACAGAAGAAAGGATTGATAGGGCTGGTATTAGTTAAGTCATTGGAGTTATCAGAACGATCTTGATTAGAACACCAGATGATCACATGGTTCACTCATTAACGTTTATCCTCATGCAGCTTCCCGCAAAGCGAAAGAACTTTTCGTCTGTGACGCGTGTGTGGTCATTGTAACTATAGGTTCTGATTAACTCATGGACTTCATACTCCAAAAAAACGCATCTGGCGCTCACTATTGTGGATTAAGAATTTGTCTTCTGCCAAACTGGTCGCCAACTAAAGAAACAATGGGACTTCATTGAATAAACAGTCACATTCAGATTACATATAAGAATAAAACGATATTCGGAAGAGATATTTAAGGTTTTCATCATCCCTCTTCAGTTATTTTCACCTGTTGTCATTTCAGTGAAATAACGACTGTCATGTGGTTCAAACCGATGAGTCTCTAGCTCCCTTCCCGTCTTCACTTCCAGAACCTCCAGTCTAAGTGATTGACGCAATCTAAAGCAACCAGCTGATGGACACTCATCTTTGTTCATCTGTATCATGTTTATTTGTTGTTGACTGCCCATTCAACTAGTGGAGCATAAAAATCCCAACGGACCACTGTCTCAGTGGTAGAGCATCTTTTTTCTGCTGATTTAATGGTCTACTTCTGTGATAAAATTATCTGGTCATCCCATATTTCCAGATTCGTATATAGGCTTTTGAGGCCGGTGCGAGTCATGTTGTTTAAGTGTGGGTTTCTAAAACATGATTGTAGCTGTGTGGTCATCAGAAGGACAGTAATCCACCACGCCCTGTTTATGCGGTCATCTAAACTTGCTATGTTATCCTCAATCTGAAGCTGTTACCTAATGTTAACTGATCACGCAGATGTCATACACTTTGTGAGCAGGGCCCATGTCTTCATCCGGTCAGCTTCGAGGCTTTCTGTGATCTGGGCGTCAACTCTTTCAAGTGATCGAGTTCCATGCCACCGACGTTTTTGTTCGAGCTTGCTTTATCCGCTGCATTTCGTAAGAAGGTAACGTTGCAGCTGTGAGCACGGTGATTACGACCAACTCCCATTCGTCTTGAAATGTTGTCATGCCCTGTTTTAGCGGACCAAATGCAAACTGTGCAAACTGGATGACAGTCGCTTTTTCTAAACGATACGATAAGCTCCAAACGTAACATGAAATACTTCGGACGTCCATGTCTACAACAAACGGTTCAGCGGGCACTACCCATGACTCCTTAGTTGATTCGTGTGAAAAAAGAGACTCGGCAGGCAATACAATGCGAGTTATTGTGGGCTGAAACGCAGTTCTTTTGGACTCGTTGACGTCGAGTACACAGTGGATTAAGATAAGCCTGAAGTACAAGGTTATTAGTTGTATGGCTTCACCGATACACCAACAGCAGACACTCAGTGATCGTATGGAAAAGGGCTTTCGACTTTTGAGTATATGAATCGGACACATTACATGGTTATCGAGACGACATCTTTTGGATTCTGACGACAAGAAACTTTCCTTTGAGCTTCATTTGTTCGGCCTAACGTGAAACAGTAATTTCCCGTCAAGACAACGTTCAGATGCCTACTTCCTATGCCACAGGAGCCTGGATAACTTAATGATTATAGTTATGAAATGAGTGGTCTACAATCTGGATCTTAACTCCACGAAAAATCTATAAGACTTAATATCTAGTTGCTTTGGAGCAAAAATGAAAGATTTCGGGTTCCAACGCACTTCGTCCTTTGGTCCAGTGTATACTCAATCGACTTACTACCATGTTGAGTGGGAACATCAATGTATTCCGTATTAATCTGCTTCCGTGTGCAATTGCATAGGGAAGTTGTATCATATCACAACAATTTTCTTATTTTAATAGGAATTCTTTCTTTATAACAAACGGAAGTCAGTTTTTTAATTTCTGATGAGATTTTCTTCACTTGCAGCACAAAGCGATTGCTGTTGATTTGACAATGAAAACCAGCTTATTTGATCAACGTTCAGTTGGTGGATTCCGTATGACACGATTGATTGGGTGGATAACTAGATCCAAATGAGATATTTCCGAGCTTTCCACGTGGCTTCGTATTTAAGCCGGTAAAGTGTTTGCCGCCTCTGGGTATGTTGTTTCTGTCACCGATTCGAATCCAGTCGAGGTTCAATTTTTTATCAATTGGGTCCCTTCTAAAACATCTATTAAATCTCATCACAATTTTGCGCTCAGTTAAACTACTCAACCGCATTTATTCGAAAGTTGCACTAAATTTGAGTTTCGCTGTTGGTAGAACCCTACTTGCAAGCGAACGTTTGGATGCGATACTTCAACTTCCAGTCGTGTGTAAGGCGTAATGTAAGGATATGCATTATTGGTGAGATCTGATAGGGTAGAAACTAGAGTCGAATGTGTTTTCTTTTGATGTAGGCTGGCTGGAAAGTCTTTCTGAATGACAAAACGGTAATCAACTATAGATAGTGTGTACTTGGTACTGATCAGTTCTCCGAATTATTAAGGATGTTAAAAATGAACCCACCATGCAATTTTGTAGCAGTGTGTTCTTGTTTGTGTGGACCGAGCCTAACAGCACAAGGCCGTAGCTTCTTCGCCTGTCGGTATGTTGTAAAAAGCCGAACAGCATGTTTCAGGTGCGGATTGTTTTTTCCATATCTAGACAGTTCGAGTGTTAACGGACCTTAACACTAATGTGTGATCTTCGAACTGGTTGCGGGAAGTGCATACTAAGACAGGGATTGTTCGCTACTATGTGTTTCATACTTCATTCATCACTTAGTCATAATTTATGAGAGACTATACTTACCATCGTCTTCTATCCCTTCATCTAATTTCGTTTGTTGCCCACTTGTAGGATGCGCCAACTATTGATCTGACCGATACCGTTCACACTATGGCTCACGAATTAGGACACAATTTTGGGCTGCGGCACGACACTGAGGAATGCAATTGCCAAAACTGTATCATGGCCACTGGCGTGGAGTAAGCCATTCCATCTAGCTTCTATCCCTTGTACTACAGTATTGAAGTCGCATCATGATCGGTCTTTTTAGCAATCGGAATCTATCGTTATTCCACGAATTTAATAAGGCTTGACCCACCTCGCTCTTTTGAACATATACACATGTTAATTTGTTTCACCCAAGTTTATACATGGTTTTGGTTTTCTCAACACTCTGTGGGACTATGCTCAAGTGGTATTGTAACACAGGGTGTATTCTATGAAGCTGATGGTGTTTTGCTCATCCATTTAACAAGGTAATAATTGGTAGCTTGATTGTTTTGTCAGTAATAAGTTCCATTGTTTTCGCTTTTCACCTGTCTGTAGGCCAGAAATGTGTGATAGAAGTCAACTCTAGAAAAATTGCATGAGCTTGATTGTTCTACGTTGCACATCTCTAGTTAATTACAGAATTTGAAATAGCAGACAAACGTGCAATTTTTCTTACCGTCCATTGGACAGGAATAGAATATGGGAGTTTTCATGTGCATCAATATTACAATTCGCTTCGTTCAGTCTGGAGATAAATGAATACTCAGCCAATACATACGCAAGAACTTTACGGTAACAATACAATTGACAGATTGTTAGTTTACAGTTCACTGATGAAAGGCACCCTAAAACAGTATGAGGTTACCTACTGTTGACTTGTTTTTCCAGATCACCCATCGTTTTGTTTTTGTTGTAAACAAGACGTACGAAACAGGGAAGTACTGATATTTTGTAAGCAAAATTATGCTCAATCATGAGGTGAATAGCATGTTGTTGTGACATCCACATGTATGTGGCGAACATTTTATGGGAAGTAAGGGACGGATCATGAGGAAATGTTCATCTTCGGAAGCGAAATGTTTAAGAGGGCGCAGGCAGTGAGCTACCAGAGATAGGTCTTTTTGAAACAGGGTTGTTAGGTCGAGCTTTTTACATAAACTAACCACTTACTACTTGTGTATGGAATACAGTTGAAAAACTCGAAAACGGGCGTGTAACGCATTCTGGGATAAATAATTTTATTGGGTGGGCACAAGTCACTGATAGCTTCATGCGACGGACAACAAACGATCAACGTCTAACTTTAGACTAGATGTGGTTGTTATACTTTGACCAACGAAGTTCACTAAACAATGGGACCTGTAGATATTTAGCAGGTTTTGAAGCCGGTGGGTATCAGAGCAAAGTGAGCATAGGTGTTGATTAATTTTTCCATTTTACACAATGAAAATCATTTCCAGACGTTCCGATGAGTTTGGCATTGCCGAACTACTTTCAGACCATCCAACTATTTTTCAGTTTTCCTTGCGAAGTTTAAACTTTATCGGTGTCGTGCAAGTTGCACGTCATGGTGGCATTTTCAGTATATTTACTTGCTGAAAATTGGAACTTATTGAGAGATCATTCACGCCAACTTCAAAGAGAAAGGGCGAGAGATAGCATCTTTAAAAACTCTGCGGCTACGCCGTTCACTGCTATCTTCCGGATGCTGTGAAAAGTGGTCTTTGATCAGTGTAGGTTCTAGTGGATAATTTCACGTTGTGCTTATGATTTCTAAATGACCTCCGTATATACGTGGAATAGTTGCTGTTGACTGAAGTCTCGAACTGTTTTGCTGCTTGAGTTATCTAGCTGAGGCAGGGGAAGATCCACCTCAAAATACTGGTGTTTTAAAGGTTTTATAAACATGGTACATTGGTTTTTATTTTACCACAAACACTTCTGGTTGATGTTTGGTCTTTATACTGCCCCTGCAACTCACCGGTCGTTCTTGCGTTATCGATTCGTAAGCCGTCATATATTAGGTCAAAACGTAGGTCAGGGTTGTATTTCCACACTTATCAGTGTCCGTGCCATCTGTTGTTCTGTTTTCGCGAACTTCATAGCTTTATGAGTGAATATACATCATTGCACACTACGCCATCCGGAAGTGTAAAGCCAGTCAGTTATTTTGGTACTCAATATGGACCGTCATTCATGACCGATGTGGTCGTAAGGAGGGCACGGATTGACGAACCCGGAAAAATAATGTGTCCACATGACGAAACCGTAAAACATACACACGCAAAACGTATTTTTGACGAGAGTGATTTTTTTCTTAAACACAGGTTCTATGGGATTCACGTAGCGGAAATCTGTGAAGTAGCATTCGGACCATGATTTCTTATGCAGTTTTGTCACTCGCTTGCGTTGTTTTCCTTTTATAACCTTGAATGCACTCGTTTTCATTCAATTTCTTTCGGTGGAATGCAGCTACCAGGTTTCGTTTAAGGTGTCTTTCATTTGTGTTTTCTTTTCTATCCTAGATTTGGTAACCACTTGATGCAATGGTCTCCATGTTCGATGCGTGATTTGCCAGTGTTACTCGACTTTGGAATGGGACTGTGTTTGTATGACACACCTCAACTGGGTGCGGTCCCTGTGATCTCTGGTTCCAGCCCTAGATTGCCAGCACGATTCTCTTCGACTCCAGTTATGCGTACGAATCCTGTTGCTGTAGTATCCAGTGTCGTCCGAGTCTACGATTGGAATTTCCAAGCCAGTCACATTTCTACTGCGCGTGTTCTAGCCGCTAATCCCACTACAGTGAGTTCTCTATGCGGAAACGGAATCCTGGACCCTGGTGAAGAATGTGACTGTGGCAATCGGTAAGTCTTCCGATACATTTGAAACCATTGTGGACTGCATGTAAACGTTACCAAACTCGATTCCAGTTATTTGATCATTTTGCAGCCATTCAGAATTCTGGTTTCGTGATACACCTTCTCAGCGATTACACGTTGCTTTGTCGACACTGACTGAAGACGAGGCGACCTTGTCTTTTTTGCCTTCGGAACCAAGACCTGACGACTCAAGGGCTAGATGAGTTGCACACCTTTAGATATGTGAGCCACAAACGAAATGTCTTCCGAAAAGAAAACTCCAACACTGACATCCGCTCACAGTGGTGTTACTGTCGAGGCCTATTTATATGCCGCATTGAATGACTGAAAGAGTACGCGCCTCTCATGCTCTGCACAATACTGTGCGTGCACACCCTGTGCCTTGTTTCAACTGAGTTGATTTAATGTGAGTGCTGTTCAGTTTCCGTCGGTCACCCTTCCATTTGTTTATCAGTACCCAATACGTTGTTCATCAGGTTGGGTGAATTCTGTGGTTTCAGTTTGGTCGATGGGTCTCACTGATGAAGTCATCGACTGGAACTAATGGGACAGTTACAATGTCTCTTCTCAAGCGGTCGGGCTGCCCGAAGATTACCTATGAAAGAATGTGACTGAACGTCCAGATTTAATAACTCATGCTTGATGTGGCTTTATCGCTGTAGTGGTCAACGCGGTTGCTTCACGGGAATGTGAATCGGAGTGCAGCTGTTCGTCCTGACGAGGGACTGCAATAGTGCTGAGCTCTAATAAGAGAGAAATAGAGTTAAGTGGATCATATCATGTTCCAACATCATTAGCAACAGCGTTGCTCGAGAGTGTTCAATTAAGCCACAATGTATATCTGCTGGGTGAATCACTTGCAAGGCCATTCGAAAAATATTCGTTTGCATTCAACCCTTAAATTTGTGGAAACACTCGGTGCTCTTTAGCGACTTCTTTAGAGCAGAAGATGTGTTGTGGTCTGTTAACATTTCGTTTACTCTCATCAGTTGCAAACGTAAGACATGCAGGTTACATGTGGCAGATGAGTGAAGACAATGATCGGACGTACATACATTCACACGAATTACTGTGTTCTGAACACTATAGCAACCGGATGAGTTGATTCAGTCACTGTTGTACACATAGCGCTGGCTGGCGAGTTCCGATCAACACAGCTTCTCTAAAAGGCAGTGGCTTCGAGTTTTAAATGCTTAGCAATATTTTGAATGAGTTCAGTGGGTCAGCTTGGTAACGTGCTGTCATAGGGTGTCCAACAATCTGTTGCAGAATTTCGAACAACGGGTTCACCCGTTTCAGATTGTTGTGTCATCACTTGTAGTTCGGGAAGTGTTCTGCCACTAGCTTACTTATTTGTTGATCTGACTGCGTAAAAGTCAATACAACTGCAAGCCAGCAGGTTGACAACGTGAAACAGAGAATAGTTCGTGATTATGTAGAACTGGTTCTTTGTTGGTTTTAACCGAGCTCAACTGGATAGCCGTATACTTACGAAATAGGGCGGACCCTGATGTGTATCTGATGTCATTTACCAGCTAACTCCATCTAAATTGGAGAAGTGACAATATACCTCTGATGGTTGGGAACAGTGGTGGTGTTGTTCGTAGCTCGGGTTGATGGTTTTTGTATTGATATGTTCGCCGAGCTTGGTATTTGGGTTGCTAACGTTTCATCACCAAGTGAGGTGACATCATCACGCACTGATGATGTCATCTCGCTTGGTGGTGAAACCTTTGCAACCCAAATGCCAAGCTCGGCGAACATATCAATACCATGACAATATACCTTTCTTCTAAGCCACTTGAACGGGTTCATTCTACTTGCTCATCACGGTGTGAGTTTCTGTGAATGTTTCAGAATATCCGTCCGCCCGTAACGTTTTTCCTAGCCTACTTTGTTCTCAATAGAAGCTTATCCACGAGCTCAAGTTGTCGATGAGTCAACGCCTGTTTAAAGTGAATGCACATAGACGATTGTACCATTAAAGTCGATTCCAACAAATCACAGATGCAAGGCTTTCTGGATTGTCACTCGGTGACGCTTACATGGATGACATCATAATCGACGGCCACAGTGTCGAAGCATACTATAGTCGTTTAAACGAACTCATGACACGTAGAGAACAGTAACGAGGAAAAATATCCCCTTTTCTGTCCCTTTTTGTTAACTGTGTTCTATTGTTGACTCTACCGGACGATGTCTAGATCTAGAAAGAGCCATTTGTGAAATATTACCGCCCACTGACGTCAGCAGTTTTCAATGATAAGTGGGTGTGATTAATTACTACAATAACTTTGTACCGGATGTGCGCATGTATCATACTCGGTTGTTCAGTCCCAGGTGGAACTGCACACCCGAATATCAAACAGCGTTTCAGTCATATTTTGTCATCACTATTGTCAACACATTATAAGTCATCTCTCGATGCTTCTGAATGCGGAACAAGAACCGTAATTCCACATCAATTCCAGGATGGATCACATAAAACTATCGCCCATATCGCCAAATTAAGTTAGAAGCATTAGTTTTGATTTTCGCTGAGCACAAATTCCATGTAGCGATTGGTGACATGAAATTTTCACTGTAGGCCTATCCTAAACCCCTGTGAGCCATTTCCTGGTTGCGAGAAAGGCATTATAGTGTACACTTCCTATCGTCTTCTTGGCATTGACTTTACTTTGCGCGGACGTATTGTATCAGTTGATTTGTACACAAAACAAAACAGACGGTCAATTGATTATTTCATCTGCCAGTCTTGTAAGGGAAACTCGCCACCTGTTCACAAACACTGTTGTGTTCGTAACAATTTCTACAGGCATGATCAAGATGATTTCTAGTGTTAGTGATACAGTCATCTAAGTCAAGTACTTCCTAAAAGACGGATGAACATAGAACATTTCTGAACCACAGTTGCGAGGATTCTCCATGCGACGTGGTTCACGGTTATTTCTAGGTGATTGTCTTTCGCTCGGTGAATGTATAGTAATTCCTAACTCACTTAAATCAATGGTTTAAAGACAGCTCCGTCAAACGCTCAGGGTTGACTAAAATGTCACTCTTGATGCACATTTTTGTTCTGTAGCCTTTTATGGGCCGAGACCATCATGGAGTGGTTAGACAGTGCAATGGGTGTGTACTTGTTCCCAAATCATCTTTACATCTTGAGCCACAGCTTTGGTCGTTGGAGAAAAACGTTCGCAATTTGGGAGACTTATTTTGTAGGTGGCGTTCTCTCGAAGTGCTTTTTAGGTAAAAGCGCACAGTTCACACCCATCGGGCTCTCAGAATTGTGTTCAGTAGACGGTATCTAAGTACTTCTAAGTACTTCAGCGCTATCAGCCCTAGGCAATTGTTTAAGTTGAGGGGTGTGTGTGTACCATGACACTCAGGAAAGTAACATCTGAATTTTTTTAACATACTCAGCTTAATTACAGAATAATCCAGGTGATGTTCCACCTAGGGAATGCTTACGTGGTAAGAAATTACCGATTAAGTGAGGTAACGCCATCAAGGCCACATTCCGATTACATGTTTCAAGTTCCTATCGAACGACCGACACACAGCATGAGGAATAACGTGTTGAAATGTACTGCTTTAAGTGTCACATGGATTCGTACAACTCAAGACAATGCCAGTAGCGTAACTGATTGGAGGCTGTTCTTCAGACGCTAACGGTTCCCGGGCATACGAAGTGAAGTGTGCAGAGCACGTTTGGTATTCCGACAGAGACCGTGATTGCGGTTTTTCGCTATATCAGCCCCCAAAGACTTTTGTCCTTTTGATCCCGTTTGGAATCACCCGACTGCCTTCGTCTTACTCTCTCTCTCTCTCTCTCTCTCTCTCGTGCAGTCCGGCCTCACTCGATCTGACTAGTTACTTGATGATCGCTAACCAGCCTGCCTGATTTTTCCGGCTTTCACTGGGATCGGTAGTGGGAATCATCGAATATCAACACAGCAACTGTCTAGCCGCTGAGTGTTACATTAACCTTGCACTTGCAGGCCTCTTTCGCAAGAGGTTGGCTGGAAAGTCTGTCTGAATGCGAAAGCTGCGATCAAATGTGGATGATGTTCACTTTGAAAAACAAGACTATGATTTCTTCAATACTGTTGTACATCCATACATTCGGCTTCTCATCTCATGAATAACCACGACTTACTGCTACTAGTGCCAGGTCTTCTCCTCATTGATTGTATGAGAGGTTTCAATTCAAGTACGATTTCTAGGGCTATTCGAAGTCCTTAATTCCGAATGTTACACTTCTCTTCGATTAGAATTGCCGATTTCAGTTTAGCTCAGATCGAAGTTGGCCCACAAAGCGATTAAAAATAGTTGACTGATAGACAAAAGAACAAAATGTCAGGTTTTTCTCTATGAAGCTAGAAGTACGCGGACGTTTCTTCAACTCTGCGATTTTTTGTTCCCGTGTGCAACCAGAGGTGTTGGTAGCCAATGAAGCCAGGAATGACTGACAAACTGCAAGGGCATAGGTACTCATATTGTATTAAGGGGAAGATGTAAGTTACGTGGCTCAGTACAAACTTATCGTTCGACCTAGAATTTTTCGATATGTCAATGGCTATATGGTCTGTTGTAAGATATCCGAGGTGGTTGAAACATAGAGTATTACAACTTGCTCGTAACGTTGTGTTATTCCCAATCTGTTTATCAATATATGATCTGTTGTTCATCAACTTACCAGCACGATACACACTGCGGCTTCTAATTATTGTTCGTCTGTTTTACTACATTACAGTGAGAGCTACCGCACCAAGACTTATCCATTAGATGTCTTACGGAACGTGTACATTAATTGACCTACTCAAGGCAGTTCTGTTCACTTTTGGTATGTGATGCGCCAGCCTTACGTGTAATAACTAGCTAATACTATTCGGCAGTGTACTTGAGGTTTCCGTGAAATGTGAGCCACGTTGTGAAGTCAGTGGTGAGGCAGTGACTTGTAGTTATCCTGCAACCTTTGTACTACTCGTTATTAGTTGTCAGTACTCTTTTCCTCAGTGGCTAATACAACTCTTCAGTACTTCTTTGTTTCTTAATCCTACAGAGCTCGTTTTCTTCTCTTCATAGCACTTCATGCCCAATACAGTTACAAGACTGTTGCGATATGCGTCGTTGTGTGCTTCGTGCCGGTTCCACTTGCGCCAGCGGTCCCTGTTGTCACGCGGCTGTGGATCCTACATCTGGCCGATTTCATTGTCAATTAGCACAAGCCGGGACCGTGTGTCGAAAAGAGTCCGGCGATTGTGATTTGCCGGAATACTGTGATGGAAAAAGCCAATGGTGTCCGGTGGATGTTTACAAGGCAGACGGGATTGGTTGTGTGACTGAAATTGGAACGCAGGTATATGTCGACTGTTCGCCTAGTTTCGCCAATTCTTCACCCATTGTTCACACACTTGGTTAGTGGCTGGTCGCCCCGTAACATTTAGCGATGCATTAGAACCGCGATTTTGGATAGGCCTGTCGACCCAATTCTGTTTATTGAAATTGCACCTCGCACACTCTTGAGCGTTCACGATTGGGGTATTTGAGTAGGCAGCAAATAAAGTTGTGCCAGTTGGTGTACTGCCACAACTTGCGGTTGACGACTTTGTTGTAGTGTTTGGTCTGGTTCTCCGTTTTCACGAATCAAGTTCCACGTAATGAACCCACATAAACACAAAGCAGAATGAAGTCTGTCTGAGAGTTGTGACGAGCAGAGTGTTCTCCCATGGGAACAAGGAACTAAACTGATGCTTTTCTTGGGGTGCACTTGGTAAATAACTTTTTGCTTTCAGATTACTCAGTCGAATTCAAGCGATATTCAGTTTCTTTTTTGTTCCAAACTGCGGAGACTAGACGTCCTATTTGAGCTCTTAGGTGGGTGCACAAGGGACTTCTACTGTGTGATGAGCAGAAACTTTCAACTTACCCAGCTATGTTACACGTTGTACGTTTGGAACTTTCAGATGAAGCGTGGAGAACAACTGGGTGTCGTACAATCGGTGAACGACGATACTTACTTATAACGGCGCAAAACAACGTAATTCATGTTTAACGATGAAATCTACCTCCAGAATGATGGTGCGTTATGTGGGATTAATCCTGGGACCCCCCTATCACTTATATTGGTCATTGATGAAAAGTGTGGGATTTCGTTAATTTCGAGCTGGACATCACTCGCAATTGATCGTGACCTCCGTATTTAGCCAACCTCTTTCGAAGAGAAGTACTAGACGCCAGTTTCGCTCCCGTCAGTAGTGCATGCCCATGACACGGCCGCGACGGGAACCTCCGCAACGCTTTCACGAGGAAACTGTGTCGACAACTGCACAACTGGCTTCAGATTACGCACGACCGAGTTATCGTATTCGAGTGTTCAATCACCTGCGTTTGTGAATAGTGATCAGGTTGGCCGGGTTTTTTTTTGGGAAACAGTTGCTGCCGATAGCACAATGACCAACACGATTGCCTCATGGAAACGTAGCCTGAATTCTAATCCCGGTCGTGTTGAGAGCATGCACTGCTCATGAGATCTAACGAGAGCAGAACTCGAGTTTAATGCCTCTCTTCGAAAGGGGTTGGCTAGAAAGTCTCTCTAAATTCGACAGCTATGATCGTTTTTGAGTGTAAACTTATCAACAAATCATCTGTGTGCAGTCAATGAGGGAGTGGTGCATTATACTGCCCGCAGCTCTGTGTCATCATTTAAATCGACTCCCTGCCAATGAAAAGTCAATTCACTCATGAATCCGAGGACGATGATGAACAAGGTATTCTATGTATCAGCACCTAACCACTCAGTCATGAGAACACAACCTCAGTAAATAAAGTACGTTTTTATTAATTCCATGGTAAAAAACGTCGACCGAGATCATTTTTGGAAAGCTTAGTAAACAGTTAAAGTGGCTTGCTCTATAACGTATGAAATGTACACTCTCGTTCTGTTTCGCTGTAAACATACCAACCAGAGGTTTGTTGCCAGGGCGTACTACCAGTTTTTATGTGTACTTATTCTGTGCTAGTATCAGGCATCCTATCAGTCGTTCTACAAGACAGTGGTTGTTCGATAAATTACATGGACTCTGTCCTATGTGAATGAACCTTAAAATGAACAAAGCACTGTTTATCGGCCACTTGAATTACTCCTGTAATTCCAACATTGTGTTATGTCTTTTATGTGATCTACAGGAGACCACATGCTCCCTGATGGTTTCAAACACTTTTGGTACACACAATTATTGAGGTTATCCGTGTACGACTGCGTAACCGTGACCTTTACCTTTGAGTTGACTTAGCTGTGGACATCGAACCTTTCTAGGCTTACAGTCAGCGCACATCACAACGCGCAAAAACGAGTGAACTCACCTTGTTACCTGTTTCAATAATTGTATCGTGTTTCAAACGACTTCACAATCAGTTATGTGATATCTCGTGAACTGTTGTGTTGTATGTGTGTCGGTCGGTATCGTCACATTTTTTTCGACCTAAACACTGACCTGGTGAGAGGTAGGAGCTCGCAAACTTGTAGGTCTGTCAACAACACTTTTTCACGATATCGACAACGCAACACAAACTGTCCTGTCACTCTTAGTGTATAGTTTCTTTGTGGAAACCGAACGAAATCTGTCTACGTAGACAACTGTGTTAGGGAGGTTGTTTTGACATAGTGAAGCGTGTATACCGCTCCGTTGACACCACTGCTGTTCCCGGCCGACGTGTAGTTCAGCACGTGCTAAGTTTTAACCTTGATCGGCTTACTGGTCACTAGCTCATCCGTTGTGCGTCAGTGGACCTTCAACGCGAAATCGGCTCATTCAAACCTTGTGCTCTACTCTTTCCCAAATAGAGGGTTTATAATAATTGGCTTCTGAAAATCAACCGCTGTGGTTTTTTTTCACTCGGCTGTCGGCGCACGCCATGTTCAAATCGATAAGCAGTGTTTGAATTATGGCTTTGTTTGGCTGTTTTTCAGATATAAAATGTTGCTTCTTACTCTGTGTGACCCAGTATATTTTCGCTCCGTTCATCAGCCGGCATACTTGAAGTTTTAACAACACACAGTGTTTGTCTTTTTTGCCGTGTTGATAAATTGCATCAAGAAATCCGTATATCAAAGCTTTTTTTTTCATCTGCGCTCAAATGATGTCTACTGGTTGTCTTCAAATTCATATGAATGTATCTGTTCGAACGTGGGTGTGTGCATGCTGCTGGACTGGAGGAAGCGTTTCATTGCACGAGTAAAGATTAAGGAAAGCCATACGGATGTGGGACATGAGCTTCCGGAGTATGTACCGTGTGGTGTATGCTGACATAGCTTTCAAATCCAGTCAGTATCTTTTTTCATAGCGTTGGGTTCTTCAGAGCTGTCTGGTTGACTTACTAATTTCTCCTTGCTACCTATTGCATAACATTGTCGTAACAATTTCGTATGAAGCGAGTTGGTCATTTCGGGGACCTGATTCATGCTGTTGACTGAGAGTCTAAGTGGTGAGGATAAGAGGTAAAAGGCTGAATGAACAAATATCCGATAATCAAGACAGAAACGTGTTTTCTGACCGCTAACTTTGTCGATTGATGAGATCGTACCGCTGATCGGCTACTGCTCGTCGATAAGTGAATCTGTAGGTTTTTGCTCAGCTTTCTCTTCAGCAACTGAAAGCGAGTTTACTCAGTGGGCTTGATTAGCATAATTATAATCACAACTTACGGTTTCCATTGTAACTTACTATCGATCCTGTTTAGTGGGCATGCGCTGACTAAAAATAGCAAGTGAAGCAGAGTAAACCCGATTTTTAGCAAAACTGGATTGCACCTGAATCTAGTCGAAGATGCAGCAATACATGTGGGGAGTGCGTTGTGAGGTGAAATTTTCACAGCAGAATTCTTGGCACGTTTTGAAACTACGCAGGAATAATTTTTAGGACATCCCACTATTATGTAATGGTTGCGTTACAGATTTCATAAAGCTTATAAGTCAAGCCCAGAAGAACAACGATTGACCGCTACTTTCAGTGGGCGAGACCACAGGTGCATCGGTAAATGTACTGACTAGGTTAATTGAAATGGAGAGATATTAAAATTTGGGATCGATAAATGACCTGAGTTTAGTGAAAACATCTTGTTTGTAGGATGGGTAAAACGTGAACTTTGTGCGTCAACAGGGGTAGAAGAATAGAAGACTAATGTCACAAAGGTGACAAACATGTTCTGTGAACTTTTGCAGCCAATAAGATTTCTTTTGCCTTAGTGTTGCCCTATTCTGATTACGTTGTGTTCGAAGTAAGTCATTAATGGAGCAATGCAGAGTAATTCGGAAGATCTCGTGACTACCATTTTCTCTCCACGCGGTACTCAGCTGTCAGTTTGTTTGTGATCACATATCTGTTATAATTCCAACTGTTTCTGTTTGGAAATTATTTTGTAACTTCACATATCACATTTTCTTACATGACTGAACGGTATTAATGCATGGGTATCTGTTACTAAGGTGTTGATACCGATGTTAATCAAAATCTATTTGGAATAGCTTTTTCATGCATTGTAAGTCACTAGGATTCTGTGAAGCTGTTGCAATTTGGATTAATGATGGCCAGTTCCGCCAATGTTCTTGTATTGGTTTTGGGCTCTTGTACCTTTCACCTCCACACGTCACGTGCGATTAGGTTGAACAGTCCAGTTGAAGGACCACAGTAGACCAATTCATTTTGTATTCAAGACTTCTAAGGGTACACATGGGAACACTGAGCGGGACCACCTACTGAAATACGTTACTGTTCGACCAAGGTTTTCTAAAAGTGAAGTGACATTATCCACCCAATCTTTTGTTCAAATTCCCTTCTTTTTGCCTTTCTACACACTGAGGTTGTCCACATTTTCAGTCATCGTGATTCATGCTACTTTCAGATTACCGTCTGTCGAACAATAGTAGGCATTTCTGTAGTGAATAACTTGGTACCAGATAGCCTATTTAGTGTAAACACAAATGAATTCCTCATATTTTTCGCCACATGTAGCATGACTTATCAGGACCATTAGTTTTTATACTTTGTCTGCCGCGCTGTTCTCGCTCGTTCTGATCTGATTTATTTTCACGTACTTACCAACAGTTTCCCTCAGTCTGACCGTGGATATGTAGCCTGGCAGGTGACTAACATAAACAGCACGATTAACAACTGGTGTGTGACTTGAGCCAATTGCGTCATAGTAAGAAAGGAAGGATAAACGATCTGCATGTGTGGTGCCTCGTCTATCCACACGCACGCACACACACGGTTGACAAGCTATCGTGAGTCACTTGACCAGGTTCACCACATACGCGTGAACCAGGAGTTCACCGCACGTTACAACAGCACTTACTGTTTACCTCGTCGCACACAATCGTGCAGAGCAATGCGGTAACGGCGTTCTACGCATAGATGTACATGCTACACACAATGTACTGAAAGACTTTTCCATCTGTTGTTTTGCGACACTGTGGCCGTTGTGTGAAGCTGCTCAGTGATAATCGTGGTCACTGTTTGAGCAGGTTGTCATCCTGATTGCCTACGTATTTGTACCACTGACTCGTGGTGTGAGTTCCGGTGCTTTACTGCCATGTTTACAAATCGTGAAGCCGTGTTCGAAAGGTTCCAGTCAGATCAACGTTGGGGGCGAACATAAATGTGGTATCACAACCTACTGGATGAGAGCATAAAGACACATAAGGTGTCACTCAAACGGTGGTACACATGATTGTCTATTTTTCTGTTCGTAAACGGTGAGTCGTATCATCGTGCTTTGGATCCATCTGTTACTACTGTTGAGCAATATAGGCGAGTGAATTGTGCAACCACGTGTTTTAGAAGCTGCCATTGCTTGCTAATATTGCCTGAAAACAGCGCTATGACATGCAAGCTTATCAGATCCACATTCGGTAGGTAACGTCGATAGAATTTTGGCGTGCTATCCATGGCTGTGATTGTACACACAGCGCGCCCTATGCATCGTACGCCAATCGGTTGGAATTTGAACTCAACGCATCTGTGTCGAATGTAGAAGCACACAATCCAATGTGAAATCTTGTTGATCGTGCAATCTGGATGTCTTTTTAGCACATGCGAACAACTGATTGGGCATCTGACCATTTCAAGCGTCTGTGTTGTTGTAGCCGGAGCGTATCCTGAGTTCAAGGTCGGTGGCGCCTAGTGAGCGGACGATGGGCTACATGGCCTACGCGTTCGAGCCGAAGGATGCAAACTTGCTCTGTTTGTGTAAGGGTCGTGAATCTGGTTAGCTTGTTTGGAGAAACGGGCTAGCAGCCAGGCGTGACATGTTTTAACACGGTGAACGTGAAAAGCACGCATAAACCAAGGATTTTGGGGAGAGGAGCATCGTCTGTTGGACCATCTGTAAATGCCTTATGCTCGTGTGTGGAGCTGTTCAAGTGATGAAGAAGTTGAATCTCCCAATGTCGGGAGTTTAGAACAGCATGCGAGGAACAAGCTTCAACACACGTGAGTGTATTGATTTACTGTCTGAAAATGAGCGCGGAAGCTTTTACGACGTGCACTAATAATTTAGTGTGCTACTGTCAACCATCTGGGTTGTCTTTCCTAGAGTTGTCTATTGTGACTCAACTGATTTTACTATATGATAACGTGGCCCCTGAAACTAGAGGATATTTAACTTCTTGGGATTTTTAATGACTTAAGTTTATAGCTGATCGACACGTCAGATGGCCTCCTGAGCGACGAGGTAGGTATGGGACGGATTTTGGTACTGAGGACCTAAACACTGAAATTATGTACACTCAGATGTTTACGTCGTGCGTTAATAATTTCAACTGACGTTTTACCATTCTTTGTGGAGTCGTCAACTGCAAAGTGGTCTGTCGAGGACTTGAAGAATGAGATTAAGACTGTCACTGAATAGTTAAAGCCTATTGGTTCGACTGTCCTTTCAGTTTATAGGCCTCGTGATCCATTTGATCTCTGTTTGGAAACGTTAATGACGAAGACGACGAGTCGGTTTCAACGGTGCGAAGATACCATTTCCCCCTCGGCCCCTCTATCTACTGGTAATGATTAGGGCGGTCAGCGAAAATTGTCGGTTGAAGTTAATTGCCTTATGAATGACTCTATGTCTTCCCGTGCTAGTCACATCTTTATTAATGGCCGCATTGTGCTTGGCAAAAACGGGCACGTTGTCATTGGTCATTTAAACCCCGGTTGCTTAGGATTCCGTACATTTGACCTCACCAGTCCGCCATTTTTGTGTTCTATTTCTTATCAATAGAGAAACGAATGCGACACACCGCATGATCTGTGATGTCGCTGTTAGCAGGTGACAGCAAAACCAAATGCGAAACTCCACATAGTTGATTGGGCCTGGACCGGAAGTTGCATGGGTGCTACGTCATACTGTGTTGGTGAAATGCTTGTGTATCATTAGAATCGGTATGATTTGTATGTCGTTAAGAAAGTTGCAAGAGTTGAACGCATTTTTTGTGAGGCCGCAGGTTTTGGTCGCGTAATTAGTTTTCAGTCGATTTGGTATTTGCAAAGATGTGCTGACCGGCTATTTTAGGTTGAGTGGTAGCAACCCTGTAGACAACAAGAAAGCGAATACCTGAACATTGATTGCCCGTAGACTGGTGGTCTGTCTTTTCAAGTTTATTCTTAACATCTATACTGTAGTAAATCGATCTGTGCGAGCGGTAGATGCAACCGTTAAATTGACCTGCTACAATATTCCTTATAGCTGGAATTTTTATGAGCACTATCTTCTCAGCAGTGCGCACTACCCCGTGCGGAATGTCGATTATCGTGTTCGAAGTGATGAATTGTTCCGGGCACCCATTTCTTTGAATACGTTTCAACTGGTTTTCATTTCTTTCTCCACTTTGTCGTCTGGGCAGATCTTTGTTGCTCTAGTCGCCGAGCCCTGAGCCATATTTCGTTTCAGAAGAATGAGTGCGATAATAGATGTACTGACGCATTCACGATGGTTTACGATCTACGGACCCACTCAGTACACCCTCTCGACGTCTGGTCAATTTGGCATCCAAAATGTGGAACGCATTGTTCGATTCCTTTTGCAAAGTGAAACGGAGTGGATCGTATGCTGGTTTCATGGGCTGGGAGACAGTTACTAGCTCATTGTGTGGTTGTATAACAACAACAACCATGTCGTCACCATATGGGCGATACATGTGAGGACACTGGTTGATAGGCTGAATTTGGGATTCTACTTTGCAAGCAGTGGACCTGAAGTGATCCGACTTTTGCTTCGTTCGATTATTAGTACGATTCGTTGTTCGGCATGAGCTGAGCGTTGAGGTTGCACCACAACAACAGTTCGTTTAGGTCTGCTTTCTTAATCGTGTTGCATTGTCATATGACAAGGGGACCTCAACGCGATGATCTGTTGTTATGAGTGCTGATCGCAGCAGTATTGTGAACCTTATTTGCGCTTTCGCTTACTCTTATTTCCCTGAGTTTGTCATTGCAAGATGAAACCACCATCCCATCCCTCACTGATCATTACACGATTGTGTTGGTTACCTTCATCACCATCTGTTGGACCAGTTAGTCAAGGTATTCACGTATTCATTCGAGATGTATTACCCTGCGTACTGACTGAACAACCTTGGTTGTGAATTGCAAATGAATCTATTTTCCTCGCTTGAGAGAATTCAGAGTTGGTGTGATCACATTTCCTCACCATGACAGTATGCCATTCTGTTGGCTACAAATTACACTACCACATTCCGTACCCTGTGGAATAACTCTATTCTCAAGTGGATTTTTAGCTTTGTACACTGTTAACAGAAGACATGTAAATTTCACGCTGCTAGTAACTATACCAGATGATTATCGTTGTTTCATGAACATCTACCAATGAGCCGCTACTTTCAGTGTGTTTTACTCTCAACAGAGGATTACATTCCTTTTGGAATTAAAATATTCAGCGTTAATCGATCTAGACTTTTTGATCGTTATAATTCATGTACAATTTGCATCTGACTTGAATGTGTGCTTTCTGATGATGATAGCTAATTTTGTTCGTCTGCTTGTGAGTATCCGTCTCCAACATAACTTCGCGTGTGACGGTTATTTTATAGTTCATACATTCGTGCAACATTTATCTTGGACCACCACAACTATTTTTTCATCTGGCTCTTCTATGCTCAAGGCCTTTTGTGTTCGCGGTGGTTGCCGCGAAGCGGATCAGTGGTGCCGTGTGCTGTGGGGAAAAACCGGTCGACGAGCCCATCCACATTGTTTCTACGAGAACCATGTATTGCACCAATCCGGAGCCGCGGACTCGGTCGCCAATTGCGGCAAAATACGACCATTCGCAATCGACCGTTGGGAGGATGCCAAATCGTGGCCCGGCGTTGCTTGCCCATCTTGGTATGCTTGTGTGACAGTTTTCGATAACAGTAGAGTAATCCAGTCCTGCACTCTCTTATTTTGTGACGGAAACAATGAAATTTAATTAAAGACGTCACAATATGAGACATTAAAGTTGTGCGCTGCTTGTTACGTACGTTATGAAGTCTTGATCTTCAAAGCTCATCTATCAATTGAACGTCATCGTGATCAACTTTTTTGCGTAGCACAGCGTTACGTTACATCATTCCCAATTTTTTTGTACATTTCATTCAACTAGGGCCGTAACATCCTCAGACGTTTTTTCTGTGTGCTGTTCGATAGCTCGGTTTTCACGATAGGTTCTTTATCGTGTTGGTTTTAATTGCTAACTTTCCAGTCACATTGCCAACCAAACACATTCCACTTCCTGGGTAAGCCAACCTGTCTGCTGCCTAATTTCGTTTTAGGCGGAACTAATTTTGATTGTGGACTAGCCATAATAACTGCCTATCTGACTAATCCATGCCGCGTCTTCCCACCCCGTTTGGCGTGTACAGCTGCAGCTGTCTGGTTCACTACGGTCTGAAGAGCAGTGTACAAAACACGTGCAGATAGCATAGAGGAGAAATTGACGGCAGAGCAGAAGGATATTCTTCCACATCAATTTATCTGGCCTGCCCTCACTAGTCATCCGCATTTCGTTCTGTTTGGTCAATCTGACAACATAGTTATCGATTTCGCTAGTGGTTTATTGAGCAATCCAGACTTGTGTTAGTGCAATGCTGTACTCCCGCAACGACCGCGTTCGAGAAACACAGAAAGTGGATGACTGATTGTGTCCATATTTTAAATGTTTGTAATTATTTCTGGAGTGTTATATGAGAAAAAGAACGTTGAGTGTACTAAAAAAACATCCTCCTTCCGCTTCATTTTCCGTTTTCCCACCTAACCAATAAATGCTTGTTTACTGTCTATCTTGGTCTTGGTAACCTTTTGCACTAGGTCAGTGCACATGATCCCTCTTGCTTGCCTATTAAATTACCAGCATAATTTAAATCTCTTGATTTTAACCGGTCTCCTTGTGTTGGTTTCATTTTGTAAGTTTTATTCTTCATCTACTTCAATTTCTGAGCGGTAACAACTTCTCCGTAGTATAGTCGATCGAACAACAGGATGTGTTTACGAATAATGAAGCCGGGATCTTCGTGATGTTTTCACTGGACAGTTCGTCATTTGATGTTACCGTTATCAGTCTCACTGGGTTATGCTGACCCAAGCCATGACTTAGACACCGAGCTGTTCTGCTACTGTAAACGTTATTGCAACTGTAGTTGTACTGGTGTATAATGTAGGAGATAGGCTGATCAGTTGAGAACGTGTCATTGTTTTTGGATGACCCTTTCTTTTTCCGGTTGCTTCTATGTCACATCTTGGTGAACAGTACGTGTTTATAAAATATGCCCAGTTGACAGCTGGTACAGCCGAAGGAAAGTATCGTTATCGGGCTTTTATGGCTCGATTTATCCATTTATCTCTTCTCGAAGACAGAAAAATCTTGTATATTGAAGTTTGACTGCAATTTTGAAATACTTAAAGCGTTCTAGAACATCATTCAACGGGTGCCGAGAAGCACATAAAACTGAAATGGACAAAAGAGGTGTGAGTGGTAAATCCTGTGCTCTTAGTTACCTCATTTACGATGTTCACTGGATCGCTCACTTTCAAGACGGTGTTTTCTTCTCTTCACCATCACACCTTGAATACTTTCTATATGTATGAGTGATGTAATGGACGACTGCTGTTGGAACACGCATTTGAATGAGCCAAGAGGCTGCCCAACAACAATCGTACGTGGCTTCTGTTCGTAGTCATATCATTGTTCAGTCGTTTCAGCCAAGTGGCGATAAACTTTCTGCTTATCTATCTAAACATGGTTTGATATCGCAAACTTTTTGAAGCCATAGTTGATTTGCAGTCAACCATGCGATCGTTCGTGCAACCTGTGATGCAAACTTACACTGCCTCACCCACAACACCGAGTAGATGATCAGTAGTCAGACTGTAAGGTCAACCATGTTCACTGCCCTCATTGTCCTGACGGGGTGACGCTGGCTCGTTATTCGCGCTAGGCCACAACTCAAGGTTGATCACATCAAGTTCTAGGCTGACAGACTAGTTCAGCTTGAACGTGATGAATTGTTCAATGCATGTGAATCGCTACCACTTCCTCTTTCTCGAAATCACTACCGTGCTTTCTGTTCCAGGTGATCCGAATTTGGACCGCTACCCTGATGTTTCATGAAAATTACAACACATTGAGCAAAGTAGAAGTACAAAGAAAATGTTACGGATTTAGCTGTTGTAAGGGTCGATTGTCAAAAAATCAATAGCCACAAAGGCTTCGGATGGACTTTTCAACACTGTCGATTTTCCATAGAACTTGCACCGTTTCCTTTAAATTGGAGCAATGTACCTTGCACTTTAGTGATACAAAAGGTCTTTCACATCTGTTAGGTTACGCTCTTCCAGGATTTAAAACAGTTTGTCAGACGGCACGTTTCCCTTGTAATTCGTCCTCCTTTGAACTGGCCAGCGAAAGTGAACTTTCACTACCAGTCTCTTACATCACCTAACGAGTTAAGGTATGAGCTTGCTGTCAACTAAAGCATGGTTAATTGGGTAGGAATATACTGACCGGACATCGACATTGATTTTGTTGAAAGATGCTGTCCGACAAGACTGTTCGCTAAACCGTGTTGAATATTGAATTTTGATCAAAAATGACCATCAGATAGCTGCTACCGCCATATTCCACTGATATCATCTTCACAGTTTCATCGATCTTTTTGTGAAGAGCGCAGTATGTGGGGAAATCGCACAAGCAGTCCTGTGTTACAGCGATATGTGGACAATCAAAGTAGTTGGTGTTCTCAAGGTGTACTACTTAGATGACCGATGCCTTAGAAACAGAAGCGGTCTGTGCATGGCACATTAAAGTAACCGTGATCAATTGTTTTAGCATGCCTTCAATGCGGGCAAACAGTGATCGTAAGGCCCTCGCCCATCAGGTTTCGTTGGTTCAAGCACAACTGACGTACACCCATCGTAGGTTGTGCTGAGCCTCGTCTCCACGGTCATACAGTGCGTATATCTTCCACCAACCTGAACCCCTACTTGAAAAAGCCCGCGTCATTTTTTGTTGCTGTGGCTTCATGCTTCATTTTCTCTCACCCGCACGTTCCGCTCACCACTTTTAGGGTGTCAGAGTGTAAACCATTCGATTGGACCAGAAATGAGTCATTCGTGTACAGATGACCTCCCTCAGCGCAGTGTATCACCAGTCAATCGATGTTCAGCCTAAAGTACAACCTGGTTTGATAGGCCATGGGGTGTGTGGGTGGGTGAACTGTCACAACGTTGGATTGTCAAAATATTGAAAGGGAGGGGGGTTGCGTTTTTGGATCAAGCGCTGTCGAAAATTTAACCCTAAGTGGCCTTGCTCCGGAAGTGTTCGCTGAACCAAACGTCCAACGGAAAGGACAGACAACTGTTGAGGACGGTGGACTTTTTGTTTTCACGTGCGATCACACGTTGTGCACGTGATGCTAGTGCTGGGCGTCCATACATTCAATCTGAAGGCGATTGTGATTTGATCATTGACCTATCCATCTGTCGCATTGTATCTTCAGGATCAGGATCAGCTGATGGAGTCACGGTGACAGCTTACCGTCAATGATGGATGGTTTCGTTTTCCTGGTGTAACGGCCGTCGCTAACACTCGGTCGTATAGCTTCGTTTTTGTTTGCCGTTTGTGTCGGTTTAGAATATCACACGATTCCTACACACTCAACCGAAATGCTCAGAGTTGTTTAACACACCTGAACATCCTTAATGAATTCCATGTTCCTCATACATTGAACAAGCATCACTAGATGTCGATAGGGAACATCCTTACTGTCGGGTTTCAAGGTGGATTTCAGAAAAAAGGTTGCATAGAGGTTTCATCGTCCTACTTAACTTGTGTCGCGTACATTTTCAGCAGTGCATATTTCTTCATTTTGTGACCCACTTGCCGCTTTGTTTTAATTAAGCTGTTCTGTATGTCAACCATCGACTGTGCTGATTGCATGCATTCCGAATGATTTTTTGTACGAAGTAACAACGACGAATGTCGCTTGCCGGAATTTACCGTAATTGTCAACCTCCACTAAATACATCACGGCCTGCTTTTTATCGTTGCAAATGAACGTTGAATATACAATACATATACGATCGTTCACAAAGACGTTGGGCTACGTGTAACGGTAGACCTACGATCCCAGACAATCAATACAAGATTGAATCACAGTGTCACGGTATTGTTGAACAGATTGTCAGAGTGAATAGAGGAACGACTTCAATAGCTTGTGAAGTCGATATACCGGACCACAAAATCCGAACACGATCAGAGTAAGCTCGTAGAGAGAAGGTTCCAATGAGCTCTGGTTCTCAACCTGATCAGCCAATGGGTTAACAGATCTCAAACCCAAAGTACACTAGGCTTGGAGCGCTACATCCACCCCAAAGAACTATAGTATGGTGAAAGCCGTTCCCCGTGACTCCCACTAATTCAGTTCCTCAAGCGTCCGACATTGAAGAGCACCAGAAGTTCTCCGTGACTCATACCTTACACCATCAATGCTGTCTAGATGTCGATTCCACTCATCCTGCCTACTTCACTCCTTTCTTCAGACGGTATGGACGTTTGATATCCAGCTTTATTCCACCGGGCTTCGTCTTCACTACTGCAGTCCGCACTAAACCGTCTTCGTCAGCATCACAACTGGCTGTCACACCTAAACGCCGTGTATTTCTTGGTAAGAGTTCTGCAGTTATCAGTACGCCAGTCGACCAGAGGATGCGCTTTACCGACTGTATAAGTCTCTTTCACAATACAGGATTATAATTTCCGCGACCTAACTACTGTGCCTAATTATTATCTTAAACGAACATACAACGGGTTATTTTTAAGGACATGTTTCACGGTAAAAAGCTCTGCCTACTAGCTTCATTATACACAGGCAAAGCCAAACTGATCATCTCCTGAATCAACTAGGGAGCTGTTGGAACAAGGAGTCAAGATTGGATTGAGGAGCGTTTACATGTTTCTCTGCTTGTTAACATCATTTGTGAATTGTGCGATTCATGGAAGCCATTTTCTTAACCATTGATTTGCACAAGACCGACAGCACTTAGCATCAGTAACTCGTAGCCGTAAGGCTATTAGCAGTTGTCGTTACGATCTTTTTTGTTTTCGAAGAGACGGCTTTTTATTGTCTGAATTACACGGGTGTAAATTGATGGGAAACTCGTTTATTTGAATTTACTGAATCCTTCTTTTAGTTGATTCGAAGAGTTTATTTCAAGGCGGAAAGCGCATAGTGATAGTCTGAAACAGCCACCTTCTGTTGAGATGGTGAACGCGATGGGATGCCGTTTGTAACTGGGCACATTTCACTGACTCTACGGGTGTCTGCTTCACATGGTTTAAACGTGCAAACTTTTGAACCACAACTGGCCAAAACAAAGATCATAGTTCATTCATCACCGTACAGTATCAATGTCACGAACGAGTCTTTTTGTAGACATACGGTGGCTTCTGCCTACCGTAACATCCGTCTCTTCGTGATGCAGTTGTAACACGAAGGTTTTGGTTGTTTGGTCATTCGTGTGTTACGTCGCCAGACAGCAATGCGCGATCGATGACATTGGTTCTCTTCAGTTTTTAGTTGTCGTGCTGCCTGGTTCCGTACCGATGTGTTGAACCTGCTTCGGTAGGTGCTCCGCCACCTTGTTTTTCGGCTGATGTTCAGTTCTGCCGAAACACGACGTCCCTCATCTATATTTTTGTTCAGAATTCGCGTTGAATTTGGAGAAATGAGACATTGTTTGTTTGACTTGTAGTGTACGAACCCAAACAGTTCAATTAGTAATCACTGGTTTCTCAGCAATCAGTGCACGATCAACAGTAGACTTCAGCCAATACTCATTCAGTTGACATACATCGCCCACGTTGAACGGCAGCGGGAAGCTAATTTACATATTCGGCCACTGAAAACTCCCCTATAAATCTTGTTAGATGACCGTTATGAAAAAAACATTTATTTTGAATGACGCTCTTAGTCTCTTAGAATGCCACCTAGGTAAACCTGCCTCGCCCTTCAAGTGATGTAAGTACTCAGACCCTTTCTTCTGAATGGCGAACAAAACTAACGAAACGGAAGTATCAGTCGATCGAAGTACTGACAATTGCCGGTTATAAAAGTGCGCTGGTTTTGCTGGCCCTTCAGCATGCTCCCGTAAAACTGCCTCCGTTATAAACCCCTGTAAAGATATGCTAGATCGTTCACGGAATAGTGATGCACCTGATGGAAATCGGATTTTCCTCTTCATAATACGGGAAAAAGGAAACATCTTGGTCCTGAGATTAACGCGATTGTCTTCGCAAATTGCTCCCAAGTCACACGAAAAGTAGAAAAAGCCACTTCATTCTGCTACAAAACGTGTGCAACACGAGGAAAAGCACAGGGTATTTATATGGTGCGTAATGGCGCAAAAACATTTGCGAATCAGAAGATTGAAGGACAGTTATTAAAATAATGGTTAAGGTCACCAAACCACCAATGAGCGTGGCGGGATAAAGGTCGAGTAGGTGAAAAAATGGCGAAGATTACCTCTGGATTGGTTTGGGAATTTTCGTTCATTCTGGTTGAGTAAAACCGTTTTTTAATGAAGGAGGCCGCTTTGGACGAAAGAGTGAGCTTCCCTAACGGCCTGAACCAGTTGTTTTAACGAAAGCGAACTTATTATTTTTCGAATAACAACCGTATTTCGGTCTGCTTGAAATCAACATGTAAGCCGGGTTGCTCAGAATAGCGCTTTCATTTGGAAAAACCCACACACAGCGTTATCGTGTGCCAACTATTAAAATTCACCTCGTCTGCAGAGAGGTGCCGTAGTTTTAATGGTGCTTCCAAGGTTCTGAGATATCCCCACTCTCCAACATATTGCAAGCTCCTTACTCCGCTCTCATCATCGGCGGTCTCGTACTGCAATCTTCTTTGATTCACGTTAACAAGGATTACGGACTCCGGGTTCAAGTTGGATACATCGGTTCTTCAAGCAAGGAGAGCTGTTATACATTGAACAGAATTGCATATATGTATTGTTACCAAAATCAAACTTACAAACAGATTTGACCTCTTCACAGCTTCACGAATCCAACTCTCAGAAACAACCGTCGGCAAAATGTGACACTAACGTTGTCAGCATCCTCCTTACTGGCGAAATTCGAATACTAAAATTCACACTGATTGTCTGCAACCGGTGTGGTTGGTTGCAACCGTACAAAACACATTGATTTAGAACCGGTGAGCATGCATTCAAACCTGGGATGCAGAATTCAAAAATATCATACGTTTCTGAAACTTTATGCGATATAGAGGAATAACTGCAAAAGACGGCTAAGCTTTTCACAACAGAGCTGAAAAGTGTGCGGCATAGCTGATTCACAATAAATATAGTGTAGATGATGAGTAGTCGTCTGAGTTGAACGCCATACATTTTATCGCACTTCATGCATTCGGATAGAACTTACAACCGGCCTCTTTCGAAATGGAGCACTTGACCTACAAGCGGAAGTTGTTGCACATTCAAATATGACAATTCGGCTGTGCCTAATGTGCGGTAAATGGTGCGGTGGTTAGCATGGTTGTTTCATGCAAGCGTGACCGAAAGTCAGACCCGACCCTTGCTGATGAACCCTGACGAGAACACTGCTTGAGTCTTCTTCTTTCCGAAATGGCTAATTGGAAAGTTTGACATTCTGTTCTTTGATCCTAACCCTACTTTCTCATGGAGCTGCACATTTACAACACTACACTGAGTGTGTTCTCTGACTTGTACCACTGCTGACCGTTGTACCCAGAAAGTGGGTGTGAGTTCGCGAGGCTTAAGCCGGACTAGGTCTTTGCAGAAGCTACATCGATTGAAAAATTTTTAGTGATGACCTTAGTTAACGAATTCTGAAGAAGTCTTATATAGCCAGATGCAGAAAGCTTTGGTTAGGCTAGAACGTTGCGTAGATATGGCTTCATGTTGGATGACATTGCGTAAGTTTCGCGTACCAGTCATACCAGCGATGTTGAGTGTGCTGCTAACTTCGTTCTCAGGTCGGTTTATTGAAATCGTGCGGACTCTCTTCATTTTTAAGATGATTGATCCTTCCCGATAATTCTAAGGACAAGCACAAGCTCTCCGTTTATCACTGTCGTTGTAGCAACATTTCCGTGGCATCTTCCATTTCTTAAATAGTTGACTGATTTTTGGATGTCCCACCAACCCGCCTCAAACGGAGTTGGTGGTGTCGTAACTTACTCGGAGACCCCGTCAGAATCAAAGGAGAGGTTCGCCCCAGTTCATTTTTGAACATACCACCCGCGTTAACTTGGGCACTCTGTCTGCTGAATCTAATGACCTTGTCCGGCTACTAATAACTCCTTAAATTGGAGTCAAGAACTTCTATTAGCTGGGTCCACCTTCATTCGCATTCACTTTTCTCGGCTGGTCCCACTGTGATGCATTTGGGTTGATAATGAGAAACTGTTCCGTCCAAAAGACTACCCCCATTGATATGAATGCAAAACTTCCGTTCTAGTTACATTGAGTTATTCTGTAACTGGCTAAATAAGGTAGATTCGTGCGAACAAGTCGTATTAAAGTTATCTTCTGATCCTATATATCCTTTAGTTGTCTGCATGACTACAATGATCGTTGATCCGCTGTAATCGCACTAATAGTGGTGAAGAGGTGGACATTTTCCAATTTGAAGAGTGACAATGTGCAGCCTGTTTGGCGAAGTAGGTAGAAAACTACACTGCTATGAGTGATGGGAGACTAGAATGCACAACTGCCGAGAATGGTTTGGAAACAGCTAACCTACTTCATAAATCGATCATCACCTGTTTATCGAAACTTGACATGCCTCAGCTATGTAAAAGACGCCCATGTGTGGTCCTGCATTGACGTAGCAACTTAATAGGTGGCGAATACTTCGAGCGATGCATTGTTAGGTATGATTGACATGATAACGTTAGTTTGTGACTGCCGAACCTTGATTTCGCTTGTGCGACCACAGCGATCGTATGCAATGCGATGCCCGTTGAATGAACGAATTTGTTGTATTAGGCAACACTTCATACGGTGAATGCACCGTTAACTTGTGGGAATCGACCTGCTTTCCTTGTTCATTGGGGTAAATTGATAAACGTTGGAAAATGGCCATGCCATATTGCATATGTGATGCAGAATAGGTTATCCAATCGACAACTTGTGGAAGCCTGGTAGTTGTCTGTTACTGGAAGTTATTTTCATTTCGCTAACTGGGTTGCCGTAAACAACCTTTATCGAGACATGTTTCGAATAAATGACTGTACGACTATATCACACGCCAATGGAAACTTTCTTGGGCTAATACATGTTTTTTACCTGTTGTTAATCGTTTTGACACTGTTGACTGCGTGTGTGCCTTTGTCTAGGACGCTACCGGACTGACGCGAACGTGTCATTGTTACACACTTTAACCCACTGGTGGAAATTCTGCTCGTTTCGTTGGGTGGCATAGGCTGAAAACCTGTTCAACTGGTTGCGTTTACAATATGAGGCGCTGTGTGAATCGTTTCGTTTCAACTGTTAGCGATTCAACGGACTACTAACAAGGGAATGGCTAAAGCTGTGACCCACTTTTGGTCGACGTGTTGTGTCCATGGTTGACTTTTTTCTCATGGAGTGTCATCTTCTCCGGAACAGTCTGTATGATGCAGTGCTGAAATCTGAATGTAAATCTTTGTCAGTCTGCGAATCTTTGCTATCTTTCGTGGGTTCGTGTAAATGTACGTTTCTGCTGACGCACTATGGAGTGGCATGTATACGTCACTTATGAACGAGTTTGAAAAATGTTAAAGCAACCATATACATGTTAGGAATTGACATATCGGTATTGCAGTGCAATAGTGTAGAGGACTGGAACGTTTCTCCTTTTAGAACCGTGCCTACTCTTTACAATGATTAAATCAGAAAACCGAGTAATGGACAACGAAGTTTATTGTAATTAGACTGAGAATATGAGCTGTAAGCGAAGCACGATAAAAAAACAGAGCACAACCAACCAGCTAACGAGCAACCGAAAATTCATGTTATGACCTTGGACGGTCGAACGAACGAGAGGGTGTGGAAATGCAACCAACCAATATCAATAATGCCAGCAATGGAAATAAATAGCGGGGTAGTTGGAAACCATGACAAACCCACAGTGTTCCTGCAGCAACTCTCAGAGCTGATCCTGGAACACTACTCACGTTGATTACTACTCGATAATACACTATCAGCCCTCAATCATCTGGTCGAACGTAGGCACTAAGTAAGCAACCGTGACGTCTTTCTGACGGTTTTTGGCTCGTTGGGTAACTCATCAGCGGTTGTCGGCGCGTGAACACTGTACATCATCGCATTTAAAAGCCTTGGACTGATTGACCCAGTGTTATACACGCTCAAGAACTACTTGTTCATGTGCTGGTTCTAGCTCGGCATCAAACCAATCGGATCAACCAACGGCTCACCCATCTTCAAGATACCGATGCGGTTGACGACTGCGAAACAGACACCACGCTTCTGAGCACTGTCTGTCAGGTAACCTATCCAGTAGAAGCTATACTCAGCACCTGCTTCTCGGAACTGATCTTCATCTTCAAGCTTTGTCTCAATCAAGGCTGTGACCTCGATCTCACAGCGGCTCACTTCCGTCGTGATCAGTACAGTACGGCCTTCCGGCCATCCTATCGCACGGCATCTACCCAGCAAGGTGCGCACGTTCCGTACGCCAACGGAGAGCGTCTTGCATCCCCGGAGTGTCTCAGGTTGGTCTTCTTGCTACTGATACATGCGTGAGCACTGCCTAATCAAGGCTTCATGCTGGATGGGTCATTCGGGGACAGATAATGTGAGGGAGGAAGGTTTGGCAATCGCATATTTTCGCCTATCCATCCTGTCGCAAACGGTAGATAAGACGACCCGGTTTATCCTGCATGATGACCGATGCAGTATGGTATTTGGTTTGTTCCATGTAGCCGTGATTTATATGGCCTTGGCATTCTCCGGCGACGCTTCGACCCGAACAGGGGAGTGATTAGGGTCGTCAACCGAAGGCTTTGGCTCGAAAGCCTATACCGTGAGGCAGCAGATGACAAACACAAACGCAATAACATTGACCAACAACAACCAAATTGCAGTAGCTACCTAGAAGTCAACACTCTTGTATAAATCAGCGCGCGTAATAACGAAGCGATATAGAAGTGACTGAAATCAAGGGTATGAATAGAAAAGGCTTACTAATAGGAAGTAAGAGCAGATTGACTACATGGAAGAAAGGTTCTTTGAGTAAGGGGCATTAGGCCATAACTATTCGTGGAAAGCAACTTACTTTGGAAGAACGGTTCATCACGCTCATCCTGAACGACCAAAACAGCATGTGCAGAGAAGAATTGCAATTACTGCCATGGGAATTTCAAACATAAGGGGAAAATTGAGCAAATGGTAAATAAAGACAGAAAGAGTGGTCAGTGACGTTTTTCGTACAGACAGCTCATCAACCACCGAGCACATGCAGCCAGTTCAATACCGAGAAGACAAACTTGTTCAATTTACGGTACTTCCGTTACGAAACCTGCCAACGGAAGTTGACACACATGCAGCACCAGTGGCACAATGCTCCGTTATATCCCCGTCACAGATTCACTGCTCATGTTCTAAAGGTGTCGAACACTAAGCAATCGGTCGTGTGTTGTCTACTTCTGCGTCTGCTGTAAACCATTGAGATGTTGCAGAAACCAGCGATACCGAAATCGTGACCTAGGTGTGTTTGTCTCCATCGTTACGTCAGGTTTCCAGGCGATCACATTCAGCCTATTGACCGATGATTTGGTCTTCTGTTACAATAGATTTTTCAAGGTGGAGACGGAGAAGTCTCGGAGATTATAAGATGTCTTCAGCATTGATCTCTTCGCCAATATCTTCTCCTCTCCTGAGTTTTCATTGTTCACCATCGGACTACTGACCTGCAATCGGAGAATTCGGTAGGCCAAACTTATGGGACGTTTCCAAGCTCACTCTGTGCGACGAATTTATCTAGTTCAAAAATGCCCTGTCAATATGCTGGCAATATGTTTCTGATTCCATTATCCATGGCATCCTCCGACCCCTTGCTCGGCTACTCAGAAGTTGGTTCCGTTAATACTGTAGATGCTCATGAGACATGCACATATCGACACCAATCGGAAAACGCAGTTAAATTAGAGTTCGTTCCAAGGGTATGGATAACTTCAGTGTGCACGGCCCTTGTAGCCAATCGTGTAAAAATGTATCCATAGCTTTTCTCCACACTACCTCGTTTGACCAACAGAAAACTGAAGTAGTCAACTCCGACAGCTGCTAAGAGTAACAGAAGCCATAATTTGCCTACCGGTTTCGGAAGGTCATCCTTTCCTATGGAAACAGGTAAGTAGTACTCAACGCACAGAAGCTTTGATGTATTTACCAGAAATTTCGGTACTCTGACAACACCTGAAATGTGCTCAGAGGTCGATTCGTTCTGTCGCCTGCGTGGTACTACGACGAAAGATTCAGGTTCTGAAGGTGTCGGTGCCCCTAACTCGAATAAGTGTGTTGATAACGTGATCATGACCGGTTAGGAAGGGTTGTATAGGGTGAGCACGCCCAAACTCCAACTGAGTACTTCCTACAAGTGAAGTGGTGAACTATTCGATGTTTTTCTTGTGTCATCCCTTTGAACTATATAAAACCATCTTTTTAGTAAAGTGGTTGGTGAACAACCCATGTTTTCCCGGTATATCGGTAAGCCCTCAAAAGTTTACTCAGTTTTACCAGCCTTTCTGTATACGATCGTGGACGAAGTGTCTCTTCCGTTTTATGACTCCTTACATACTTGTTGAAGTCAACTAAATTCTTTCTTTCGTAATAATTTATTATCATTCAGCGCTACCGTCGTTTTTTATGTCACGAACATACTAAATTAAGTGAGCACCTTTGATAGTTGTAGTTAAGCTGATCCATCAAGCCATTGTTTTGTGTACCGCCAAAATTTGTGGGTCTGTGTATCACATGTCTGTGAGATACGAAATCCGCGAAGTCTCATGCTGTTCGCTGGTCTTGGTTTTATGCACCCTGATATTAATTCATTCGTCTTTAAATTTTAGTACCTATATGCTTGTCATGTGACAATTATCCCGATAAGGTGAAAACACAATGTGAAACAGACCGTATACTATGTGTCAATTATTCGTTACAGGCAGGATGCGGAATGTGGTCGTTTGTGGTGTCACCACCGCAACGAGAAGGCCATGCTGCTCGGATGGTTGGAAACACAAACTCGATTTCTGAGCACTGTAGGCGAATCTTGTTCTGCCTTAGTCTACGACCCCGTGTGGCCTGCTTCCGATCCGACCACTTGGAATGTAATGCAGAAGAGGCAGATGAATGTGAACATAGCCGGTGAAGGTTTGCGTGGAGCGATAACGCAAGACGCAGGCATGGTCCCTGATGGAACCCCGTGTTCACGAGGCGTAAGTTCACTGTTTGCTGAGTTTCTCACGGCAATTATTATAGATGTTTTGCACACTTCTGCTTGTACATTACGTGACTCGCTTGTCCCCGACTGAGCGTTTGTGCTGGTTGATTTTTTATCTACAAATGTTTACGTTTCGTCAAAAAAGTAAACATTTGTAGACTATCGGAATTATCGTGATTTCTAACCTCCTCCCTGTTTTTATCTGTTCAGTGAGTATAGAAAAAAGACCCAAGTCACCCAGAGGTTGCACTGCTGTCAGTACACTTATCTGCTCGGCTTTGTGTCTCATGTCACTGACCGCAGCTCCTTTCACGTTCATTTGCAACGCATGCTGACAATGAAGACTCACTGAGTTCGTCTGCTGGTCCTGTGGGTAAACGCTATCTATCAATATCCATGAGTTTACCTGAACAGGTTATAGTGATTCGAAGTATATCTTTCCAAAACAACACAAACTAGGTACACAGATGATGGGATTTTTTGCTGTTTTCTCTGAGTGTTTTAATGTGTTTAGTTCAAACATTTCCTTTTCATAACTGAAACAAACTTTTCCCGAAATGAACTTGAAAAGGTAAGCTAGTAATGATGTTTGTTTGAACGGATTTCGTGGCATACTGTGAAAGTAAAAAGTACAAAGCTTGCATTAAATCATCACTCACAGAGTGTCCTGCCAAGGTATGGAAAAATCCGGGAATATTACCAAGGTAGTGTTAACTTACATACCAATCCCTTTTGCACACACAATGGCGGTTTCAATCGGTTAATAGCAGTTGCCTCGGGAAAGTTGAGTTAGCGTTCGTTTTGACGTGCGAAGATGACTGAGAATGTCAATTGACCACCTATTTCGTGATTTGTTTCATACACGTGACTCGGAATGAATGAAGCCAATCTTGTGTGGATGACCTTTGGCCTCATCCGCACAACTTCCAACTGGTTGGCTGACGCGGTTGCGCATCAATTTAGGCAAATGCTCTGCCATCCTGACGTGCAATTGCCTCTCTGTCACTCGTAGATGCAGCTACACCCGCACGGATATTGGTACACGCAGTACGAAATGAGGGGAAAGTAGACATTGCCATTCTACTGGTAGCTATTCTTCCTCTTCTTAAGATCAGACAGGCATCGTCGTCCTTGAAAGGAAGTCAAATAATCTTTTGGTTCAGCCGGGTGGACGGGTTAGTTGTTGATCTGTGACTTGCTGCATCGTCTTATAGATCGCTGTGGATAAACTCTGGCCTTCAGTGTGCTTTCAAGATGATGATCCTCATCGATTTTACCAGCTATGCAACTTTTTTCAACTCGATCGAGTAAGGTTCTCACCGAACCTTGTTCATACTGAACTGAGACAAAAGTATCGTATCACAAGTACCGCTTTGTTTAAATCAACTTCCGATAGATCGAGCGTCTTACGAGACCGTCAGCTAGCTGTCCGTTGGACCAGTACATCTAGAAACTCCATCGTAAATCATAGATTCTCATGATTGCAATTCAGGTTCTTCATCAACTTATCGACCTGTTGTTGGTTGTAGGTAATCACGCTAATGTCCTCCACGCATGTTCAATAACCCACTCACGCCACAATACGTTGGTCTACTTTACTTTCCATGCGGGAAACGAAAATGCCTGAGGAGTGGACCTAGAGAACTTCCCACAGCCACACCATTGATTTGAATGCACGTTTCTCCCAAAAATCTAGACTGAACATTGGTTGTGCACAGGTATAATATGTGTTCTCATTCAGACAGCGGGATGGGAAGCGATATTCCGTTAAAGCTTATGTAATCACATTAAAACTGCACAATCTCATTTACACGTACATTAGTGAACAGTGTTTCAGTATCCAACGAGGGCATCAATTTTCCACCGATGTTAATCCTCGATAAAAGGTTGGTTAGAAACTGTTTCATTCGTTGTTGCGTTCTAGCAAGTCAAATCGTAATTTTATGCTAAGGTGAGTGGCACATCCGCCGATTGGCATAAGTGGAATATCCGGTTTGTGAGTTTACGGTAGGCTATAAAGTTGGACGATTTCAGAACCAATCGGTCTGCAACATCTGAATATAGCTTTAAGTAGCACTTATAAGTCCACTGTTGTTCGTTTCACCAGGACTGTTGTTTCGTCAGTTTTTTCTTCTCCGAATGTAGGGTTTTTGAAAACTGATTCCGTCCGCTTTATTCCATCACCACTGTACATGTGCACAGCTCGAGAGTCTTTGCCGGAGTGTAATATTGTCATTTTTTCGTCTGGTTTCAATTCAGTAAGTTGTTGAATGTGTTCAACGGCTAATAAACCACTTTTTATAAATAGGGTAACCCTGAATTAGTAATCAAGACAGATCAGTTTCACTCACAATCGTTGTCTAGCTTCTAAGGAAGTAGGTTGTAAACATGAGAATTGATTAATGAAGGTTTCAAATTGTGCCTGGATTGTAATCACTGATTTTTTTTCGGCTTTACATAGTATTTAAGACCCATTGAAAAGGCTTTTGGCTGAATTCTTTTCAGATCAGTAGATGACATATCGAAAACACATTCCAAAGGATTGGATAGAAATTCTTAATCTCAGACCTCGCTTTTCACAGATATAATCAGTTCTTCCTGCTCTGAGTTCTGTCTTCTTTTTAAACATAGTGTAAAAATTACACACACATTCGATGGACAATCACATACGATTTATTCATTCTGTTGAATGGGACTGAGTGTCCAACATGGCATTGTATCATGTAGCTGGGAGGTAGGGCTAAAATCGGCTTGAATTTTTCATAGATATCCGCGATCATTTAAACCGTTGAAAAAAGTGGACGGTGTAGTTAACGGCCACCAGCCGGTGTGGCCAAAGCTGACTCTCATTGTCTAATTATCTTAGTTTTACATAAGCGAGTTCACCTCTTCGTGTCGACTGCTGCACATTTGTTCCCTTTCGATTAGTCAATTATTCCACTATCTACAGTCAACTGCTACGAGATTTCGGACGCTTTCCGTCCCGAAACGACGAAACTAGTCAGCACGACAGAGGTCGCGTGCGGTCAGTGGACAACTTGAATCATCCACTTTTTATGGCTGATCCCCGCGAATTGAGCAATGTCCGCTGTCTTATCATTTTTGTTCAGCGATCCACTTATTGACGCTTATATGCAGACATACACGGCTGATTTTGGCTTCTCCTACCAGCTATCTGATAGTACATTGCGTTAGATGTTTGCCGCCGTACGTGATGAATTAACATTGTGAGATTTTCGATCTTGAATACCGTTTCTTGCACATTCAAGAACAAGAACTCAGTTTAAACTATACATCTTACCTTATCACATACCAAACATCATTGACATCTTTGTGGTATAGTTCCAGCTTTATAATATTGTGAAAAATTACATTCTGAGCCGTTGCCGTTTGTCCAGCTGCACTTGTGAACGCTAAACACGCAGACAAACGACTCTTAAACGACTAAGACTACTACTGAACTCGGTAAGCGTCGTGTACGTGTTACTCCCTACCGTTCTCCTGCTTACCTCAAAATCGGTGTAACGTCTGCATGTGTGTTGTGCAATGCACCCCTTTGTCTTATCTTCTCAATGTGTTCCTCCTCCAAGACCTATTGATAATCCCAGTTATGTAGACAGATCGGCTTAGGCCACGGATGCCGACCCTCAACTATGTAAATACAACTACATCGTTCATTTTCCAAACGTTAATCCACACACAAGGTCAGTTCACGCCGTCACTTTAAAAAAGGATTTAGAAAATTAACCGAATCAGTGACGAGATAAGGTTAGCGCTTGCGCTGTTTAAATTCTGTTTGTATGTCTCCGACCCCAGTACGTATACATGTGGAGTGAATCGTGTGAGTAAATAATTCTTTTTTGATTGCATAGAGATAACGTCCACATCTTGACTTCTTTTTTGTGTGGTTCCGATGATAAAGAGGAGCCTAATTCTCTTTGTTGTTTGCGCTTAGGCTTAACACAAGTATCGTGATGTTGCCAGTCGTGTCGACATCCGTTCACTGACTGCCTCATGCTGCCCCATCAGTTTACTTATATGTTCTAATTTTGACGATACGCGATTTAGTTTGCATGTACCCGTCTGTTTGGACTGAATTAATTTGCTGATTTTCATCTAGTTGTTCGTCTCTGTATCCTGACGACTATCGAAATGTGTTTCTCGTTTATTTTTTTGTGTGGGTTTATTGGTCCTTCACACAAATGAAACGCTGTTAACAAAGAGGACTACTTTGATGTCCTACGTAATTCCCTTTCAAAGTGCGTATTTCCTATGACTGTGAAAGCCAACTGCCTCACATTTCTCGGAAATTCTACCGAAGCTGTGTAATTTCGTACCTGAAACTTTAATCGTAGCCTATGAGTTTTCTTTCCTTACGTACATTTTTTGTCTTACGGTCACATTCTTTTAGAACATCTGCGCACTTTTGAGCAAACTATGCACTGATCGCTTCTCACACGTATATCTCACATTCGGCCTTAGTCCGTCTTAGTTGTAAGGTGTCCGTTTGTTTTGTTTTATTGCTTACCATGTCTAGGGCGGTATTTCTAACTTTTATGTGACAAAATCGATAGTGTTGTTGATGTATTTCTTACACCTATTTGATACTGCGCTTCCACAGCGGTTGTTAAATAGCACTTTTTATCAGTAGAGTTCTTTATCACACCACTGAGGTTGGGCTTATGTTAACTCTCCACTTCATTTTTTTGAAGTTGGGCAGAAAATTACTCGGTTTGACTTGGTGTTTAGCTTACTGCTTTACACAGTCTGCTACTGGTTTTCTGTTTTTTCAAGCACATCTACTGTGCTAGCTAGGCAATTCCATCATTCGTTTGCGATATCTTGCCCGTAGTGTACTCCCATGGAATTGGGTATGTGTGCATTTCGACACCGGGGTCAACTTTTGTGGGTTTTTTGTTTGCACGCGTCGTTTACTCTAATCGATCAATCGTATTCTGTGTTATTTTTGACTAATCCTGACCTCCGATGACCGGAACTTTTCGTGATTGTTTTGTTTACCATTCCTCATTTTTCAGCTGTGTTACAACGGTTCGTGCATTAGTCTTACAGACCTTCCATCTCGGTTACAATGTCGCTGTAATGGACTTGGTGTAAGTCGTTAACTTGCATCTTCCTACCATGTTCGATTAGTTAATGACATTCTGAGGGGTTTTGTTTTTGCTGAACACATTCCTTGTGTTTTACTCGTTTGTTGATATGACACTACCGTGCGATCAGCTTATTTACTGAGATCAGATTGGCGGTCACTCATGTGGCCTTGTAAAAGATGCAGGGTCAAGTTGATTCTCAGTTAAAATCAGCTTCAAGTTTCCTGATCATCGTAACAGAAGACACCGGGCATCCACACCAATCCGGATTTACCGTATGGATTATCTCACTGACGCCAAGAGACTTTAAAGGTATTTCTCCTGTGAAATGTACATATGAGTAGACGATACTTCTTCTCATGGATAGTTCGTACAGGCACGGAACTTATTCGATCAGTCGATCATATGGTGCTTACTTATGATTAAGTAACTGACCGAAATATCATACTTTAAGATCTGTCAGCTTACCAAGTACCAATTCACCCTGGTAACTGGTTTTTTTGTTTCAACTCGCCTGATGGCGACACCTTCAAGGTAAACCCTTCTCTATATTTTTTTTGCTGTTAAATTTTTATCACATTTCGAAGTTACGTGCACATAAAGATTGCGGACGTGTTTGTCTTCTTTTTCATGAGGCGCATTTTTTTTAATGGTACCAACCAGTTTAATCGGATAAACACCCTTGTTGTTGGCTGATATGATTGTAACAATTTATCAGTGTTATTTGTAATCAGAACTTCATTTTTATCAACATTAAGTCTCAATAAAGCACTTAAACTGTGGACGATGATGTCACCCACTGAAATTAAACCTGTCGGTTCCAATAGCTTTGAATGGGCTGGGAGGTGCTACAATTAGCCCCACATTCGAGTTTGAACAAAACACAGAGGACAGTTTTCTGTTTTTCAACGTAGTCAAGACCGTTTTACATTGTCCAAACATACAAACTATTAAGCGGTTTTAAGAAACTGTTCACCATTTGTTTCTCGAATTTTTAATTCATATGCGCTGTCTGTGGAAGACTGTACCATAAACACCTTTGCAATTGCAGCATATTAAAGCATCTATGATAGTCCTTTTGGTTTGTCTAATTAATCCTGTTGATACCACATAATTAATTTAAACCCTAACAAACATTGTCTTTTACATCGCCTACCTAACTATTTTCTCCTCATCCTATAGCTGCGTGTGAACTTAAAGGCAATTGCTATTTTTCACGGGTAATTTGGAGACATCTCTGTTCGCATTCTGCGCAAAGGGAAACTGCTGTTATCCACAGCAAATCTTTGTCTCGTTCGGTGCGACTATCAACGCATGGTGATCTGTTCACAGCTCTCAACAAACTTTGCCAACTTATACAAGTTTTTATCGCGGTACATTAATAATGTGTAGTTGTCTTTCCAATCTTTCGAGAGGGCGCTATTAGCAAACACAAACACAACGTACCTTATACGATTCATTTGAATTGATTAGAAACCTAGAGTTGTGATGGCGACGTGTACACTTTCAGCTCACTAACCTGAATTCAATTCCTAAATTATGTTTAATTGATTTTCAAATGTCCAATCTGACCCCACACAATTACTTCAAACGAAAGCGGTGCCGGCGTTCATGTGTAAAATGAAATGACAATCAAATCCGTATTGTTTACTTTTAAATATTAAGGCCTAATCGGCCAATTTACTCCCCCTCGTCTTCTCATGTCCTTAAAAACTTAGGTAAACAGTGACGCTACCAAAATATACAACTTTGGGGGGGTCAATATGACCCAACTAATCCAGCTGTATTTTGACATTTGTTCGCTGATCAAAGTATTAGGTAAATCTGACGTTCTGTTTGTTTCGGTTCAACGAGTAACTTCTTGTCAGTAGGTGCTAATCTACGAACCTTCCTAATTTTCCCTTCGGTTTGTGTCTCTAGGTTTGCAACAGCTTGGGTAATTGTCATTGCAACCTCGGGTTCCACCCTCCTAACTGCGACTACGGTGGTGATGGAGGCAGCGTTGATAGTGGTCCACCGCCCTCCGGTAAGTTCTTTCCACTGTGCCACCTGCTCGTCGTGTTCCCGTTGTGACTCATAGTTCCTGAAATCATGTCGTAATCCAGCTGGATTATACTAATACAACGCTACCGTATTTTGATGCTTTTCATTGCGTATCTTGCTTTGCGCGGGTTCGCTGTTTCACCTTGATCATTTCGCCCAAGATAACTGTTTGCACGCTGTAAACCGTTACACCACGATCTAGTTGCTCTACTCATCACGGTGTGTCTCGTTTTCCAGCCGAATTTTGCCCTAATCATGCGTCATATTTTCGTCGTTTTGGCGAACATCAGCGTCTTGTTGAGTTTTGTTGCAAATTTTGTGTAAAGCTGTGAGCCTTTACTGCGAGCCTTGTTAAAACGATTCATTTTTTGCATCCTATATTTTTTTCGCATATCACTTATTCTACTCGTATTTCACGAGTAGCTGAAATACAAATTACCGTACTTCCGCCTCAATTTTATTGGCCGTGGTAGTATTTACATCCCCGTGCTTTTTGTGTGATTGTTTCTGGACCGAATTCTTGCACTAACCCTTCTTGAATCCTTTCTCGAGTTCGCACTCATTTTCACCATTCGCTCAATTTCCTCTGTCAGATAAATTTCTGGTCTTTCAATCGGTGCCTTTGCATGGCATATTGACCTAGTCACCGTGTTCTGCATAAAACCAACCGGTGCTACTATAATATGAAATCCCCGCACCTGCCTAATTGCACGTACCCGTCCTTGTATGTGATCTGCATTCGTCAGAAACCCCTGTCTTATGTTCTCTTACCTTGTCCCGTCCTGTTCGGTTTAACAGACTCCAAACCAACCCAAATACCTGATCATCGATATAACCTCAAACAACCCTCACTTTTACCCCCATGGGCTCCCCCAACCTGGTTTCATAATCATTCGACCAATTGGGGCCGCGCATCTGTAAATCCTCCTAGTTCACTTACACCAACAACTACAACTCCAGCTCACCCCATTGGTTCCCACTGGTCTCGTCATTCTCCAAACGTTGCTACATCAACCTCCCGTCCTAAGCCAAGGTGGCCTCCCGGTCAAGCTAGGCCCAGACAGCGTCACAGTTGGCCCAAGTGGCCCAAACTGCGTACTACGTCACCAAGACCGTTGGTTACGACAAGGTCACCGTTTGCACGTCCCGATGATGGCTTAGTGGACAAGGGTTTGTTGCTCTATACTAGGTCTCACCTTCACGCGACGTGCGCGCACGAATGTATACCCATATACCTCTGCATCATCACTCTGCTTTTTGCTTCACTTTCCCTGTCTCTTCTGTGGTCATTTTGTCCTCTCCACTTGCACCTGCCCATCCTTATCCACATAAGTGCATGCGCATTCGTTCTATTGTTTATGCTTTATTTTGCAATCTGTTTCGTGGTGTCGCCATTGCTGTATTCTGCGCTCACCTTCATTTGCTGTGACGTCGACTTGCGTACTATGCAACACAATACTGTCCGCCTTCGATGTGAGCATTTCAAGGTTGTAGCTTCGTATGAATATCGAGATCATAATGGTTGTTTGTTTTTTATCTGTCTGTCACTTGCTAGTTGGTATTTCAGCCACATAGATGAGTACTTTCCACTTCTGTGGATACACCCCGTTGACAGTAGCTAATGCTTTATCGAAACCATTGTGTCTACATGTTTAGTTCGGATTATCAGTGGAATGTCCTTGTGTATAGTTACAACGAAGATCTTCACGAATACTCACTCTGCGTTTTGTTCAATCAAATCTGAGGGAAGACTGCGTGTTATGTGATACCAGATAGTTAATTACCCAGAATCCTGCACTTGTCAGTGCCTGTCATTTTACTTGCCAGTGTAAGGTTAGAATAGCGATGATTACGATTAGTTCATTGACTGAAAGTATGTCGTTCATGTGCAACAGTGATAATCCAGCTGCAACACAGTTTTCGCCTTATACCTGGCATGCCACATTATCGGCCAAAAGAAACAAAATGAAACTTGACCGTATGAACAGACTGCTGTTCATTGACTGGAGCAAATGCGACTGAAGAGCGCTTACAAGTCGTTGCGGATAACTACCGGGTAAAAGTGAATTGTCATTTATATGTCAGAACAGTCGTCGGATAAGCTTTGGTCAACCACGCTTGTTCGCTTTAGCTGTGTCTTTCTTCTTGCCGTCACCAATTAGCTCAACTATACTCACACTGAGCTGGTCTTTCCATCTTTTTTGTTCCAACAGCGTGGTGAGTGACCATGTCGTTACCCTGCTGAACTCATTTCAGTTATCTGACCGTTCCAAAGAATGTTTTGACTCAATTAACCCAAGTATCCTCGTCACCTTATGCACCCAACTGTTTTAGTTCTTGATATTTTCACGTGACACTGTAAACTAAACTAAGTCCAACAAACATACTGTACAGTCATCTGTGCACCCTTGTCCTACGAGACGAACATTCGTGATGTCCTCCCATCTCTAAATCAGACTGGAACACTCTCCTGTTACCCAAGTTCGACTTGCCATGGGTCGGCCAATCGATCAAAATCCGCTTACTGGACGTTTTCCCAATGACGTTTTTCAGCAGTCTTTAATTGACACCGCCAAACATCCTGCCATCCTTTTGATCCAGGTGTCTTAGATATGGTTTTTCTTCCCTGTGTCTGTTTTTTGCATAAGCATTGTGATGTTACAGTCACCTTGTTCAACTGGAGACATCCCTTGGGATGTGCAAGGGTATCTCTTTGACGTAAGATTTGCTTCCTGGGGGATGGTATCTTACTCTCACCGAATATGGTCAATGTGAGTACGGTTCACCGAGAATCGTTTAAACAGATACGCACTTATAGTCAGTACTGGGATTTCACAGAGACCATTATTAATATCTTTAATTAACATAGGTCTTTCGAAAAGAAGTTGCCATCCGACGAAGCTTTCCTACAGTTTGTTGTGATGGTTACGTAACCAACATACATTGATAACGCATCACACTTTGGGGTTCGATTGACCGATGGAAAACTAACGGTAGACTGGTCGGAGTCATTCCGTGCGAACTTTGTTTCCATGCGGCCGTACAATACTCCAGTCCTCGTTATTGAAAATAATCTTGAATCCATAGAGTTAACAGAACTCCGAAACACCACACCCACGGGTTAGTTACCCCACTGTTTAATTTCAAAGATTTATCATGTAAATTTGCACAACAAATGTCGTTTTACCAGTAGCAGTTAGACTTCTACTAGCTACTGATCGCGAGTTCTGTGCACTTAGCTTCGGTTGTTATCCCATTTGCTTTCTCTTGCTGGATTTTTCCTGCTGTTGACGGATTTCTTGGGTGGGCTGAGAAAAATCACGTTCGTTGAGCATTTGCTTTTCCGTGTGCTCTGTGTTGTTCGCCAAACCTGGCAGTGATCAGTACCGATCACTAAGGTAGCATGCCGACATGACTCACCTGTTTCGCTAACGTTCACTGTGTCATTGAGAGGATCAATCATCTTTTTTGTGGCGTCATGTTGTACGTTGTAGCTGGGCATTTGCACTTGCGAACGCTTTTAATTCACAACCATAAAAGACTAACAACAAAAACGTTTTGGTGAATATATCTGGAAGGATTACTTCTCCAAGAGAGACATCTAACCCGAAAATATTTCACATGTTGTCAAGGTATTCCTTTGTTGGAAACGTTTCTTGTCTTGGGTATTGTTGTTGATTGGCTGTCCACAGTCTGCTGGTGTAGATCAGTGGTGGTGGTGGTCAAGCGTCGTTTGTCTGAAACTGGACCGATACTTTCTAATCGAAAGGTCGATCAGTTTTCAGATTGTCTCTATCGTTGTCCAATGTCACACTCTGATTTGGTTGGGTGTTGCATACTGTGATATATGTTCAAGTTGGCGTATTTTTGTACATTACTAGTTTGAACGTGTTCACACCTTGCAGTCGTGTATCGGTCCTCGTTTAGTGACCTTCTTGATTGACTGTCGGCTATATTCCCCGAACATCTGACCAAGAGCAACTTGGTTTGACAGACCTTTATTTCTGGTTGATACTATCTGCTTGTTGACTAGTCCCTTCAGATACGCCATCTTAAATGTTTGTTTTGTGTTTTTATTACACTGACTGCACATGTATTCACCTGTTAACATATGCTTGTGTGGGTGTCCTTCACGGAGAAGTTGGTCAGTTGTTTTTAGTTGAGCTAATTTTTGGCGGTATCTGTTTTCGTGATGCCCAAGGAGTAAACGTGGATTTGAAGGCTGATCTTACACATGTATTAATTCAGTTAAAATACTTGATCCACTTTTGTTTGTGTTCGCGCTTGTTGGGTTCCAACATCGAACTCACCAGGTCAGCCTCGGTTGGTTTTAGCCGTGTTCATGACGCCGCTCGTCACATACGCGCCCTTTGTGTTTGATGGTTTTTTTCAGTAGAATGAAATAAATGCTGGAACGACTTCTGAATGCATGCTTCCTATCGCTTTTGCACAACTCTTATTTAGATGAAAATCATCCTTCGCTAGCTGCACTCTCTTTTTTGCGTGTTTATTTAAATATTTAAAACTGTGGTCTATAGTCCTCACCTAGTTCGTCTGATCTCAAGAGAACCCTTTTACTCTAAAGAGCTAAGTGAATTCTTTCAAACCTATCCATTTAGCCTGTCCTTTTGTTTTCTGTCTTTCTTGGCATCACACTGGAGTGTTTTTTGATGCCAAGACGAATTAATGTTACCGTTTATCATCTACATCGTTTTTTCGCATTTTTGAATGTTATGGTTTGCGCGTCACCATTTTAGTTGCTTCTTGGACCATGTTTTAGCTCTCTGTTAGCCCGTCCTATTTCAGAATTGGTGACCGAATGAACATTGTTGAAGTTTTACTCATGAAGTAGATCACACAGTCGATTATTCTTTCTGTTGAAATTAACTAGATGCCGACCAAACATCAATATTTCATGGTGCTCACATCGGCATTGTACAACCGGTTTCGTTTCTATGTGGGCTCATCATATAGAAGCAGTTTGAACAAAGTTTGAACGAGCGTTTCAAACTGAAGTCGTTATCTGATCGTCAGTAAGATCTGTGATAATTTCTTGTGAGGAGATGATTATCTAAACTGGTGCGTAACTTACACTCCGTTAATGGTTCGAGTTTTGTGCGCGTGCTGCGAAGTGTTTCATAGTTCGAACCCTGTTCAGACTATCACTGCCTGATGGTTCCAGACGAGAACAAAATCGATCACCAAGTGCCGGGTTGAGGGCGAGCATCATGGATTGCTGTAACGTGATATCATTTTGTGTCCTTGTTGCCGTAACCCATTTAATCCGGCGATCCGCGATGGACTTTATCCATCCCCTCTAACGGAGTGTGTGTGTGAGCAGGTTACACATCGCCATCAATTCGATTTGCAATTTACATGTTTAAGGTCATACTTCTCATTGGTTGGGCAGTCTTGAAGTTAACGGGAATCCCAGTGCAAGAATACATAAACTCCACTCCTTAGTTATCGTGTGTTCGTGCTTCAGTGACCTTCAGTTGCGTACATTGTGCATGGCAATATGTCGTACGAGCTATAACCACACATATTCCTATTTGTTTTCAGGAAACTGGTTTATTTGGCTTAGTACCAGTTTCCGCTGTGCAATTTATACTCCGAATAGATCGCTGATGTTCAGAACAGCTCACTCACAGGCGTATTTACTTGGTATGAGTTAATTGAACAAACATTGTCAGACACGATTACATAAGTGAACTATGGTTACAGTGTTGGTCTTTCAGCTTGCTATCCCCATAGAATTGTTTACAGTTTCATAAACCAGTCTGTACTCCGCTTGATTTGGGGATTTAAAGGTGCTCATCTCATCACAAAACAACCCGCAGCGGTGTGTTTTATATAACATCACTTAATGATAATTTCTTCATTCCGTTTTACTCCAGGCCTGTATACGGAACCCGGCCTTGTGATCGCGGTGTCTGTGCTCTCGCTCGTTGTGCTTCCGTTGATTGCGTTTGCACTCTATTGTTACTTCTGTCACGGTTGCAAATGCACTCCGTTGATCCTAGGCCCGGTGATTCCGACTCAGTCTGGTTTACGTAAACCGTTCGATCGCGGTCTGCGTCCACTCTTCCGAAATTGGTGTCGGTAAGTTATTACTATTGCTCTGTTTGACTACAACGAAATCCGCTTTAATTCGGACTTGACAGTGGTTACTGCTACATTTATATACATCTGCGCGTGTGTGAAGAATTGGCACCATTTGCGTAATTTGGAGACCCTGATTCGCATGCAGCCTTGTTGAAGTGATACCTGTGCATGCGTCAGGCTGTTGGACTGTCGTATTGAGCCTCCTGAACGTCCGTAATTTTTGTTTTTCTTCAGACTGCCATAGTATCCTCGAATTTGCCCATCGAGTAACTTAATTTAGTCAGTATTCGGGCTCCCTATGACATTAAATTTGGAATGATTCTCAGTTTGTGCGTCACAATGTGTTAGCCTTGATTGGATGTTCGTCGACGCATTTCTTTGGTGACTACCGAAAGCCGACCACTTCAGTGAATTCACTCGCATATCGTCATAAATGCCGTAGGTTTTTCCCGAGATGGGCATTATATATGAACCACAAGGTAGCTGTATAATACGCCTGAGAACCTGCTCGCATCGCACCCTATATCATTTTTGGTCGTTTGCTTTGTCTTCCGAATGGTTGTTCGGGGCCAATACAAAGTTCCACTCTGCTGTTCCCTCGTTCATGAAGATTGCCAGGCTTCCCTCCATCGTTTACGGAGTTCATCACTCGTCCTTGGCGTGTGATGCGGGATTGGCCCGTTGACAACCAATCACCGTCCACGCGGGGTTAGTTAGCCTCTGTTTTCGCACGGGTGCACCTACTCTGCATTCCCGCTTGTCTGTCTGTTCTATATCCCTGCTCGGGTGTTGGTGTACCATTCCCCACATCGGCTCCGTAGTCTTCTGTCTCTTTCGAATAGGCTAACACGTGAAATCTTCGAACTCCCATAGTGTGATTTGTCCGTGGTATCCGGTTGTTTCATCGTGCATCATGTTCGGTGTTTTCTTTTTTTTTCTTTCAAAAATGGTGAGCCACTTTGTTTGCTGCATTGCCTGTATCCAATTTCATGTTTACTTCAGAGTATGGTGATTGTTCACATGTGGTATGTCCTCCCTAGCATCTGTGTACAAGTATTTATCATTGTTCACTACCGTGCCATTGTCACAACCGAGCATTGTTTATAAACGGGCATTTTCTGACCACACAGACACTTTGTGGCCTGCTTTGATTTGGCCAACAGCTTGAGTGTGCTATTTAGTGTTTAGGCTTTAATTGATTTTTATCTTTCACAGCATTCATTCAGGTAGGTGTGAAACAAAGGGATGTTTACTGAGGTGCACTAGTTACCTATATTATCGGGTACATCTCTCTTTCGTTGATTTTACCAAACCGAGTTGCGGAAGATTTCGTTTGTTAAAAGATGTGAAACACTCAACGGCGATCACTTCTTTAGCCTTGCGAAAATGTATTGGCCTACGTATTTCGAGTTTCACCCTTGTTGAAACACAGTAGTGTAAATTTTTGTCTGGACTGGCAGCATCATTTCACTTGTCGTATTCTTGAGGTATGTATTAACCATTGGTGTCCCATAGTAAAGAAGATCGGACTTTCAGATCTAAATGTTCTGTTTTTAAATACTGCTTGGGTATCTAGATTTTCCCTGTCTAGCTGTCATGTTATCCTTGAATTCTCTCGGTAGGCATACTTTCTTCCTGAAAGGGGATTTCTTGTATGCCGTTCGTATAACAAGAGCAGTTTCGTTTGCTCTCATACATTATTGTCCAGTATGGGATTAATATTTGCACAGCACGCGTATATCCTATCGAACTGAGTACTCATCTCAGAGTGTTTAGGCATGACCTTCTGCGTCAGACATATCTAGTTGGCAATCGGTGGGCTTAGATGTCTACAAACTGGCGGTGTAGTAAGTAGAATAGAATCACAGGGATGAGTAACCGGGTTACATTCGGTATCGTGAATATCCATCCAAGTGGACTTTGGAACGATGATTAACATTCATATCTTGGTTGTTTTCTATCGAGTCACCTTATACAATGATAAACAGGTTTGGTTTTATGCATTTCTTTGATTACCTACAATAGAGCATCCTTGCTACAGGATCCGACCTATGTGATCAACGTTTGCTATCACGAATGTTTCGACCAGTCGACACATGATAGTCACTTGGAAGCTCTTAACAGTGAAACCGGGTCTCCTGACAATATTTTCTAGTAAACGTATACATTTATTTGAGATTATAGACTTGAAATTTTGGACGGTTGAAGTCAAGCTGAACGGCATTATTCGGAATCTTTGGAGATATCATTGTTCACTCTATCTGTTCAGGTTTTCATTTTGAAGGACTTCTCAGCTATCTTAAAAATTTGTTGTATGACCAACGGCAACATGATATTTTCGTGAAACCGTGAATCACTTCCTGATTAGATGCAAGTGCTGTCAAATTTACAGGAGTCGGAATCTCGAATCTTCAATCAATAACTAAGTCAATGTTCAATTGGCTCACTGAAGTCAGTTGCTTCAGCCTGACTGATTCGTCCTGACCATAGGACTATTGATCACGGTGAGCAGAGTGATTCTGCTCAGTCTTTTATCGTTGTGTTCAGGTAGGATAAACACTAATCACAGAAGATAGTGACTTTTATGAGGTTTCCAGCACTGTCCTTAGTACGCTGGCCTCATAATCAGGAGGGTCGGAATGCAAATCGCGGTCTGACTGAGGATGTATACTGCTAAGAAAATCTAGTACACGCAAAATTCTACTCTAGTTCAAAGTGAGCTAGCTGAATTGCCTGTGTGAATGTGGAAACTATCACCAGCTCTAGGTAGTGTCTGATATATGTAACAATTTAAATCCTCAACTTTTAACCAATAAATGAACGTTGTCTGGGTATCCCAATAAAGTAGCTCGGTTTATCATTTTTCCTCTGTAATTTGCCGCGTACTTGTATGCTGTTAGATCGCTTTTATCCTAGAACTTAAATCTCGTAGATCTCTTCGGTCAAATTGCCCGTTTCATTTGATTGAATGTAGTCAAATAACCCCCCACATTTCAGTCTGCAAGATATTACCTCTCCGTCACAACTGCTTCTGTTTTTGGACTACCAAAATGCCAAGGTCAAATTAACGGTCTACCTGTTGCTCATTTTCCTGTGTCTGTTGCCTACGATTTTGCTCCAATTGCTGTTGTGAGACGACCAGAAGTCATCCAAATGTCACCAGAATTTTGTCCGGTACTCCCTTGCTTAAGTTACGCGGACAGTTGCGGATCTCTGCACGATGTTCTCTCTTACTTAGTAGAACTGATTGTTTCTTCGCCCTCTTTTCTGATTAATTCCGTACAGACGAACCCAAGCGCCTGTGTTTACGGCCGTTAATCACGTACCGGCTACCACAGAATCCAAACCCGATAGGTCATATCCACCCCAATCAGGGAAAACCGTGCCTAAATGGACCAACGGCTATCTAGTTGACCAGGACTGCTTGAACGGTTTCTCAAAAGCCTCGCCAATGTTATCCAACGGCTCTAACACCTCCCAATACAAGCATGGATACTTTAAAACAAATAATTTCTCTTCTAATCACCTGTTCATCACCAATCCTAATTCGAGGTCTCCGAAACCAACGCCCCCTCGTTTGCTTCCGAAGCCCGGCCATATCCGTTTTGTGCCGCACCAGGAATCAGACAGTTCGGGACGCTTTTCATTGCCTGTGAACAATAAGTACAACACACAAGCCTTGTCATCGTTGAAGTTGATTGATGGTGGAAACCATGAAGCAAATGTGCAACCAACTCATCGTTTCAAAACCAGAGTTGACCGTTTACGAGGTGGGTTTTTATTGTTTGTCTAGCTGCTTTCAACCATTCCCTTCTTGCGCCAGAAACCAGTACTATAACCCTGGCGTATTTTCCGGCGTGTGGTCAAGCTTCTCTGTGTGATAACAGAAATCGGCTTTGTTCAATACTAAGCGTTGGATCAGCTTTAGACTGCACACATTGTTTGCTCAGAACGCACACACCTCTATCTAAGCATGATTGACGATCGATAGTGAGACTCGCTCCCTTACTCCTTCGTGTGCGAACTTCTTAGTAGTGTGTTTTTCGACACTCATCATCCAATGTTGAACAAAACACTTCTTGTATCTCGTCACAGCAGCTCACTGTTGGACTGCAGTCCATCAGATGCTACGTGTCTGATATTCGAGGTCAATCGTAGACGGATACCACGATTAGTGAAGTGCATAGTCGTTTTGGCAGCCCATATACATCAATTGTCCAATCGGGCACTGAATTAACCCGTAACTGCTGTGCATCAAGCAGGTTGAACAAGACATTGAATTGTAATGATCCACAGTAAGCCGGTGAATACCTCATCAACTTTTGATGTGAGGCTTAAAGGAAGAAGTGATTTTCCCTTCACAACTGAACATCTTGGAAATGATATTGCACATACGACTGTGTGGCTTCCTTAGTTACGTCAACAACCAGGTTTACGACAGCAAATCATTTTGAGGTTTGTCAACACCTCGTTGGTATGGCTGGACGTAATCCACCTCAGGTTCTTCAAGCTGCATCGGACACGTTCGCAATAGCCGTGCACAGTAGTTGTATAACCATGTTTTTTATGGTTACCACTAGTGGGCTGATTCTGGGCACATATGTGTATTGTCTATTGGGAGGCTAAAATGGTAATCGGGTGTTATGCTGAGTCGTTGTACTGTCAGTTAGTTTGACCCCGGTCATTTCTAGAGTTCTAGCATCAATTATACTTCGCCGACTCACTGCAGCTCGAGAGGCAAACATTAGGGAAAAACAGGCAGGATTTCGCCCCGGGCGGTGATATATAGATAACATTTTTGCCCTTCGTCAAATTCTGGAGCAGCGTCATGTATATCGCCGGTCACCAATTGTATTTCTCGACTTCAAAGGTGCGTTCGATTCAGTGGATCGATCTACACTTTTAGAGTCGCTCAAACGCAGAGGTGTGCCGACTAAGTACGTGAACATACTGTCGACACTCTATTCCCATACCTCAGCTCAGGTTAGGGTTTACGGTGAGCTGTCTGACAGTTTCAGCACCATGAGTGGCATACGTCAAGGCTGTCCGCTGTCACCATTTTTGTTTAATTTCGTCAT
>QNGE01000508.1:6121-64507 GCA_008508345.1 Paragonimus westermani | reverse complement strand
CCGAGTTGTCTGTGAAGTGAGTGCATTTAATGACGCGGGGCAGTGAAAGCCGTAAGGAAGCTGTCTCGCTGATGACGCCTTACTCTCACTTGCAGCTCGGTTTGTTGTTTGCAAGGTGTAGGCACCTTGATGCTGAATGTTTGAATATGGACGTAGTCATTTTCAGTAGTTAGGTCTCTTCCCGTCCCCTTCCTTTTCCTTCTCTCTCATCGTATGTAGGGTTTGCATTTTCCTCATGGTTGTGTGGCAGTTAAGCATTAATGTGATCCACTGATGTATTGCTGTCTATGTTGATGATGTACTGTCGGTGCATCCGCAACTCACATTGAGGTACGGAATATGTATTACGTAAAGGATAGAACAGTTTTTCCCCCCATCATCTGATGATTCTGAAAATTCTGTTGATAGGTCCAATTTATGATTTTCACGAGTATGTACCGATGTAGTAAATTAACCGGTCAAAAGTGGTAATTGGTAGAATGTGATGTGCTTTGTGTCAAGGCTGTTCGCTCGCTTCAATTCAATTACTACAACGAAAATAGTTCATGCAACCTGTAACAACAACGGACAAAAAAACTAAGGTTGATACCTATGGATCTACGATGTGCAGGATGCTACAGGATTATGATAACAAATTGTCATCAGTTTCAGTGTAGCATGCAAATCTTGGGAATTGAAATGCGAATGCTTCCGGCCAGGATAACAGAGTTAATGCAACTCGGAGGAGCAAAGGGCGTACTGAAATTTCGGGTTAACATAAAGTATACATGACTGTGATAGACGATTCACAAAATCAAACTAAGGCAGATGATCAATCGTGTCCGAACAAGAACTGGATTTCCATGACAGATCTTGATAGTCTCGAAAATGTTCAAAATAAGTCTCGATTTTCGGTGGTACGTTATAAAAAGGGTCGCGGCTGCATTGAGGAATTTCAGTTTGAGTCTTTCCATTCAAACCTTCTTTATCCCAGTTGGTCTGATTGTGACTCTCAATTCCCGAGTTTCAAATGCCGCAGTCATAACACCTGCTTAGCCTTGGTTGCACAATGATATCATCATGATGTCACGGTCTGTATACCATTGGTTCCTGTTTACCCAACTTACCTGATTCACACAACACGGATTGTTGGCATCACTTTCGCTGCGAACTTTGTAGAATCAGATGAAATGTCTTTGCTCAAACGTTTTCCTACTGCTGGTCCTGTTCAGGTTCAACTGGAATAATCATTACTTCAATCTAACTCCCGTCCATCTGTCTACATTGACGTTTTACAACAGCAGCAAGGTTGCGTTCTTCTGAGGTGGTTTGGTACCCAGTTTTATAGGGGATTGGGCGACTGCGGACAAATATTTAAAACAAACCAGTTGGTTGCCCAGTGGCTTTTGACTTTTGATTCTCATAGCTACTAAACCCGGAAACAAGACAGTACGTCAGTCGGATGTTAGCTATCTGCAGTACGATTTCACTCTACCATCAATAAATAAGCTTCGTTCAGTGTGTTAATCTATATCGTTACTTCTTCAACACTGTGAAGTCATATTTGTAAGAAGCATTCTGTTGAGGCTGGTTACTACACTGTTCTAATCCGTTATCTGACGGAGAAATTCGAAATGTTTCACATTTGCACTCTTTCATTCCTCGAATTAAAACTGAAACCCAATTTCACTAATGGACTTGTTGCTTTTTGTGACTTATCGGACAACATGTAGACCATCTCACTCGGTAGACCAAACAGTAAGTGTTTCAAGAATGTCCAATGTTTTCAACTGTTGTCGTGAGAGAGCGAATAGGTATTTCGGAATTCAACGCGACGCCGTTTCGGTAATTCGAGTGAAGACACCAGAAGTGAACTCCATACATGCATGTGCAACTGTGAATTCGGGGTCCAGTTGAACAAAACGATTGCACTCAAGCATTGTCAGTGATATGCATAAGGCTTCTCAAAGAATTGGAAGCACGCTGTAAAATTTTGCTTTACAGCTCAATGTACAGAGAATTCCAGCAGTATCTCGAAAGAGCAAACAAATGATCTTATGTAGAACTAGTGGAGCACCACCATTGGCAGGCCACCTAACTGGGCGGTGACCTTGAAAACCTGAGCCAACATATTCCTCCTCAGTCGTGCCGGTCCCGTTGTTTGTGCTGAATAGGGTAAAGCACATATAGTAGGTTTTTTTTTTCTTCATGCTATCTGAAACAACGGTAGTAAATATGGAAGCTCTCTGTCTCATACGGAAATGTGACCATAATCTAAAGTACTCTGCTGAGAAAGTTTTTTTTAATGCTTTATTTCACATCCCTGTGAAATGTATGCTGCTCGTTGACCTTGAATTACGCGGAGACATTGAGTTTTTGCATAGAGCTAAAGCATATTTGGCGGGTGGCTTTACCTTAGAAAAGACTCGATTGCGAAAAATTTAGGCTTCAGCAAGAACTGTATGCCCGAGCACAACAAGTGTTCCACCAGCTAAGCTACAAAACCACGCCGAAAACTGGGAAATTTCACGTGTGGACCTGGTTACACACCTAAGCCAGTGTGTCATGGAATCCACTAAATGGTCAAAGAGGTTGACTGTTCAAGCAGGATTCCCCCGTCAGCTCACGATGTGACGCATCAACGTCACTGGTGAGTATCGAAATTATATTACTGGTAGGTATATTGAATACATTGGATATGTTGAGCATACAGCTTCACACAGACGGTTTTTAACCAAGACAAGCTTTTCATTACGCACTTTCATTAAAATAACCGAATTTGTTCAAACGGAACGTTGGTGGGAGAATCTTAACACAGTTTCCTGGCTTGACCTACTTAAAAACCTCTCAGTTACACGGGAACCTCGAAGAAAGGTCATGGGCCAAACGTTCATTCATGTTGCAGAGGTGGGGTTTAACCAGTGAATTGTGAGAAAACAAGTTTGTTTTCCGCGTTTTATTATGGGGTTAATTATAAAACGGGTGTGCAATCTTAAACAACTGCTAAACAGAGTGGTTTCTAGTGCCTAAATTGCACAGACCATGCATGTTCATAGCATTTTGACAGTTCGAACAAGGTGTCTATCAGTTTGCTCTAGCCCTGACCTGGCATGAGAAAGGACACAGATCTCGTCCTTGAATTCTTACGCTTTTTAGACGCGCTCACTTCTTGGTATCAGTTATCCTAGTGGTCTGCGCTGAATACCATTCATTCATCAGTTGGTCGTTTTACACAAATCTGCCATGTTTCACGTACCTTCGCTTGACTGGGCACCATAAATTATACACTTTCCACAGTTAAGCAAAGAGCGATCAACGCACTAAATACAGGTTCTCTCTGAAGCGAGCAGCTTTCGTTGTGAGACGATTTAAGCTCTCATCCAGGATTGCATCGATCGATGAAACGATTATGATCTCGAAATGGTCAGTCACTCTGAAGAGACATTATTGATAGTAAATTGTGTTGCATTAAATTCGTGTGGCTAGCATCATGGATTGTGTGATTTAGAAGCGTCAGATGGCTTCTTCTAGTTGACCTGACGACATTTCATGCACACACTCCGTCACCGCGGATTTCGGGGATGTCTGTGTCATGCCTGAGTCGCCCACCGTTGAATCTCCACACGCGAACTCCTACTTCACGCAACGAAGTGATGACTAGCCGCTCCGCCTTTTGCACTTCACTCAATCTCCAAACTTTGTCTATCATGGCAAGCCAAATGAACCGTTAACTTAGTGAATGAACTTTATTCAACAAAAGTTATGCACTGTCAGTATCGGGAAGCAAGCAACGGTAACTACTGGACCACATGCGCAAGTGCAGCAAGAGCCGTGCTGTTTACCTGTGAGGCCCGAGTCAGTTGACCGATGCAAATTGCCCCTATCTATCCTTTGTCCAACAGTGTGTGTGGACTGATTACCAGAATGAAGCTACACAAGTGACTCGAAAGAGGTAGTATGATCGCGCAGAGTACAATATCAATGACAATGGTAATGTCTCGTCGAAACTAAGATTTCTGTTGGACTGCCTTCAGAGTTACTGTATATTTGTTGATGCCAGTTGAGGTTTTAAAATGGCACAGTTGTATTTTTAATCCCATTGTCGGCTGGTCGAATCCAGCTGAACAGCTATTTTATATTCGCTTTTGCAGCTAACATTTGGTGTTTAAACAACTTTCTACAACAATGTATTAACCGATGGAACAAGCTTATTTTATGTGAGATGGTTTGGTGTTGTTGTGTAAAATCAGCCCCTCTTCTTACGTTAATTTGGTTACCACCCGTTTTGCACCTCGTCGTTCGATTAAACGGTCTGTCATTGATTTAAGTTGATCACCAGCTTAACTTCATGTCCTTATTTATTTGCAGAGCGATTTTTAAATAGATCTGGAGTTTCCGAAGTTGTGCTGGAGCCTGCTGACGTGAGGTGTCCAACTACTAAACTAGCGAACACACCTTTATCAAACGGCGTTGCCTTCAGTTCTACTATAGACGCTGACGGGCTCAAGGAATCTTGCTCGAACTCTCCCCCAAATGAATGTGACATCTTACGTGAGAATCCAGAAAACGGTCTCTCATCAATCATCATCTCTGAACCGCGTTTGGAAACGACTACCTACATCGGAAATACCTGTTCCTTACCAGAAGCCGTACACACATTAAAACGTGGTGCAAAGCCTTCCTCTAAACTAAATCCAGAAGTTACTCAGGCTGATAAGCGCAGAAGAATCATTCATCGCTTTGCTGCACCTCGAACTGTAGACCAGACTCCACTGGTAAACGGACGATTGGCAATTGGCCGCTCTGCTTCTCAACGTAAACAGTCCACAAGAGGTCTTGAAATATCACAGCCTCGACTTGAGAACACCACATACAATGAATCGCTTCATGATCTGAGGACAGCACAAATGCATATCCAAAATTCTGTTTATCGCGGAGCCTCTGATTCTTAATAATCGTACCAGTTTTGAATTTTGTCATTCCACATTTAGCTTCGTTCGCCGCTATATCCACTTCGTCAGATCAATCTTTATTGTGTTCGCTAGTCTTATCCCATTGATTCACTGTGCTGATTTTTATGTTTCGGTTTAGTGTATCAAGAAATATCCCCAGCTGTAGTTGTCTTTTGGAGCCTGTTTTACTCTTTCTTTGGCTGTTCGTCCTTCAAATTTATCTCAGCGTTCTAGCTAACTACGCTTTTTTATACAGAAAACTATCTCGCTCGGCAGGGATCACATGCCCATGTAGTCTACCGACGGTGCATCTACAAGCTTTACTTGCGTTCTGTTACTTCTAACGAGACATAGTAAGCTTTCAATTTTAGTTCTGTTTCCCGAGTATTCTTTCTGCGTCCATTTTTTGTTATTTTCAGCCTATTTCTTCAGCTTTCATTGTTTTATATTGCTATCTTTAGTCCTTTTCTCTAGGCCTGTTCGAAATCTTCAGTCCGTCTGTGATTGACCTGCTTTTTCGCTGGTTTACTTATCTCCCTCGCTTAATTGTATATATGTGCACACTCACAGTCTCATCCCCTGATACAGAGTTACCATCAGATATTGTTTCAGCATGCATGATCTCGGTTTGATAGGACTATTTTTCAAGCTTCGCACATGCCAGACAATGAAACAGTGGGTGTTTTGGCAATAATGATCAGGCCAGTTTTCCGTTAGCTGTTACATAAGTCTGTTCAGTAATTTGTCACACTGTTTCCGTTCCCGTTCCCACCTTTTACGAGAGCTTTTCTATCCAAGAGATGCCTCATTGTCTACTCTGACTAACATTCATTTTGATAACGCTTATTTTTAGGATTTTTTCGTTGCGATCCATTTTCTTTGTGTTGGAATTGTTTCTGGCTAGGTTTTAGGCTGTTAAAACCATGCGTTCAGTTATTCAGACAAGATTGTTATTGCACAGTTCATTGGCCCCAAGCCCTCACGTGGTGTATGTCTGTTACATTTTTCCAACGGTATCCACGCCTTTTTTAATCGAAAATGTTTTGTGTTCTCACGGTGCTGACTCACTGTGGTACGCACATGAACCGTTGTTCGCTGGTCGAACGAATGTCGACCCTACAGCCTTTTTTCATTGGTGAAAAATCTTTTTGGGCTTTGAGACCCTGGTCAAATATGAATGGTGGTCTGTTTTTATAACTTTCCAAATAAACCTCCTGCGACTAATTCCTATACATTGCTCCAAAATATCATCTCATCAATTCTCGGAACACGTGTTCAGACTGATGCAAAGTCTCTCAGTGCTTCACTAAAATGTAATATTAACGCCTACGCATAAAACACTCATTGTCCATTTGTCATTGACCGTACCTTTGTCGTTTAGGTGTTCTTTTGGACGACTTGTTAACGTACCAAAATGGAGTACAATTAGGTTTCTACCTACTTTGGGAGAATGTTGCCTGTGTGAAGAAGTGAGTTCTAATGTATCCATAAACTGAGTCGTGTGTGATGAATGGAACTGAACTGATGAATGGATTCTTAGGATGCGTCACCAGTGATTCCAAGGTATTGTATAACCGAAATACAGTCCTGATAGCGTAATCAGAGATAATGGAGCGAGTTTTTGCATGTTTGTTCACGATACGGTATTTCTGATGAGTAGTCGGGGATTTGGATTATTTTCAAGTTGACCANGCAAGGATATGCACTACTGACGAGCTCTAATGAGAGCGAAACTCGAGTCTAGTGCTCCTTTTCGAAAGAGGCTGGCTGGATAGTTTATCTGAATGCGAATGCTGCGATAAAATGTGAGTGATGGTCAACTTGACGATGCGGTATTTGCTTAGTAGACTTGAAAGTTCTGGTCGTTTTGGTCTCCTGTTTAGTTGACATGCGTTTAACAAGGTTTTCAATAATTGCAATCGAATATAGATTGACAGCTAGCACTTCTTTAACGTGAGAAATGTCTGTTGTTTCGGGGAGTTCAGTGGTGCATAACTTATTAGCTCTGTTGACGAGTGATCTGATAACTCTTCTCTTTATACTGATTGGATGCGAAGAGTTGAACTTGAGATACCGACCAGAGTGGGTTGGTTTGCGATACACAAAAACCTGAAATCTTTGCTGTCCACCAACTTTGACTACGCAGTCTAAAAATTAGGTCTGCGCTCATCGGTTTTAATTTCCAATGAGAATACAATGTGGTCGCATATTGAGTTAAGAAATTGTAGGAATTGGTCGCGAGCGGTCGGTTTCATGATTACGAATGTGTCATCAAGATACCGCCACCAATTTCGTTATGAGAAGATAAACTCACTCATCGCTTGTATTTCCAGTTATCTGAGGAAAAGATGGACCGCTTTAGGTTTAACAAGGAAACCCATTGCTACACCGTCGGTTTGCTTGCACACTTTCTGTTTAACGTGAGTGCAAACAGGCTTCAAGACCAGATACGATTTCGGGAGATGGTAAGTTAGTTCATGCACTACGAGAGTCAGCATTTTCCAATGACTCCAACGACCTCAGTGCTATGTTTTACCGGTACACTGACGTAAAGAGTGGTCACATCACGAAATCAAATGCGGTGGTTGCAATGCCAGCTACATAGGAGAGACAAGTAGTCAACTGAAAATACTATTGCCGAACACAATAGGCACACGAGGTTTCTTCCTAAACATGTCTATCAAATTCAGAAACTAGAGAAAGATTCGGCCATCGCACCACATGCACTGTTAGAGAATCACAACGTAGGTTTCAATCAAGCTCGAGTGATTCACATAGGTCTACCTTCTTATGCAGAGCGATGCTGTGCTGAAGCTCTCACCATCTACACACAACACTTGTGTTAATCGCAGTGATAGCAGACCCCTGTCTGCAGTGTGGCGTGGATGGTAAAACGATACCAGAAACACGAATCTTATACGCATCAGTTTCACCTCCACATAATAGGCAAAGTATTAGACCAGTCAGGTCAGATGCAGTAGAAATTGATTTAACTGCGGCGAATCCCACGGGACCTCTTCATTTTTCAGTGTGATTGCGGTTACAACACACCTGTGGAAGGCCACCCTAAGTGGTTGAAACTCAGAGTATTAGAACTTGAGCGTAACGTTGTGTTATTCTCAATCCATTTATCAATAACGTGTTAAACACGACACCCAAGCTGTATGAATTCATTTTCACTCAATTTAGTGCGGATGTCTTACAACTAAATAAGTCTGCTTAATAAACATCTAACCTGGTTGCTATCTCAGGCACTGATGTGCCTGAACGGTTTTTTCATATATGTATCTCGTAGAGTTTGATGTAGTTCCTTATCTCTCAATTCTGTAAGATGAACCTGGTGAGGAATCACCGTGATTCAGAAATCGGCTGGTTTATAATTGTTTTCGGATCAGCGCCCAGGTTTGGAGACTGTAAAGCTTTCTGTTGAGATCTTCGTATATTCTCAATCACCCTCAACGAATGACTGTTTGCTAATTTCTACAACAAACAGGCTAGCAAAAATCGAGCCGCCGCAGAGTCTGTGGAATTCCAGTGGACAAATGTCGAGCATGTCAGTTTCAGACTCACAAGAGACATGCCACTGATCGGCGTTCATTTCATAGCTGTTTACAGGAAACACTGAAGAAGGGGCTTTGGTTTACCAGGTCGTTTCGCACACCTTGCTCAAACAGCAGCATTATATGGTTGCTACAGGAAGTTTGGAAACATGTTTATTCTTTTCCATTATCATAAGAGTTGCACTTACTCGCAGACTTCTTGTGCTAATAATGGAAGTTCTATTTACAATCTTAATTTCGATGTATCAACTATGTGCATTGTAATTATTTGTAGTGGCATGTACATATTCACCGTTACTGACAAGGAGACTTTTTTTCTGGCCACCACACAGTGTAGCAATGATAAACCTGTGATGCACTGGGGTAATTAGCGTTCCAGATTTTCAAATCATCGGACGAATGGTTGCTGGGAATATGATCACAAAGGTCATTGACAAATAACTCGGAAACGGTGGAGGAGCAAGCCATTAAGATACCTTTGAGGAATCGTGAAAGAAAAACAGTGGGCGAATCCACTTTTTCTTCTGTTATGAAAAACAGATATACCCTGTTGTGAATCTCTTTTTGTCTGCCACTTAGCTCCTGTTCGTGTGCTAAAATGCCATATGGAACACGGTCGGAAAATTTGAAAAAATCAGAGGATCTTATGCGAGCTGATACCGTTGCTTTTAGCCATCAGACTTTCGACGAGGTTGATCATACTGGTAATGCATGACGGGCACAAAAGGTGGCTTTGCTGGACAAAAGATGAAAGTTCGTCTAACAAGTGTCCAAGAATGGAGTTTTTCATTCACTTACATAAGATATTAGTGATACTGATCGCCGGTAGCTTGTAAATGAATGTCGATTGCCTGCATTAAGTATGGATTTGATCCTGACCTATTTCAATGTTTAAAGGGAAGATCCGGGGTGGCCCATCTGCTTGAACAGATTACAAAAAGTTTTGCCCGGTTAGGAACCTTTGTGAGGACTGCAGATCAGATTCTGTAACGGTAACTGAGGTTGGTGCAACTTCACTTTGATCAGCAAAGTTCTTGCGACGTGGCGGTCAATATTCGTGGTAAACACGACCGAACGAGCCAAATAGGCCGGATGTGTGCCTATCTCTTTTCGACTCGATCGACCAAACAAAATTAGAAAAGTTAGTGAATGGAACCTCTTTGTAAGACCACTTTTATTTTCAAGCGATATTTGTTAATAATTTAAGAAAGGCATTTTTCACTGCAATTAATAGACTGGCGTTGAGAGTAGATGGTTGTGATATAAGTGCACATTTCGTGTATCCAAACTATTTTAATATCTCAATGTCACTTGGTTATCACGCGCCTTTTAGTAGTTAACTATTGTCCTCAGTGTTTTCTTAATGCATTCTAGTGAGTGGAAGCAAATATCATATTCAGTTACATTTTTATTGTTAAAATGACAACACTATTTATTATTTCAATACGGTCAGTTTTTGGTTGCCCGGGGTTATCAAGACACTGATTCGATTTCGGATTTGCTGTTGCATCTCTGATACAGTAGGAGTTCCACACGAAGTTCATTCTGCCTTGTCACTATTCATTGTCCACTACGCCGGTAACACATGGGACTTGTCGTAAGCACTGCTGTTATATAGACCGGTCGCTTTAGGAAGTGGAATTATTCCATCAGTGGGTTCTACTTTCTTTGCATTTCCTTTAAAATAAAAATGACCAAGTGGCACGAGACATGCTGTATCCAACCGTGTCTGCAAAGTTGGTGCTTCATCTGTATAGCTCATGCGACTTTTGTAAACAGTATGTAATTCAGATCTTGTATTGTCTACTACTCGTTGTGTGTGTGTGTGTGGATTGATAGCCGCCATCAACAACGCACAAACAATTAGCACACAAACTCTGCTAACAAACTCCAGCAGCATGATTCTATGAAAATGGACGAATGAGTCGGTCGGTGGATTCGAGTGTTCATCTGTTTTACACTTCAACTGGTTCTGACCGGATCCCCGTCTTGGTCTTGATTTCAAGAAGGACCACTGAAAAGTTCCTATTTAAACCCACCAAACTATATGGGTTAGCCTTAAGAAGAAGTCCTGAACAACAGGCAGAAATGGGTCGACCGTCAGTGTTCGTTGCTAGAAAGTTCCTCGAGGTGATAGAGACTGTTAATCCGACAGTATCATATTTTGAAACAATACATTACAACGATACATGTTGGAATAACGTTCATTGGTTGATTCCGCAAATAGCATGTATAGGAACGATCAAGCAGGTAACCAATTTAAAGTATGTGCACTACGAAATGCGGATAAACTACCCACCTTATGAATGACGTTTAATAACGTATGATTCCTTCGGTCTGCAAGACCAAATTCCAAACGGACTGAACCGAGAAATACGTTTACAACATTATTATTATGAGAACGACAAAGACTTGTTTTCTGTGTTTGGTCATCAGGCTAATTACAACACAATAAGTATGAAAACAGTGACTAGGGTGAATCGGAAAAACGGTCAGTATGTGTTATGGACGGCGTGTTTGTTATCAGTTACCCAATCACCGTCGGCTTGATTGGTTGTGGTCCAAGGGAGATCAAGAGTCCGCACGCACTTCGTCTGAGCGCAGAGGTCAGGGTTGCGCAATCGGATGATAACGTCCTCGGCAACGGTCAAAATCAGAACCTCACCATTTTTGATCGATTCCTTGCCACTCGACAGGCAATCTGAAAAGCATCTTTCTTATTGACAGAATGATTAGAGTCGGTCAAGTGAGTAAAAATCATACTTGAAACCGTTTTAATCACATCACTGTTCAACTACGTAGGATGATGTTCACGCACTCTGTCAGAAAATCGCCTTGTAGTAGACCAATGTATGATGCTAGATACGAACAAACAAATGAGTACACACAACAGCTGGTTGTAGGGCACGGTAGTTTGTCTTTGAGTTGTGACATGATAACGGGTGTTGAACGGAAACTCACGTACAACTGAGCCCTGCAAGGTAGGTTGTTTCTCAGATTTCTTGCGATAACGTCGGCAGAGATGGATTAGTAACGGGCTCCCCCCTAGTACCCCTGTTACCTGACGTTTTCCTGAGCAAACTGCAGACTAGCCAATTGAACGCGATCACTGAATAATTTACATTTTACGAAAGCTACTTACCTACCTAAGATACCCAAGTCTGAAATGCCGCTTAGACCTATTCTGGCGACGAAAAATTCTCCAGGCCATAAATTGCCATGCTCGTTAGTCACCATCCTAACGCCATTGAAACAAAAGTTTCAGGCTTATTCTATTAAAGAGTCTTTTGAGGTGATCATTGACATGCGCAAAACCAGTCTTGCTAATGAGTTGTATTCTATAGACGTTTAGTCACTGCTCAATAATGTTCCGCCACACAAGTCAATTGATTACATTCATGAGTCCCTTGGGAGAAGCCACACGACTGCCTCTACCTATTGGTATTCTGAGGGAAAACTTATTGTTATGCACACAAAACGTCACCTTCCGTTTTCTTGATCGGTGCTACTGCCAAATAGATGGGGTAGCCATGAAAAGTCCACTAAGTCCCACCTTAGCACACTTTTTCATGTTAAGGATTGAGCAGGAGTTAGCCGTAGACTTGGCAGGTCTATCATACTACAAAAGCTATACTGATACATTAGTCATTCATCATACAATATCATCATCATACATCAGTCATTCCAAACAGGCAGTAGATAAACTAATGCGGCACCAACAATAGATTTCATGCCAGCTTGAAGGTAACATGTGAATATAAGGTTGATAATTTTTTGCCGTTTCTAGACACACTCATAAGTCGCCAGGAGGATGTCTACTAAAACCGCTGTCCATATGAAATCCACGTGGTCCGGTCAATACCTGAACTTTAGCGGTTTCACACCAGTGCATCATAAACGCGCACTAGTGAAAACACTGTTCACACAAACAAGACGAATCTATACGCATGATAGTCCTACAAAGAAATTGGACCTGATGACATTTGCACTACAATCTAATGGGTTCATAAAAGAGCATAGTAGGCGGAAACCACCGTCCGGACAGGTGGTCACAGTGGGGAAAAAAGGTTTTTACGGAATTGCCTCTTGAAGGTGATTACGGTATGAATCAAACAAATCAAAGACCAGTGGATTCGATTAAACGAACATTTAACGCAGGGGGACTCTGTATATTAGTTCGGACCCGGAAACTGCCTGTCTCTTCAATCAAAGGAGATCTGCCTGTTGGTGCCACTTCACATTGTGTTTACCAGTTTACATGTTTGAAACGTTGGTTCCCACCGATAAATTTGAAAAAAGCCAATAGTGGCATGTAAGGTGTCTTGCGCATTGACATTTCGTTCGCATCTCATCGGTTACTTTTGCGAAATTAACATACACTATATACAGTGAGGGAGCAAGCAGCTAAGCGAAATCAATCTAGCCATGTCTGAGGCAGTCAGTCAGGTGACCGAGGCGGAAGCAGCAAGATACAACTGAGGCGTACTCATTGATAAGAAACATGGATTTGATGCAATACAACAGAATTGTTATCGGTCAAGAGGTTACCAGGAGTCTGAAAAGAAAGAGCTGGTTAAAAATATCCATACATGTTGTTTGAAAAGGTCAGCTATGGCTAGAAAATCTACTTACATGTAACTGTGAAGAAAGTTGCGTAGGCAATCAGAGAGGTGCTTGATCTCTGGAGTGAGAGAACATTTACCTAAATGGGTGTAGAACTGTGTATTACAGAAGAACCGCAGTGTCGTTGAAACTCGCAAGCAACCAGCGCCCACTGTCGCAAGACACGTTCCGACTACTGGTCACGTTATCGAGCCAGTTTGTGTAATCAGAATTCTATTACGTCACGCCACCCCAAGACTCCTACGGTTTGCTAAGACGGTCACAGTCACTCGACTCAAGCTGACCCTGTATGATCAGGAAAAATCCTCGTGAACCTGACCCTTCCCTGGACCCAGTGATATTTCCTAACCCACCAACTGACTATTCATTCTACCCTCTTAACTGTGGGCTATAAAACCGCTCTATGTTATTGTAAACTCAGTACTGATGATTCGAAATGATGCGCTTGAATTTACCACTTTTCGTGTTCTAACGGCTTTGTTCAAATGTGTTTACTAGTCAAAATTTGCGAACAGTATAAAATTGGTTTCATGGTCTTGGTCAAGTATGCGTATCTGGCGAACTCCGGCCATATCCTGCTACCACAACCACCTAGCCAATGGGTTAGCATCCAAAAATGTCAAAATCTGCTGTACCTATAGTAAGGCTTGCCGAAGTTCCCAGGAACGCATACCTGATGTGTTGCAATAAGCACGAAACCGATCGTGTATTTCTGGTGAATTGTGATCAGTAAACACAAACTGCTTATGTTACCATACCTCATGCAATTGTACTGCCATTTAAGAGCTTGAGGCAGACACACTTGCATGTCGTGTTCCTAACATCAACAGTAAGCCATGGATTTCACGAAGTCTAAGGTCAACGGTACAAACAAATGGCAAATAAGTTAGCATCCACAGATTTGTGTTCAGTATAAAAGAAGTGAATTTCAACCATTAAACACATGCCTATCCTACTACCCAGTCTGATTCTGGCTGTCGAAATACGTAGGACAATATAAAAATATTCAGTGAGGCGGTCCCGTGTATTGTTATCGACCTTGGAAGACAGGGTGTGCACAAAAAACATCAAACTAGCGGGGTACAGAGTGAGTTGTGGATTTATTTTTTTGTGGACGGAACGATCAAATCAACGGCTTGGCTAAAACAAAATAGGTTGGCAATCAAAGACATTAAAAATGTACAATGAGGTTAGGTCAGCAAAAGAGTTATTCATTGTGGTCCGTACACATTGTTTCATCTGAAGTTGCGTTACAAAACATTTACGCAATGGCATCGAAACGCCATATGATGGTCCACTCATCACCAGAGTGAAGGTGTCTGTAATAAGGAGCTAAATATACTGCAAACACAGGACTCCATTCAAAACTAGAGGAACTTCGCCATCAGAAATGTATGGGAGTAATCCATAAATAACCCTCATGTGTAGTGCGCTGTTGGACATGGTCACATGTTAGGAGTGTGGACATAGTAAGTTTTGTGGAACGCAAGAAGACTTTCATGATTATGTAGATAGGCTATGTGGATGACACTTCGTAATGATCAAGCGTTCTGTGAAAGGGAACATATACAAGCTAATCAGAAGTATTTTCAACGGTATCGACTCCGATGTGGTGATAGAGAGCAACAACAGGTCACTTTTCTAAGATGTTATTACCAATCAAAACCACGATGGAACGACGGAGAACTCAGTTTGCCGAAAACAAACACACACGGACCAGCATAGACAGTCAAGCGACTTGAGACTAACGGTCGATGATAACGCGATATTCCAACAGGGGATGTATTACAGATACATGAAATCAATGGGCAAGCTAGCGAGCAATAAGTCAAAGAGGTAATACAACGGGAAGGCTATAGAGCACATGGTGTGAGTCTTATCTTCGTGTGCGCAGGATACCTGTCGGTATCTCTGCTCGTTCAAACAAACATTCAAACGCAGATGAATGTTCACTACAAGAAGGACAGAAATGACAGACGATGCTCAAAAACGGTTTGCCAATTATTCCCGTTCATACGGAGTTACGCGTAGTCCGGCGAGCCAATAAATACCTTCATCGATATCCGACGTTGTACAGATACTGATTATATTACGACCTCGTTGACTAACATGCTGTGTTACTACTACTGCGTAGAAACTAGCTCTGGGTCTGAGCTAAGTACCTTTTCAAGAAACACAACTGAAGTCGCGGTCAGTATATTTCTTATGATGGATTCCCGTAAGTCAGAAAATCTGAACATCCACTCAAACTTACAGGAAATCGAAGACTATCTGGAAAGCTTTGATATTTAGTGCATTACCCGTAAAGATGTGAAGGACGAGAAGAAAACCCTGCATTTCCTCACGTACATTTTACACAATAAAGGGGCTAAGTGCATATCGCACGGACCAGTCATTTTAAGTGATCATTTCCGCAGTTTGCTTATTGACTGCAACCGAAGTGAGCGAAATGATACGGTACGCATATTCGATATCCTTCCGTTTACCACCTGCTACTTCGGAATGCTCGAAACCCCTGAGTGCTCCTTTGAAAACATCACAATTTTCAAATAGCAATATTCCAAGAGGGGATGTATACAGATACATGAAATCAATGGGCAAGCTAGCGAGCAATAAGACAAAGAGGTAATACAACGGGAAGGCTATAGAGCACATGGAGTGAGTCGTATCTTCGTGTGCGCAGTATACCGGTCGGTATCTCTGCTCGTTCAAACAAACATTCAAACGCAGACGAATGTTCACTACAAGAAGGACAGAAATGACAGACGATGCTCAAAAACGGTTTGCCAATTATTCCCGTTCATACGGAGTTACGCGTAGTCCGGCGAGCCAATAAATACCTTCATCGATATCCGACGTTGTACAGATACTGATTATATTACGACCTCGTTGACTAACGTGCTGTGTTACTACTACTGCGTAGAAACTAGCTCTGGGTCTGAGCTAAGTACCTTTTCAAGAAACACAACTGAAGTCGCGGTCAGTATATTTCTTATGATGGATTCCCGTAAGTCAGAAAATCTGAACATCCACTCAAACTTACAGGAAATCGAAGACTATCTGGAAAGCTTTGATATTTAGTGCATTACCCGTAAAGATGTGAAGGACGAGAAGAAAACCCTGCATTTCCTCACGATCATCGGCAAGGATACGCATGCTTTGATTAAAAATCTGGCGTTTCCGGATTCGCTTCTTTCACTTCCGTATGATTCTCTGAAGCATCTGCTACTCAAGCATGCTCAGTCTATCAACTTTGAAGCTGTGAAAAAAAGATAGAAATTCCATACTTAAGTGTGGAATTCACTCGGTAAAGAAAATTAAGAAGTCCGTGCCTTCATTCTTCTACTCCAAACTCAAGCAGCAAAGTGTGATTTCGGTGATCAACTGCAGATTCGGCTAAGAAATTGATTAATTGCGGGAAACGATGCCCCTAGTCTTCAGAAGAAGTTGCTACTACTGGAGGAGGCATCTTTACAGTCTGTCAAAGCTGTCTGTGAACAATTTCAGCGTATGAAGGCCGTGGTGAGTGAAGAGTCAGTTGTTGTTAGGTAAAGCCAACAGTGCTAAGAAATGGGTACACCAGCAACAGCGGCAGTTCGAAAAGGTAACTTGTCAGAGAAATATGGCAGTTGAACCAAGTCATTCTAATCCGAATTCTGACCAACACTGTAAGTCATGTGGTCATAAACATTCGCGACTTACGTGCTCCTTTCGCAATTCCGAATGCCGTAAATGCAGCAAGCTAGGTCACTGTGATATTTCCTGAATAGATAGAACTTGACGCGAGACCGGTATCCCGTACATCCGGAGTGAGCATAACTCATCGAATTAGCGATAACCACACGCTCTCATTAGAACTACGCGCCTTATCCAAAAGTGTAAGACTTGAAATCCAATACTTGAGATGAATGTATATGTTCAATGACATTCGTCACATCCGCCTCACGTCGAATGCGACTGCGGGTTTTTGTAATCCTTCCTGGGTGTCATTTGCAGTCTTAAAGACCCTCGATTGATGACTGTAAATTCTTCGCTTGAATTCGAATCTAGAATAGACGCATAATTATCTGAAGATGAAAATTAGCGCAGGGAGTGAAATCCGCCGTTAGACGACGATAAAATGAGAAATCATGGAACACTGGACGATATTTCCCTGGTATCGTCCAGGAATGTGAAAGTAATCGATTTTCATGACAGAAAGCATCAGGAGAGCTAAAAAATTTGCTTTAGTCGACTGTAAATCAGTTTGTCCTTGATTTGGCGCCGAGATCGAAATTAGCGATGGTAGGTGTTGTGGCTGTATAAATGTAGTATCTTGTGAAGAATTTCTCCACTTGCTGTCAATATTTGACCAATGTTATCTTATATTTCATTTTAGGTTATAGATTATCTACAGGACTTCAAAGATGTCTTTGAGGATCGCGAATTTGCTAGCTTCAGCGAGTTCAAAAGTTGCTTAGTTAGGTACATGAAGGATCATAATGTTCTGTATGTGCTTGGTTCATGCAAGAAATCAGGCAGTGGACGCTTGAAATATGGTCATATGAGTGTGATTGCCGTTGAGTTTACCTGTTAGATGGCGTTGCGTTGTATAAAACACAAGCGACGTAAGAGCGAAAGCCATGTAGTACGACGTGTTTGGTGAGTTCAGTTCAAATACTTCCCATTGCACAGTTCCCGCGATACATGCTGCTAATCACACTTTAACGTGGTTAGGAGGAACACCGTGTTGGTTGTTAGCTCTTTCACGTTGGAGCACAACCACGAACTAACTGCCTCGCTGTACAATGCACATCCAAGTGTTCGTCGGCTCACAGACAGTGAGGTGAACAACTCAAGTCATCTTTTTGAGTACAACACGCCAACTGCTGAGTTGAAGCAGTACGCTGCGGATGTTTATTGCAACTATATAACTACCATGGATATTTCAACATCCGTCATCAGTTGAAAACGCCAGTGATAAGTATGTGTGTTAGTGTGCACCAATGTAGCAGAAAATCTGCCACAACTGGACTATAGGGTGCATGTAGGCTGACCGCCGAGCATAGACGTCAGTGTGTCCAACCATATGTCGTGACGTAGGCTGACCGTCGAACGGTCAACCCCGAATGGCTTCATGCAGTACAGTACCTCACTTCTCGTTGAACCTCTTCGCTTTTCTGGAGACACGTGAAATTCCATCTCCTTAGTGACCAGGAAACTGAAGAATTTCACCTATTTTTTGGTTACCTCAAGGCCAAAGCAGCTCACGCCGATTACGGTGGGCATTATCTACTCTAAGCAGATCACGCCGGGTTTCGCCAGCATTATGTTTAGAAGTCATCAGCTGCGGCCTCATCTACTTACCCACAACCCCTCCAATTTCCAGTGGTTTAAAATCGCACGTGCACGTGCGATATATCGATATATCGATTGGAGTTAACAGGCAGTAATTGTGTCTGCTCTTGAGACGATCGGGCAACCTGATCACTGCTCACAAGCGAGAGTGGTTGAGCGTTCAGATTTGATAATTCGGTCGTGCCTAATGTGAGGTCAATGGCGCAGTAGTCAAAACGGTTGCCTCATGATTGGAATGGCCACAGTTCAAATCCCGGCCGTGGCAAGGATATGCACTACTGACGAGCTCTAATGAGAGCGAAACTCGAGTCTAGTGCATCTTTCCTAAAGGGGCCGGCTGGATAGTCTATCTGAACGCGAATGCTGCGATCAAATGTGAGTGATGGTCAACTTGAAAATATACGATCAGTTGTTAGATTGACCACGTTGCATAGCCCACGGTGTTCGATTCACGTACTCCGCACGACAGTCGAATTTTGTTCCATCGGCTGCTATGCACCGTGACCGGCTAAGATTACCTAGAGCGGCGTATCGGTCAAACAACGGATTGGTGACGAAGGGTGAAGACCCTGACTGTTTCTTTGGGTAAAATGGGTAGTTTTTGCCTGCCCGGTTGGGATCCCAGTGGCCACGCAAATCATCAGTCAGACAGGACATCCGAGGTAGCAGCGTGCTACAGTCAGTGGCGTTGTAGCGGCCTGGAGATTTCACTGGCCTGCCTGCGGTATGGTGTGTAAAATAGTTCCAAAACTCATGGTTGCATATTGTACCTAGGCTACTGAGAAAGCTCGCATGATGCATGTTGTCCGATTGTTTGTCTGAATGTCATGTGACCGTGGCGCAAACACGAAGGACACACGTGACATTCCTCCGGTTTACTCGCTCTTCGACAGCCGGTCTCTAACCTCTCCAGCTATTTCGCGCGCCGGTGCTTTTTATAGCGTTATCAGAGACCACCTGTACATTTCGTCAAATAGAGATTTGGTCTCTCTCCTCAACGGCCTTTTGGTTTTCGCGTCTGATAATTGCGTAGCTGGGGAAAACGCGACTTAGTGCGACGAGCACTAAATTGGTGAGCCCGACTAATTTGGTGAACCCGTTCGATTAATTTTTGTTTTCCACAGGTGTATCTTTGTATAACTGTGAGTTGCTATTTCTTTAATACGTTTTACATATTCATTTTTTAATTGTAAAAATATTCGATTTATTATCCATCCCGCTTTAATAGAGCATCAACCGCACTTTTTGTCAGACGCTTCGGTCAGTGCATTAACCGTACCGTTTGCACCCTTTAGAAAGAATAATCCTAAATCGTGGTTTGCTCAGTTAGAAGCCACATTTGCGCTACGACAGATTAATTCAGAGCTAACGAGTTTTCATCACGTAGTTGCGGCACTGCCATCTCACGTCACTGACGAGGTGTACGATGTTCTGGAGTTACCGGACTCCACGAAGCCCTACAAGAATTACCTGATGCGCAGGATACGCCTTCCCATCTTAACAATAACGCAAACGGTATACCTGTTAATAATGCACCACGCAGTTCATTAACAGCGTCAAGAAGATAACAATTGACATCCTCCGGTTTGCCCTTTCCACCATAGATGCCAACAATGAAGAGCTGCGACACAAACGGCTCGCACAGACGCCATAAGATTGGCCATAAAGTGCACTTTCCCGACTTGGTCAGCGACAAGCCATCGATATTCAAAAGTATTGCAATGACGACGACATCCCGCAACTGGTGACATTCCAACGCTTGTGTAATGCCATTAACCAAACCGAAATGTGCATATTCACCAGGATGCACGTCACGTATCAACGAAGTTCGCGAGTTTTCCATCAGTGTTCTTGCATCTGACGGCAGTACAGGTAGTCTTTCTCTCAGAATTTGCAACAGGCGATTGACTTGCACTCCGGGAGTATTACTTGAACCAACCCAATCTCGAAGCCGGTCGACAAGATTGTTCGACAACACCGACTGCGCATCCTCACCATCACGGGTTTCCTGCAACAATTCACAGTGTTCTGCTTGCTCGGGAACATCTAACATTGTAGGTTACATAAAGGGAGTAATTACAAACACCTTGTAACAAACTGAGTGCATTGCACTGGACAAGCTTCAGCCCAACCTTGGAGATTCTGGCGTGGAAACTTTCCACGGCATGGCGGACGTGACGGTAAACAGTGGAACGACTAACCAGTAATTCCACACCCCACTGGAAGCAATATATTCGTTAGTATGAACTCACATTTTGTTCATGCTGCTAATTGTTATACATCTTCCAACGGAGCAACGTAATAGTAGCGAACGTGCGAACCTGCAAAGATAAACAAAATAAACTTCGAATATGACGAAATTGAACGCGTTTTGCGTTGAAGCGTAGCTAAACAAAAAACGATTATACGTACAATGAATGATTTCGTATATTTGAAAGTTTTCCTCCTCGGTTCCCAGATGAACACGTTTATGGAGACCAGTGATGATAACGACATTAATCACGCAACATTTTAACCGGGTTCATTCTCGTCGATCCCTCATTGGTCACAAGAACGCAACCGTGTTTTATCCCAAGATTGCCGTAATTCATCCATAATCCTAACACCAATCAAATGCCGAGCGTATTTCATCCCAAAAGTGTCGTAAATTCTCCGTATATAATCCCTAATATGTGCTAGCAGGGTGGGGATGATCATAATGACCCAAACTTATCAACTGTCGGCGCATATTTCAAGAAATATCGAATGAAAAGTTTTTAAAATGATGGTGTACAACACATACGGTGCATGTTTATTAATCATTGGTTCCTTATTCCCTCTCTCATCCAGATCGTGAAACTTCAGCTATCTCGTCGACATATTTCGCTGTTAATTTAGCGCAAATTCTTGGAGTCCTCGACAAACATCGTTAATTCAGTGATTCAGCGATTGATACACGGGTTCGAGGCAACGGCCCAAGGTTCCCGGATCCAGTCGGTTTTCCTTGCTCAGTGTCAGCGGGCTAGTGTTGATCTGAAAGGCGATCATTGAAAACAGGGTGTAGCACCGCTCTTGGAGATTACAGTGAATACCGAGAACAGAGAAAGATTATTCGCATAATGCAATTTTAGATAAATGAGAATCAAGCAGAGCTTCAAAATAATCCCTAGAAGCGCTGCTGACGACCTCAGATGGAAGGCTGTTTCAATAGTTAATAACCCTGTAAGAAAAGAACTGCTGCCTAAGAAAGGTCCGAGGACGAAGCTTGAAAAGCTTCCTATTATGTCCTCGCCGGCCGTCATCATCCGCTACAGTGAAGAACTGTTCTACAAGACCTACTCTAAAGAAGAAGTGTGCGAGTATTAAATCACCGCGGAGTCTTCGAAATTCAAGTGGGTAAAGGTCAAGAACTTCAAGTCGAGACTCGTAAGTAACATTACTCAGGCCCGCGACCATCTTGGTGGCCGCGCGCTGGACACGCTCAACAGCTAATATGTCTCTCTGCAGGCCGGTATACACGACCTGATTGGCATACTCGAGGAGCGGTCTTATATAAGTCCCGTAAAGCGTTTGAAAAGCGTTCTTGTCCATGCGGGGGAAAGTGCGCCTAATCATCATAAGAGCGGCAAATCCCTTTTTTGCCGCCATCTCATGGTGATACGTGAAGGACAAGTTAGATGACAACCAGATGCCCAGATCTTTCTTCAGGTCGATTCTCATGATATCTACTGTGCCAGATGCGCTATGAATCATGAAGGCATTGCCAGAATCTCCACCGAGTGACATGTGAGCACATTTATTGTCATTTAGTGGGAGACTCCAATCGTCCGACCAGCGCTTGATCGCGTCAAGATCAATTTGTAGTGCGCTGGGATCAGTGGCATTCCAGATTTTTAGGTCGTCTGCATATAAGAGGACGCTGCTGGAAATGTTGCTTGGAAGGTCGTTGATGTAAATGAGGAATAACAAAGGACCTAGAACTGACCCTTGGGGAACTCCCGCAGAAATGAAAGAGGGAGACGAAAGGTCTGCTCCGGTCTTGACCCTAAACGTTCTATTATCAAGAAAAGAGGCAATCCAGCGAAGAACCTCTCCTTGAATACCGTAGGCTTCCAGTTTGTGTTTCAGGGGGCCGTGTGGGACACGGTCAAAAGCCTTGGCAAAATCAAAGAAGATGGCATCAGAGATGAGGCCATTGTCTTTGGCCTCCGTCAGACTATCCATGAAAATAAGCATGTTTGTTATGCATGACCGATTAGGAAGGAAGCCATGCTGTGTGGAAGAAAAAAGATTATTTGATAAGAAGTGATTGAGTATGGCGCGCTTTAGTAGGCGCTCCATTATTTTGCACGGGATGCTAGTGAGGCTGATTGGCCGATAACTAGCCGGAGAGTGCCGGTCACCCACTTTAAATATGGGTGTGACCATCGCCTCTTTCCATGCGCTAGGGAGGATGCTAGTCTGGAGTGTTTGCTTGAACAGCTTATAAAGGGGTTCAGCCAAACTAACAGCTGCTTCCTTGAGTATTCTGGGATGGATCATGTCGGGACCCATTGCACCGTAAGGATTAACCTTGAGTAAAAGGTCTTCGACATCTAGCACAGAAAACTCAGCGGTCACGAGTGGTTGCCTGAACTTCTGCAACGGTAGTACAGGATGCCAGCTCGGGGATACGACGTTATAGATTGCCGAGAAGTACTCCCTGAATAACTCGGCCACAACTAGGGAGTCAGATGAAGTCTCCCCGTTGGGTAGTCGTAAAGAAAGAGCTGAAGGTTTGTTCTTTCTTAGTCGCCGCATATGCTTGAATAAGAAGTTTTTGTTCCCGCGGGCTCTTATGAGGATCTTCTCTTGTACGAGTTTGGTGTGTTCGCGGATTTCCCGCCTACACCTGTTTCGGACAATGTGGAACGCGCTTAGGTCCTCTGAGTTTCCAGTAAGCTTATGCTTCGCGAATAATTGGGAACGGTTATCGAGAAGACGACGTATCCTGCGTGGAAGGGGTGGCCGATAAGAGAAAATGCACAGTTTGCGCGGTATAAATAAGTCGTCTGCTTTTTGAATTGCGCTGTGAAACGTGTGGTAGTTCTGGTCCACGGAGTCCAAGTCAAGAAGAAGTGAACCTAGGTAGGTTCTCAGGCCGTTAAAATCTGCTTGATTAAAGTTTCGAACGGTGAATCTTTTTGCTGGTTGTTGTAACCAGTAACAGATAAGGTCAAAGGCTAACAGAGAGTGGTCACTGTGTCCAAGTGGTGGCTTGATGATCACTCTGTCTACCAGGTGGCTCTCATTAGTGATAACTAAGTCGAGCAAAGAGGGAATCTGACCAAAACGGTGGCGCGTCGGGGCGGTGACGTGCTGTGTCCACGCCTTCCGACGTATCAGCGTTGATAAGGAAGTCGAGAATCCGCTTTCACAGTCCTGGTGAGAAACTGATGCCCAGTTTATCTTGGGTGCGTTAAAATCACCCATAATAAGCAGATGTGTAAAGCGTTGTAGGCCTAGGAAGTTTTCCAGGCTTACCAGAAGGGTGTTGTCGTCGGGAACGTCTGATGAAGGAGAACGATAAATAACCCCCACTAGGAGTGAGTCTTGGCCGCGCAGTGGTAGTCGAAGCCAAAGAGCGTCACATTTATCAGAGGACTGGAAGCCACCAATAACCGTGGGTGTCGGGAGACACTGCTGAAGAAAAATCGCAGAACCCCCCATTCTCCCTCGGGCAGAGTCAGCCCGGTAAACAGAATACCCCGGAACACTCAGTTCACTGTCACTGATATCACCTGTAAGCCAGGTCTCCGTGAAGGCGAACATGTGGGGTTGGGTGTCATGAATTAACTGTCTGATTTCCGGTAATTTATTAAACAGACTCAGACAGTTGGTATACATGCATCTGAAAGCTACTTCCTCGCTGGATTCCGTGAGAAAATAGAAAGGATGGTGCGAGGAAGAGCCTGGGAAAGAAGGCCTAGAAATGAGGAGGGTGGTGGGGCTGGACTCGGTCTGTTCTTCCGAGTTGTTCTGACGACCCTCCTTCAAGGCTGTGGGCGCGACATCACCACCTGTGCGGACGTCAGCGACCCTAACGGGCGTTTGATCAGCGTTCTGGTTGCCGTCACCTGGGAACTTTGCGTCCCCGTCAAATTCCGCTGCTTGGGAGGGTGTCTGGAAGATTTTACCCACGGAAAATTTGACTTCCTCGTTTGCTGGGAGCGGGGTTTGAAAGACAGCAAAGGGCGCTGTGTTATGGGGCCACTGAAAGAGATATTTATAGGGGTGGGCCAAATGGATGCTTTTTGAGCTGTAAGAGGCGGTCCTAGCAGGCTGCTTCCGTTCCGAACTCTTGGGAGAAAGAGTCTTCTGCTGGGCAGTTTGGTGGGTTTCAGGGTGGGTAACTCTAAAGACGGTTTTTGCGCGGTGTGTGTATCCTCAATGCTTGTGTCCGTGCCTGAGGCGCCGGTCGTTGGAACGACCATACAGACGGTGCCTCCGCTTTCCACAACAGACGTAGGGGTCTGAGGGGCCACGTCGATAGCAGAAACTACGACTTTAGTCTCCAGCTGTAGCTTCTGGTCTACCAAGATTTGTTATTTAGTCTTAGTCCACTCTTCGCGTCTCGCTCTCTATTGCCGGGAGCGGTCGAAAGATACGCCTTTCAGATGGGCGTTGGCGGACTTCAAAGCCTCTGTTTTGCCTACCACTACCTCGGGGCTGAGCATGGCTGGCAAAGTTACCAAAAGGCCAAGCGACTTTTTGGTTGTCTTGGCCCGCAGCTTACTCGCAAGTACCATGTTTGTAGCATCCGGGAAGAAGGAAGTTCCTAGGACTGTCTTAGCTCGCTCGGCTGGAGAAGAGGTTGTAGGGGAGCGATCACATAAGACAACTCTCTTTTCCCTGAGAGCTTTATCCTTCATTTTTACTGCCGCCTCCTCTAAGTGTGCAGTTGATAGGGCAACTGCTTTCTTGGTGATTGCAACACCAGGGAGAGCAAGCGCTATATACTCATTCAGGGAATGTAGTTCTAATTTTATTTCGGACAGAGTCCGTTAATACTTCTCTATCTTACTTGCCATGGAAGAAATGGAAGGAGATACAGGGCTAAGAAGAGCCACGCATTTACAGTTGCACGTTTTCTGCGTCACTCCACTTGACGTGGTGCGTGTGAGACCAGTCAGCTGCGGAGCGATGCCTTGGCTTTCGCTGAACCTACAACTCATACAGATGTAAACAAGAGATGAGGAAGCTAGCTGTTTGTACTGGTGTTCATTAAGACCAGTGCACTTGAAGTGATACCACTTCTGACACTGGTCGAACTGCATGCCGTTTTGTACGGGTATTTTACAACCATACCGGCCGCAGGCGCTTGCTGCTACAGATTGTGTCTGCTGAGTTCCAGCGCTGCTAGATCTGACACGGGTCATTGTCGAAAAGGATGAGTAATATGCAAGGAGGCTAAAAATAGTATGGACGCTATCGAACACGAACAGTACAATATGCAATGAATTATGCTATTCGACAAAGAATAGCAATGATTGTGTACATTTTTTTGATGCACTGGGCACCAAGATAGCAAAGATATGAATGGACAATGACAGCAAGGAAACACGAGGCTAGAGAATAATACAGATAAAATCGAGCACAATATGATACGCGATGAGTTACGCTATTCGACAAAGAATAGCAATGATCGTGTATAATTTTTTGATGCACTGGGCACCAAGATAAAAAAAATATGAACGAACAATGACAGAGAGGAAATTTAAACCAAATTTAGAGTTACCCGCGGAGGTATATTTCATACTTTCCTAAATATTCCGTCCACAATTACTCAAACGATATTCCAAACCCACATATTTACGGTGAACTAACGGCAGCATACATCCTCTGCAGGTAAATTCCAGCTTATTTGAAATCACAACAGAATTTAGAACGAACTGACCTGTATCCTCAAAACGTATCTGATCCACCTGTCGATTAGGTACAGATAAATCAACAGCACCTAAAATTCAGCCTAAGCACTTACCAAGATCCTTTAGAAATAATGCAGATGATGGTCCTAGGTTGTAATGAGATCACCCTCGACATCCCCAAAATTCTAAACTCCTCGCAACGTGAGATTTGCCTTGCCAGTACCACCGCGCCTGTTCACATTACCTTGTATATGTAAACTTACTATAAACCACTAGCATCAAAGTTAGTGGGCCGGCATAAGTATCGCAGTTTTGCTGTAGTTGTATATTGAATCCGCGCCATCTCTACTCCTGTAGGTTACATTCACTGGGATAACCATGTTGAACTATCACCGTTAGGAACGCCGCCTAACCAGCCCAACGCTTGTTTGAATTCTGAAGGTCCACTGGAATTTTCCGTCGGCGCACTCTTCTACTCTGGCGGCTGATGTGTGGTTGTGCTCAAGGTGCTCTCACGTCCAGCTCCCTAGCGCCCCTTAATTGTTACGTTGAAGTCTGTTCTGAACGGTGAGTAAATCAATAAATAAAGTTTGTTCGCAGATTCACCGTTTTCTACCTGCGACTTCCGATTCACGGTAGCATAAGGTTGAGGAAACTCTGGGTGTACGAATTCAGGATCTGGCACTACGAGGTCAGTACCATGATAAGAGGTAACTTTAGAGGATAGAACACACATCAAATTTGACCCCAAAAACCTTTCTTTAAAAAGTTTGGCAGAACTTTCGTGTGCACCGGAATGGCAGGCGTTGCAAAATTGCAGTAAGCAGTTACCAGCACCTGAAGAGAGTCTATAGCACTTTCGAGTGCTTCAATAATATTTTCAACCTGACCATTAAAGCAGGGATGTCGAGCAGGAGTAAGCAGATGCATGCATCCAATTCCGTTGAGTTATAAGGTTGGCAGTGACGTGGGTACCACTGTCAGTCACTAACACATTCTCAGCTGAGTAGTCTTCTGAATATGAATATGGTGAATTCTCCAGCAGGTGATGTTGTGAATAACAGTTCTGGCCACTTCGAATTGGAATCAATCACTATTCGTGCATAACACTTGTCAAGAAAAGGACCACAGTAATCCGCATGAACCCGTTGACAGGCCTCAGTTGATATAGACAGTGGAGTTCATTCAGACGAATTGTGGAATTTATGATGGCCAAATGAACAAAGTTTAGCCAAACAACAAATATCAGCATCAATCTGTGGCCACCAGCACGTTAATCTGACCAGAGACTCCATCTTTTCAATTCTAACGTGTCCGGAATGTAGGTCTTCAAGAACAGCTCTATAAAGAACTGTAGGAATAACACTTCCGTCATTGAACCACAATAATCCACCTGGGGTGAGCGATAACTCTTCCCAAAGAACACAAGAGGTAGGGAATTATGGGATCTACCAACGTCGTAGCGCACTGAGGATGGATGAAGCGTAACGCTGAGTATTGCGAATCAACACTGTTCGGCTAATTGTCAGAGGCTGGGTTAGAAGGCAATGATTACCAGAAGTCTGTTTGGATGTATATGAAACAGGTGACAAGTAGTCCACATGGTTGATTTGGTTGGCTGATTTGTGCACTATGGTACAGCCATATGCACTGAGTGCTCTGCTTCATCATTGAACCATGGTTGCTGATGAACGTGCCAATGACTTGTTAGGGTTATAGAGGAATTTCAGCGCTTCATGATCCGACACAACTTCGAGTGGTCTCCCAAACAGATACTTACGAAGCCGCTTTACCGCTCAGTATACCGCCAGAGCTTCATGATGTATCTGAGCATAACCCCTTTCTGTTGGATTGAGTCGGCGTGATATAAACGCAACTGGTTTGTCGTCCTACTCAAGCACAGCTCGATTCCAACTAGAGAAGCATCAGTAATCAACACAGACATAGTTTTAGGAGAACACGGAGGAAGTTTGGCATCATGTGACAAAAAGTTTACCGCCGGAAGTACACACCGTCCATGAGTTCAAATCCATGTGAACTGCTCCTCGGGAAGCACCCGGAATAACCATTCAACAAGGTGAGAGAAATTTGGAATGAAACGGGAGTAGTACTGGAAAGTACTTGAGAAATATTGTAGTTCGGATAGATTAACTAGTGGGTCTACACGTTACCGTCAGTTAAGTAACCAGGACACTCGAAATAGCCTACAGTAAAGGCGCACTTGTTTGGATTAACCGCAATGTTTTTGTCAAAAACTGTTGGAATAGTTTGAAAAGACGAGAATTATGGGTTACTTTCCTGCAGCATGTACGATGAGATCACCCTGATAAACTTCAACACCACATGTACCCTTCACAATGTTATTCATTAATTGCTGGAAGACAACAGGAGAATTAATATGTCCAAACGAAAAAACCCGGTAATGGAAAAAGTCCATTAGGTGTAATGATTGTTGTAATCGACATTGATGCCTTGTTCAACGGAAATTGTAGATACGCACCCTTCAAGTCAATCCTGGAGAAAATTTTGGATCCAGAAAGTATTTTTGAAATGTCCTCAGGTTCAGCATTGGTATACATATACTGATTAAGGTATCGATTTGCAGTAAGTCGATAATCACCACATATACGCGGAGCTTTCCCATCAGACATAAAGGGTGTCACAGTCGGCATGGCTCAATAGGATAAATCAACAGGTTCAATAACGCACTTTTCTACCAGCTCATTGAGCACATCAGTTGCCGGTTCACGGAATCCATGGGAAATTATACGACGCTTCAGAAACCCGGGCAACCACTTGCTTAAGTAACTGGAGGTATCTTCATGCCGCCCGTGGCCTTCCAGCACTTGAGAATGAGGTTTTTCAAGCTTTTGGAGTCACTCGGTGGTACAAACAAGGAAACCTGAATATGAGGCATATTTATTTGAGTTTCTACGTATGCCATTTGGTATGCGAAACTCTACACAAACGTTTCGAAGTTTCATCGACGACGTCCCACGGGGTCTGGATTTCGTCCACCCCTATATCGACGACCTATTAGTTGCAAGCGCTTCTGGAGAAGAACAACAGATTCATCTGCGACAGCTCTTCGACAAATTAGCGACTTTTGGCATGAAGATTCATGCGGAAAAGTGTTTTTGGTCAGCCAGCAATAAAGTTTCTGGGACATCACGTTGACTGATATTTTAGGAGTGATCCGCGATTTTCCCCGTCCTACCACCCTCACTGGTATTCGTCGATTAAACGGGATGAGCAACAGCTAAAGGCGGTTTATTTCACACCGCGGTCAGCTTATGCAGCCTCAACCGAGTTACTCATCGGCGGTGTCAACGGAGTCGTTGAGTCATCAGCGACAGTTATCAAATCGTTCGATAGAATTGGGGACGCATTAGCCACCGCCGTTGGGTTGCACCACTTCAACTCAGCCGCGGAAATAAGTGTAGCTGTTGACGCGTTAGACACAGCAGTCGGCGCCGTACTTCAACAGTTCGTCGATGGACCCTAGAAACCGCTCGCTTTCTTTTCCAGACGTTTACTTCCGGCTGAAACTAGGTATAGCACGTTTGGTCGTGAGTTGTTAGCAATTCACTCGGCCGTTCGTCACTTCCGACATGCCCTCAAGGGGAATCAGTTTGTGGCTTTCACCGACCACAAACCGTTGGTTTTTGATTTTCGCAGTAGTTCTGATAGACATTCGCCCCGCGAAGTTCGCCATCTGGACTTCGTATCCCAGTTTACGTCTGACGTACGCCACGTTTCTGGCAGCGATAACGTTGTGGCCGACGCTTTAGCCCGAGTGTCGGCACTAGTTGGTCACAACTCAACCGATTTAACCACCATAGCCAACGCACAACGTTCGGAAAATTATTTCCGCGCCTCCTGCCAACAATCAGCTCTACGGCTGACTGATCAACTTCTGTCAGCGTCTGCAGGTACTATCCTCCACGACACTTCTACTGGACATCCGAGTCCAGTAGTTCCTACTCTTTTCCGACGACGCGTGTTCGACACGCTACACAACACAGCCTATCCTGGCATCCGGGCCACGGCCTAGATCACTTCCGATAGGTACGTCGGGCCTGGTATGCAAAAGGATTTTCGCACGTGGGCACGATCTTGCCTAGCCAGCAACACGCTAAGGTTCACCCCTTCCGTGTCACGGACACACGAGAACAAAGCCGCAAGGTGCTTTTTCCCAAGAACCACCACGAGTGCACGCGTGTGTTTGTTTGCGTAGGTTGTTTACGACGCTCGCTCGAGCGACCTTATGAAGGTCCTTTCTGAGTACTTCAACGGAAGGATCGCTTTGACGTGCTCTAGCATCAAGGTATTCGGGACACGGTTAGCATCGATCGTTTGTAACCGGCCTACTTCGAAAGAACAGAGAAAGCTTCCAATGCTCCTCTGAAGCCCCTATCCACGCCGGCAGCTATCTCGGAACAGTCTCGCTCAAGAGCATCGTACTCGGCAGACATCACGACTTTCTCAATGACGCCGCCACAGGCCGTAACGCGTTCAGGTCGTACGGTGCACCGGCCGAAACGTCTCATAGAGGAGTAGAGTTTGTGAAATCTCGTTTTTTCGGTCATAACACAAAAAAATCGCAAAATATTTTTTCACAAAAATACCAAAAATATCGATTCCAAACAAAAACAATTGCGCTTGCCCAGGTTTCCCTCTCTCGAATGTCCCTATTCGCTGTATAATTTGGTTGAGTACGTCATTTATTTTCATACTGATACTCAGCCAGTTCCGTTCAATTGTCTTTTGCATGTTTCATCTGACGCCGGCATGACGTGTGTGGCATCTCCGATCGCGATCATCCTCGATCTCATATTGGATGTCGTACTTGAACGTTCCGTGGATACTCCGCCTCGAACATTTTTTAACGGTTGTTTCGGCATCTTTAAGGAAGGATACTTGAGTGGGAGCTCGCTAGGAACTGTGGGCATTAGTGCTCCTCCAACTGCGGCTTCTGGGGATTTTCGCACCACTCGCAGAATGATCGAATATCAGCTAGTACGCCTTGAACCAGATTAGGTCAAGGGTGGCTGGCTCCAGTTATCCTCATCAGGATCGAAGGGCTGTTGACACAGTACTCTTCTAGGGGTGAGCTGTGTAGCGGCCTGGAGATTTCACTGGCCTGCCTGCGGTATGGTGTGTGAAATAGTTCCGAAACTCATAGTTGCATAGTGTACCTAGGCTATTAAAAAGCTCGCATGATGTATGCTCTCCGATTGTTTGTCTGCATGTCATGTGACCGTGACGCAAACCCAAAGGACACACGTGTCACATTCCACCGGTTTATTCGATCGACGACGGCCGGTCTCTAGCCTCTCTTGCTACTTCGCGCATCGGTGCCTTTTATAGCGCTATCAGAGACCCATTGTACAATTCGCTGGATAAAGATTTGGTCTCCCTCCTCAACAGCCTTTTGCTTTCCGCGTCTGATAATTGCGTACCTGGGGAAAACGCGACTTAGTGCGACGAGCACTAAATTGGTGAGCCCGACCAAATCGGTAAGCCAGACTGAAGACATATTCAATCGCCAATCTTTCGAGTTCGCTGAGGTGAGCGTTGTGGAATTCGGACAATTTTGCTTTTCTACAAAACTACGTGAGAAATGTGTCACTGTTGTGCATTTTCACATGTCGTTTACGCAGAGTGCTTTCAGATGTTTATCTTATTCTTCTTCTACCTTATGTATTTACGGAGAAGTTGGGCTTGAGATATATCCATGAAACTTGTATTATTATGGTTTATGTTCGAATATTGCGCAAGATCACGAGGTTACCCAGTATGAACAGGTGAATTTCCGTAGTATTATTGCAATGCCTAGAATGAATTCCGTAAGAATGCTATGTTTCACTTTCGCTCTCTGCATTACTTACGGAGATATTAGATTACCACCACACCCACAAAACTTGTACTATTGTGAACCATCGGAACCATCCAGCGTAGCGGAGTTCCTGGTGGACTGCATTATAGGACTTCGGCACTTATTACGAGATGGTCTACAATGCACACCGGAGCGCACAACACAGTACAATCTGCGAAGTGTTATCTGTGATACTCCTGATCGAAGCTCCCTTAGCAGGTCAATAGGCACCCGGGCTACTTCGTCTGTGATAAATGCACAGAGGAGAGAATCCGTGTTGCACGTCGACTCACGTTCCAATTGTCACATTCTCCGTTGCGGACACATGAAAGCTTCATTCGTCATAGCAATCCAGCTCACAACACCGGAGAATCCTTTTCCCGTGATAGTTCCGTTGACATGGTGTCCACTTTTCCACTGGACTACATGCACCTAGTATGCATCGAGTTAATGAAGCATATGTTGGATCTGTTCCCTTCCAATCCGGTCGACCGCAACCTTCGTCTGAGTGTGAATAGTGTCACGGTGACATCAGAACGTATTTCTGACTTACAAGCTGCCATCCCGTGTGACTTCCCTTGACGTTGTCGACCTTTGACAGAGATCGAACAATGGAAAGCCACAGAATTCCGTCAGTTTCTGTTGTACATAGGACCGGCTGTTCTACGAAACATACTAGATCCTTGTAAATACCATAATTTTTTGGAGTTGTTCTTATGTATTCATATTTAGCGTCACCCTACATTGCATGTAATTTATCTTGATTTCGTCAGTCAGTTACTTATTGTTTTCGATGAACACTTCGGTCGCCGTTATGGATCGAAGCAAATTTTGTACAATGTTCGTTCCTTGATGCACTTCCCCAACGATGTACGTGCCCACGGGTCACTGAGTGAACAGGCGGCGTTCCCATTCGAATCGTTCATATGTTACCTGAAAGGCTGTGTGTTCCCCGTTTCACCCTGCCCAGCAAATTTATCGGCGAGCTGCCGAAACCCTCCCCATTCCCCCATTGGATATGAGTGGACGTGTGATTCAAGACAACCGCGTTAACCTTTCAAGACCTTTGCCTGCAGGTGACGGTCTTGTACACAGTAATGTCTTCTTCTACAGTAGTGCACATGACAATGCGATTATTGTCCACAGAAGACCGGCGCTGAATGTAAATTGCGGTGATGTAATGGGGATTCGTTTTTTCTCAAGATATTACCAGTTTTTCACAAACTGTTTACCGTCTGATCATTTGTAAATTTTTACAGTTAGAAGTTTGTCCGACACAGTACATTTTTACACTGTGGATAACATTTACTACAGATGTATGCATGGTCAAACTGCAAATTATGGGATATTCATACCTATTTTGCACACTTTCAATAAACCGCCATGAACCCATCACTTCATCTTTGCTGTAATCCCTGGGATGAGAAAATTGTCTTAGAAGTACTCCGAGATATTACTGCTTTTGACTATGAAAAACGTTTGTAGATGTTTGCCGTCGTTAAATTTATTGAAGACCACTTTGTTTCTCTGGTGAGCACGGCGTGGTTTGTGGATGAGCGCACTGTGCCATGGCCGGGCAGTAGCAACTTGTGGGTCTATGTGATGCTCAGAATTAGGGACTTCGAATAGCCCTAGAAATCGTACTTGAATTCAAACCCCCCACGCAAGTAATAAGGCGAAGACATGGTACTGGCAGCAGTAATCAATTGTTCTTCATGGATTGAGACACAGAATTTATTGATGTACAACAGTATTAGAGAAATCACAGCCTCTCATTGGCTGATCTCATTAGCACATGCAATACCACGAACTGTATGTTAATTGGTGGAATACGGAACAGATGAATTGACGAATAACGGAAAGCACAACAGTAAGACCGTTCGTCCAATCTTGATGTTGTATCATTAACGTGATATTTGGATTGGCCGTCTGTCAAATCTTCTGTTGTGTCGGGGTATGGATAATCGGTGAATCGGGATTTCCACCACAACCTTCCCCTCTTCTAGGAGCCTCCGCATTCATATTTGCCAATCGTTCTGATCTTCTCGGGGCATCGAATTCTTGCAGCGCATGGTGTTCTACTTCCTCCTTTTCATTGCTTCGAAACTGGATTTGGTCAGTGTTTCTCCGATGAATGGTGGCATCGTGCAGGTCAGTAATTTCTACCATTGTGCTGCCTAGCTGGCGAGTGATCAATCCTTTGGCAGGTCGCAAATCGTTTTCACGAAACTATATCACATCCGTTGAATCTACACACTGAAGTGATGCTCTTAGTCGCTTTGAGTTAAATAGCACCGCTGGGCTCTCCTTCATTGTGCAATGGGCTGCGTTCCGATGCTGAAGCAGAAAGTTACCGAGAATCACATCCAGTTCAGCAAATGTTTTAGAATTAGTGGAACTCACGACACTTTTGAGCGTTTTCACCAGATTTTCCGCGACCCCGTTTGAACATGTATGCCGAGGCGCCGTTCGCAAGTGACGACCCCCGAGGCTGTCAAGCCACTGTTTCATTTCAGCGGAACAAAATTGTGACCCGTTGTCTGTCACCAATACCTGCGGAATGCCTTTGCGACTGAAACATTAACGGAATGCTTGTATGGTGAAGGCCGTGGAAGGTGAGGTTGTACTAAATACTTCTGGCCACCGTGAGTATGAATAAATCAACACCAGAATGTGATAGTTACCGATAAGTGATCCACAATAACCTGCGTGCACCCGTTGCCATGGTACGTAGCTGTCTGGCCAAGGTGTCCAATTCTTCGACCTTGTCTTTATTTTGTGGAGGCAGGAGTGGCAGTTCATTGCAATGCGCTTGATATCCGAGTTTATCTCCGGCAACCAACACGTCTGTCGAGCCAGGGATTTCAGTTTCTCCACGCCCAGTTGACCTTTATGTAAGTCGTCTAATACCGCCTTTCGTAGCGGTGGTGGAATGACCAATTGATCTCTTCGACACAGTACACCATCAGGCTGTATTGAAATACTGGGTTTTTCCTTCTAATATTTGACGACCAACCCTTGGTCATCGCGGCAATTACCTTGCTATAATATTTTTTAGTTGTCTTGATCAAGTCCTCTCGGCTTATTCGAATAGCTGGCGAAAAAAGCAAACAAGCTTCAGCGGCTGAAAACTGGAATACCGTGATAAAAAATCTCCCTGAGGAATCTGTTTACCAGGACGATGAACGATTTCATAGTCATATGCTGCTAGAACTAGACTCCATCGCTGTATCATTGCCGCTGATGGTTTGGCGATTGATTTGTGGGGGTCAAATAAATACTGTAGAGCTTAGTGATCAGTAACAATTTTGAATCTAATACCGAACAAATAGTTATGCAGCCTCTTGACAGCCCAGTAGACTGCTAACGCCTCCTTTTGTGTTTGTGAATATCCTTGCTCAGCCTTATTCAACAAGCGTGATATGCAAATGACCGGATATCCCTCCTGTTCCAACACAGCATCAATGCCAACATTGGATGCATGTGTGATCAGCGTAGTAATTTTAGGCATGGTAAATGGGGCTAACATCGGCCTTTTAATTACAACTCGTATTAATTCTTGCAGAAGAATTTCGTCCTTTTAAGTCCAAGACCATGTTTCTGCTGACTGAACCGCAAATAGTGGTTGTGCTTCCGTCGAAAAGTTTGGGATAAAACGAGAATAATACTGCAAAATCCCATTATTGATCGCTGCTCATCTTGGTCTCTTGGCGATGTAACGGTAACCAAGGCTTTGTACCGGTCAGGGCCCGGCCTGTATCCTTCATCACATGGTAAAACCAAGAAAACTTAGCTCTCGCACTTTGAACATGCACTTAAAAGGCTTTATGGCTGTGTTCTTATCTCTGAATCGTTCCAGAAGTGAAAGCAACCCCTCATCATGCTCCTCTTCACTGTCGGCGTATATGATTGCGTCATCTTGATATGACGCAAACTCCTGGTAAATCGGTAATTACTTCATCAATCGCAGCCTGGAATATCTCAGCTGATACGTGTAATCCAAACGGTAAGAGATGGTACTGAAATAATCCCCAAGGGGTGTTAATCGTAGTGATCGCCAGTGGAATTTGTAAGTATGCGTTTGTCAGGTCAATTTTAGGAAACACTTTGCTACCGTGCAGGGTTTTCATAAAATCCTCCGGCTCCTCAGTTGTTGCTGCGCACTTTTTCAGTCTTGGATTCAGCGTTAATCTATAGTCACCACATATCCTAGGTGATTTTCCATCTTCTTTCATAACCAAAACGATTGGTGTGATCCATGCTGATGAGTTAACCTGCGAGATTACGCCGTCTTCCTTCAATCTGTTGAGAGCATTATGCGCATGTTCTCTCATCTCATTAGGTATTATTCGGCGCATTAGAAAAACCGAGTCCCCTCGCACCTCCAGTTTTGCTGGCTCTACTTTCATCCCTTCTGTGAGTTGTGAACGCTGAACAATCAGGTTGCGTAACTGGGCTTGGTACTCCTCACTTGAACCATTTTTGTAAATAGTATCTAGTGAAAGAGCACATTTAAGCCGTTTTAAAGCTTTTAATCCAAGAATAGCTGGACTTCTCCCGACACCAAGAAACGCAGTGGAATCAATTCATTATCATTACCAACAATCACTACATTAGTTTCACCCAGCAGAGCTAACCGATGACCAGTAACTCCACGTATTTCCATCGTTGTTGGTCTCAGTTGAGCATCAGGGCCATGCGATCTAGCAGCGGTTTGGAAGTAATGGATTCGCTACTTCCTGTGTCCACAATAAATTCAAATTTACATCCCGACTTGAACTTGAGGCATCTATGAATAAATTGTTTAGCTCTGGACTTCATTTGCAGTGAATAAACAGCAGTGGACGGTTCTATAGTACTTGTCTCTCTAACCTGACTTAGGTGACATTTCTGATTTCTATTTACCTTCTTCCTATGACCTGATTTACCGCATAAGTGGCATATAGCATTACGAAATCGGAAAGATGATCGTAAGTGTAACTCACCGCACGAGAAACACTTGCTAAATTTCTTTGAACCGGGATTGATGATGGGGTGCATAAGAAGGCCTGTTCACTGGTTGACTTCGGGTGGCAGTATGCGCTCTGGTTTTCTGAATTAATGTCACGTTCGAATCAGCTGTAGCGGCATTGACGCCATCCTTCTGCTCGCAGATGTCTCGGGCCTCTTGGAAAGTCACGTTTTGTTTGACCAGCAATCTACGCTGAAGGTCAGTGTCATTGACACCAGTAATCAATCGATCACGTAGATGCTTCTCCAGCTTGTCACCAAAGTTGCAACGAGCAGCTTGTTTTTGCAACTTCAGAATGAACTCATGGAAGCTCGTGCTTGTTGAACGCACAAATGAATTGAACTTCGCCCGTTCTGTGGCCTGGAAATTGACTAAAAACACGTGTTTTAACAGCAGTTTCTTTAGTTCGTCGAACGGCAATGAGGCTGTGGCATTCGGATAAGCCAGATTCTTTAGTAACAGACACAATTCACGACCACCAGCGGTAACGAAGGCAGATGATTGGTTTCCTTCTTCACATCACGACGAATGCTGCACCACAGTTCAAATCGTTTGCCCCATTCCTCGAGTTCACTCGCACCAGCATGAAGATTTAATAGTTCAATTGCAGGCAGTTCCATTCCGCGACGCCAATTTGTGATGCTCAGAATTAAGGACGTCGAATAGCCCTAGAAATCGTACTTCAATTGAAACCCCCCACGCAAGTAATAAGGCGAAGACATGGTTGTAAGCGCTGCAGTCCATTTGTTACTTATGTCTTGGAGATGAAGTCACTCATGAGAGTGGATGCAACCGACGTTGCGGATACCGCGCGTCGCATTTTTTCATCTCTCATACATAATGATTTGGCCTTTACCAGTGACTGAACTGGGACTTGTAACAAACGGGCGGCCTGTGACTTGCTGTTGATGGAAGTAGTCCAAGGTAATGTCTAATCACACATTCTAAATCGTCGAATACATTACAGATGCCATTTCAAATTAACGGAGGTACGCGGATATTTCCGCTGAAGAACTTCGCGTGCACATGCGATGTTGGTTTAGAAACGCGCGCTACCGAGCCGGCTGGCTCACCCAGCAAACATATGGCCGACTCCGAGGTGTTTACCAACCTCTGTGGCGAACACAATTACCCTTGGAGTTGAAGAGCAATATCCGCCACTCTATTAAACGGTGATTTCAGGGGGCCAAAGATCTGAATGGGGGTTGAACGGCTTACAGAGTGATGAAAGAGACGGTTCCACGGGTAATTTACCATGTCATCTCGTAATGTCATCTTACCAGATTGCTCCTATTAGTGGACCTGGACGAGTGAAAGCAAATAGCTTCAGTTATCATCTACAGAGTGTATTCATATGTCTCCTAAATTTTTGTTCTTGCTCTCGTTGCGATGCAGCAGTGACTGACGTGTGTGCTCCATTCGGCGCGGTTTGTGCGGAGAATGAGAAGGGTTGGTTCGCTAAAGCACAGGGTTTAGTGTGTGGTGGCCAGGGTGCGTTATATGCAGAAGTTTCAGTCGTTAGGCTTGTAGACGTAAGCTGGGGTGGGAAACACGCCAATCGTTGTATGTTCCGTTTTACGTAATGTTATGTGAAGAAAAGAGGACTCACAAATGTTTTTGGCCGACTGTCTGTCTGGCCACGGCGGAGTCGATACGACTCTAGTGTGTGATGCAGGCCAACCCCGGTACGACTAGTGGCCAGACGAGGGCGAACTCCGGACCGACTCCGTCCCTTGGAGTTGAAGAGCAATATCCGCCACTCTATTAAACGGTGATTTCAGGGGGCCAAAGATCTGAATGGGGGTTGAACGGCTTACAGAGTGATGAAAGAGACGGTTCCACGGGTAATTTACCATGTCATCTCGTAATGTCATCTTACCAGATTGCTCCTATTAGTGGACCTGGACGAGTGAAAGCAAATAGCTTCAGTTATCATCTACAGAGTGTATTCATATGTCTCCTAAATTTTTGTTCTTGCTCTCGTTGCGATGCAGCAGTGACTGACGTGTGTGCTCCATTCGGCGCGGTTTGTGCGGAGAATGAGAAGGGTTGGTTCGCTAAAGCACAGGGTTTAGTGTGTGGTGGCCAGGGTGCGTTATATGCAGAAGTTTCAGTCGTTAGGCTTGTAGACGTAAGCTGGGGTGGGAAACACGCCAATCGTTGTATGTTCCGTTTTACGTAATGTTATGTGAAGAAAAGAGGACTCACAAATGTTTTTGGCCGACTGTCTGTCTGGCCACGGCGGAGTCGATACGACTCTAGTGTGTGATGCAGGCCAACCCCGGTACGACTAGTGGCCAGACGAGGGCGAACTCCGGACCGACTCCGGTTTGGTTGCTGGGTTCTATCACAGCTATACAGCTGCGTATCCAAATAGGAAAGCGATGTGGGGTCCGCAAAGGCCCCGCGCAGGCCACGGGGACCATGGAAAAAATTGCGAGTGAGGCCTTTAATCCGGTCAGCAAATTCGAATTTAAGGAAGCTGTTCCCCTATCACCCTCGTTACGCACTCGAGGCTTACGAACGCTTTCCAAGAAGTATATTGCAGAAAATCCGCAAACACGGAAATTTTATTGTATACTATACACACTTTCATAAGAAACATGTGGTATGTTATGCACATGTTTATGAAATTTTCTCCTCGACGTTGGAGCGACTGCATCACCCTTTGATGCACACTTGGGGAACCTGCAGAGAGGAATGAAAGGGAAATGTGTAGTAAACGGAATGCAGCAATCGGACTGCAGCGACTGTGTATAAAGAACTGAAAAACACAAGAAGGCATTCCCGAACCATCTGTGACTTATTAAAATAACCCAAGACAGCGTTTATGAGGGTTCACAACAACCCCACGCTCATAGTCGCGGGTGTGTTGAATGTACGTTACAAGCTTTAGCACGTTCATAGTACAATCCGTTATTGGCAGTACATTCCATGTAGAATTTACTTTCACTGGTGGCATAAGGTAGAACCCTCACTCCGTCATTCGGTATCAAAGTCAACATTTTTATGCTTAGACTACTTTTTTCATGCCCAGCAAACAAACCGGAGTCGGTCCGGAGTTCGCCCTCGTCTGGCCACTAGTCGTACCGGGGTTGGCCTGCATCACACACTAGAGTCGTATCGACTCCGCCGTGGCCAGACAGACAGTCGGCCAAAAACATTTGTGAGTCCTCTTTTCTTCACATAACATTACGTAAAACGGAACATACAACGATTGGCGTGTTTCCCACCCCAGCTTACGTCTACAAGCCTAACGACTGAAACTTCTGCATATAACGCACCCTGGCCACCACACACTAAACCCTGTGCTTTAGCGAACCAACCCTTCTCATTCTCCGCACAAACCGCGCCGAATGGAGCACACACGTCAGTCACTGCTGCATCGCAACGAGAGCAAGAACAAAAATTTAGGAGACATATGAATACACTCTGTAGATGATAACTGAAGCTATTTGCTTTCACTCGTCCAGGTCCACTAATAGGAGCAATCTGGTAAGATGACATTACGAGATGACATGGTAAATTACCCGTGGAACCGTCTCTTTCATCACTCTGTAAGCCGTTCAACCCCCATTCAGATCTTTGGCCCCCTGAAATCACCGTTTAATAGAGTGGCGGATATTGCTCTTCAACTCCAAGGGNCCATGTAGAATTTACTTTCACTGGTGGCATAAGGTAGAACCCTCACTCCGTCATTCGGTATCAAAGTCAACATTTTTATGCTTAGACTACTTTTTTCATGCCCAGCAAACAAACCGGAGTCGGTCCGGAGTTCGCCCTCGTCTGGCCACTAGTCGTACCGGGGTTGGCCTGCATCACACACTAGAGTCGTATCGACTCCGCCGTGGCCAGACAGACAGTCGGCCAAAAACATTTGTGAGTCCTCTTTTCTTCACATAACATTACGTAAAACGGAACATACAACGATTGGCGTGTTTCCCACCCCAGCTTACGTCTACAAGCCTAACGACTGAAACTTCTGCATATAACGCACCCTGGCCACCACACACTAAACCCTGTGCTTTAGCGAACCAACCCTTCTCATTCTCCGCACAAACCGCGCCGAATGGAGCACACACGTCAGTCACTGCTGCATCGCAACGAGAGCAAGAACAAAAATTTAGGAGACATATGAATACACTCTGTAGATGATAACTGAAGCTATTTGCTTTCACTCGTCCAGGTCCACTAATAGGAGCAATCTGGTAAGATGACATTACGAGATGACATGGTAAATTACCCGTGGAACCGTCTCTTTCATCACTCTGTAAGCCGTTCAACCCCCATTCAGATCTTTGGCCCCCTGAAATCACCGTTTAATAGAGTGGCGGATATTGCTCTTCAACTCCAAGGGGTAATTTTTACCGTCACGTACAGCACCTATTGACATGACGAACAATATTAGCGTGCTTACAAACAACGGCCTCGCACAGTGGAGTATATATTCAACGAACTTCTATAATAATACTCAACCGGTTAACTTCATCGTTAACTTTGTTTCCGAACACGAATCCGCAAACTTTGCGTACGCAGTCAGCCACCGTTCGACCACAATGGATTTACGTTAGTTTGCGATTCTGAAGATGTGGTTTAAGAAGGGTGAGATCTAACCGTCTGTTCCAAATGTTGCGTGGACTGAAACTAATAATAATAATAATAATAATAATAATAATAATAATAATAATAATAATAATGTAAATGGTAAATTTCCCGACGCATTTGTGAGAAACACGCTCAGGAGAGCGTGATCAACGTACAGATTTATAAGCATACACACGTTTGAACACCAAACTTGAAAATTGTACAACAAGTCAGCCATGTGAATAGTACAACAAAACAGACAAAACCAGACAGTATATGACGGAAAAATTCAAGTTAAAGCAGAAAACTTCGAGCTACGTGGTTCTGAGACGATAGTACTTGGTATCTGCACCATTCGATGAAATAATTGATTTGTTACATCAATTTGGACTCCACAATGTGGTCACTGGCCTAATGCTCAATGTCGTGCCAATAAAGGGTGCTTGGAGGATGGAGTGGATGTATTGGTAAATAATTTCTGTACTGCCGGTATATAGAATGAAAACAATTTTTGACAACACCGAGAGGTTGCCTGATGGTTTATCAGGGGAGAAAATGGAAGAGTTGCGACTCAAGTTTATCATGCAGTCATGAGACGAACAGATTGAGTTTTTTTTCAAACAATTTTAGCATGCACTTCTTTTGCACGGTGGTTTACAACACAAACACACAAGCTATCAATAAGTATGGGGTAAGGGCTTATCAGGATGATTGGGTTGTTACTAACGGGCATGTATATTGACACCTATACATGTTGACTATAGGCATGTTTTCTTGTTCGCTGGCAAGTCTAAAAGTAAAGCAACTATCGTGATGTTTAAATTTCTTCAACCTCCCACGGTCAGTCAACGGGAATGCACTCCTGATGGTTTGGCAAATGTTGTCTTCCTTTAGAGGCAGTGGTGGAAGCTACTTGAGGGGCTGCTGATGAAGACGACAATATGTTGTTTAACGTTGCTTCCATGCGTATCATACAGTCGTCCATAAGCAACATGGTTTCCTTGAGATGCATCATTTAATTGTCGAACCGATGCATTCTTCGTGTGACGTAACTCTGGAAGTCGTCGTTAGAGGACTCATCCGACGTCCATGATGTTGACAGGAATAGAACGGGCCCGATTTCTTACAAAAATGATTACGATCCCAAATAATATCATACTCACTCTTCCCGGTTGATCAACATCGGCATGTAACATAGTGCTGAGATAACGTGAGGCCATGCAGAAATGTTGCCTACCTGTTGACTACGTCTAGTTGTTTCGTGGAAGAGTGTGAGAACAATTTGCTGACTGAAGGAGGCGCGCTTCGTGAAACATCACTGTCAGAGGACGACAGGATGCGTTTGCGTCTGGAGTAAGTGAAGCTAAATAGGACACTCACTTGTTTCTCGTCTTGTATGCTGGCAAGGCGGCGTATGTGGCATCCGTGGAAGTAAATTCCGATTCACTTTCAACCCTCCGCTCGTATACTCGTGTCTTCTGATAGTTTTCTTTGACCACAATGAAACGGCTTAATAGAACTGACCGGTGTACTTCAAAATGCGGATTTCATGTAACTCAAAGTTACCCACAGGTGGCAATGTGCGGGATAGTAGACATTTTATTGCCTCCGACTGTTTCATCGTTGGCCAAGCAGCCACGGCGTCCCCCAGCAACCAAGCATGGCTAATGACGGCAACTTCTATTGTTATCAAAAACTCAAAAATATGATAGATCTGCCATTTTAACGTATCGTTATGCACCGTTTCCGGTATGATTTTCTAACACCGGTGACGTACCATGAGTTCTCCGTGACTACCAAACCAGAATGAGCAGTTTACTGGAGTGTGTGCAAGAGGGTAATGATGGCGAATTCGTTATCGTCGGGGATAAGGACACATTTACACATGATGGAGGGCAAGGAATTTATCTTTAGGGTGGTGGATATACCGGAGGCCCGAGTAATGAAAAGGTCCGATGGCGGAAATGCATGGGAGAAGAAATCACGCACGCGTACGAAGGGCTTACAGAAAATGACGTCGATCTGCCTTCGGTGAACACAGTACGGTTTGTTGTTTGTCATAACACGATTGTCCGGATGCATACAAGGAATGTAGAACTTTCAGAGTACCATGAACATATTACGGTTTCATTTCACTGGGTTACAGGGTTGGTGTTATCCATCGGTGTGCCGGTGCACACTACGCGGGTGAGCATAGAATATTCACATACTCGATTGTGCACTTGGGTAGCCGGCTCTTTCGTTCCCCTCAACAAACGTACGACGCTGCTCATGAAGCTCTCGAAGTAAAATGCCCAATACCGATGCAGCGGTCCAAACCGCTGCACATCATTACACAAGTGGGTGAGGCAATGTACATTATAAACCAGTGGATCGTCCCCATACAAGTAGGCAAATTGGTCAACAAATTTAAGGAGCAAAACATGGGCACGATCAATTAGGCAGTGACATCAACTGGGATGGGAAGAAAGAGGTTTAAGGAATTCTCATACATGGGGCGAGGGAGGAATGGACGCATAACCGCGGGGTACAAGTATAATAAAAACACATGACACTCGTTGGCCCTGAAGCGCTCAAAATTGGTGAACATACCACTGATGCCTTTAGTTTCGTCTCAGCAGCCCGCTGCATGCTGCTAGACAGACACAAGCCTAAATGTTTCTCTGATAAGCACCGAATATGGACCAGCCGTTTCATGACGCCAAGGAAAACAAGATGCAGCGGGTCCAGTGGGAAATCGGCAACCATATCCAGTGGCAGGTGAAGTAACACAGTGTTCCCGATGTGATGATCCGGTTGACGTCTTTCCCGGAACGACGAGTCAGTGCGAATGGTAGATGACGTTGAAGGGAACGTCATTCGTCGCGAACTGTAATAAGCACCTCTTTGTACACACCGGTCACAACCATAGTAACCGTTGTGACTTTTCGTTTGCTTGACGTAGCCGCGAGCTGGGGCATCGCAAATAACACACTGAATGCCCACATGAATGGTTGAATGAAGATCATCCAGCACTGTGTATTGCCACAATTTCGGACAAAAAGGGCAGCAGATATTCATTAAAGAGATCAGGGCGCCCACGACCGCAACAGCAACCAATGACGAACGGGGTGCCTGTAAAGAGATGCACAATGCGACACAGTATGGGCCACAACTCGGTACCAGAATAGTCAAATAACGGTACCCCGTCTATATTTACGTGCATGGTGATATGAACACCGCTGTTAAAGCGGTGAAGATGGAAAGCGCTCCGCAGACATGTCGGCATCCCTATGTGCACATAACATTCACTGGTGAGCGCCGTCTTGTGTACATTGCGAGGAGTTATGCGGATTGTACGCGCATCAAACGGCAAATCAGGAACGAAGCACTCCAGACGGGCAATCTGGCGCTCACACGCACACGCAATCACGCGTCCTAACTCACGCCAGATAAGTCATGCCACAAATTAACCAACCACTTGCACTAGTACTTGCCGATTCGTCAGTTACTCATTGATCGTTTGTCTTTGGTTATTCATTCTTTATATGCCTGTACCACGGAACCAATCGATACATCTTGTACTTGCGTCTTACCAATCCGTGATCTCCTTACCCGTGCGGGGCGATCGTGAGTAGATCGCAAACAATCGGATGGCACCGTGAATACTAGAAAATGCGGGCAACTGACTGTCTGCGACAGCAATGAGTGTAGAAAGGATGAACCTACCATTGGAAGTAGGATTTTCGACAGCGCTCAATCCAGTACTTCATGTGATGTTCGGAGCGCCAGATGCGATAGCTGAACCACTTGCAGTAGGTCCGTTAGACATTTCTGCAGTAAAACATTGATGAGATATGCAATGTTCAACCTGCAGGTTGCACTAAGGTTGTTGGTCCTATGCTGTCCTCGTTAACTCAACACGATCCATGCTTCTCGCCCAGCGCGCGTAATTTATTCCTTTCACGTTTGATACGCCTGTTAATGGTCCATATGCTGTACCACTCTTTCAATTCGCTCATTTTTATTGTGACAACTAGTGAAAACAATCTCCGCGGCATCCGTGTTATACAGGTAAGTGAATGAACGTTAACAAGCCTACTTCAACCAAGCGGAAATCATGCAATACAAATAACACGCTCACAAGGCTTTTAAGAAAATTGTAAGTGACGGCAGACCGCATAAGACACAACACAACCGCACTCGCCGTGTGTAATATTCCAATGGGTCAGTCGAGAGCGACAAAACACACAATGTTCAACGTTCGTAATCGGAGCATAATAGAGTCCACCTCACACAAAAAGATAACAGTCACAAGACAGCGAGGAAGATGTATTAACACAACACAGATACCGAAGGAGATTCAGTTCACACCGAGTCCTTTTACATATATATAGGGGACCCCACGGTCCGGAAACAAACCACCAATCAGAAGTGGCCCCATGTTCACTGACCGCTGACCTCGAGCTCTGGTTGGTCATCTTCCTCAGCCCCGTGCATAGATGCGGACAGCACGCCTGTTCGAGGACCTGAAAGGAAGCGGAAGGGAGTGTATGCGGTCGAACAAGGTGGCGGCACACCACAAGCTATTACACGTGCACGAAACAGATATAACCGCGAACGCGCGTCTGTCGTAGACATCCATTGAAACAAAACGGCAATAATCAAGAATGCATAACAATGAAGTGGTTTTAGTATGATAATGTGCTCGGGAATTTTTCTTAAATGCGTTTAACAATCGAAATGAGCATGCTGATCATGTTTCATTATTCCATTCCCACTCGCTTACTGTGTGGCCGACTGCTGGTCAGATGTTGGCCAAAACCTCGGAGTCGGCCACGTGTTTGTTGGGAAGTCTCTGTGATATAATGGATTATACACTACTAGTATCAATCGCAAAATCATGCGTCGAGGCATGATTTTGGTATGGTCGTGTGAAGTATTGTGAAAAGTTTGTGAAATAGATGCCCTGAAGGAGACGAAACAAATGTCAAAGTAAAAAAATTCCATCTTGTCGCATGTAGTATCAAATTCATTTTGATCAGTTTCTACAAACTGACAGTTAGTGATCGACTTCCAGACATTCTGTAACTGACCTCTAAGTCATTTACGAAGTGTCTGAAATTCGAACAATAATCGTTAATTTTTAGAAACGATCGTTTTCCGCACTTATGGCATATAAAGCTGCGGTGGATGCATTAATATCTAGAATGTTCCTTGCCACATGAAAATGCTGGTAAAATGTGTTGTTTGATGTGAATAATTTTTGGAAACTGGTTGAGAACCATATTTGAGAGCTAATTCGAACAACCGCAGAGTATTATTCTCTGTAGGTCGCTTTGTCATCGGTCTAAACAAGACTGGGGTCTCACAAGAACTTCCACTCTGGATTATATCAAGAACGTCTTCACACTGCTCACAGATGAATTTGGTATTTAGGTACGTAGGTTTTGGGAGTAGCAGTAGTTCTCTGTGTAAATCCGGAGCATTAATACCGACGATGAGTCAGCTACGAAATTGAACCTCCAAGTGATCACCGAAATCACATCGTGCTGCATGAGTTTGGATCTGGAGAATGGGGTATTGGACTGACTGGTTCGATTGGCGCTGCTGTGGTGGACAATCCGGACGTTATGACTTCGTGTACTGGTTACGCTCGTAAACCCACTTTGTGCAATATGCGAACACCTGGGGACAGCGTTCTTCAGAAGCGATTATTTCAGCGAGTTGTACGCGGGTTCGTGGCTGGGCACAAACCACTCGGATCAAGTCAGTTTGTTCGTTTCGATGTCCGGCGGTTGTCTGTTGACCTGATAGTTAGCCATTGAAAACGGTGTTGCATCGCTCTCGGAGGTTACAGAAAGTACCAAGAACGAAGTAGAATATTAATCTAGCAGAACAGAGTAAATTATTAAACCAGCAGTTTCCTAAGGATATGGAAATCCAACTACACTTTCAGACGGTCCTTAGAAGAGCACCTAACAAACTCCAGTGGTAGGTCGTTCCAATGTTTGGCAACTCTATAAAGGAAGAACCGTTGCCTAAGGAAGGTCAGGGGTCAAAGATTGTACAGCTTCTTGTCGTGACCTCAGCAATTTTTATCGTCTACTAGGGTGAAGAATTGCTGCAGGAGTCTGTTGTTAAAGGGAAACTGTGTAAGAAATGAGTCATCGCGGAGTCTTCAAAATTCGAGTGGATAGAGCTCAAGAATTTCGAGGCGAGACTCGTAGGAGAGATGCTACAAGCCAGTGACCATTTTGGTAGCCACTCGTTGGACACGTTCAATGGCAGGTATGTTCTCACTCAAACCGGTGCAAACTACCCGATCGGCATGCTCTGGCAGTTATCTGCTATGGAATCCGTGAAATGCTTCCAAGTCGTGCTTGTCTATGAGGGGAAGGCTCTTTCTATCATCCGGAGGTCAACTGGTGGTGATAAGAGGAGGATAAATTAGACGATAGTCAAATCCGAAGGTTTTTTCTGAAGTCAAATTTAACGATGTCCATTATACTTCGTGTTTCACGTGTATCACGAATTGGTTCCCGGGGTCTCATATGAGCAACATTTGTGCACACCTGCTGTCGTTTAGAAGAAGACTCCAGTCTTCTGACCAGCGTTTAATACGGTCAAGGTCAGCCTGCAATGCATTGGGGCCACAAGCACTTCAGATTTTTGAATCACAAGCATAAAAGAGGGCGTTGCGGGAAATAAGCTGGGGGAGGTCATCGATGTATATCAGAACAGTGGACCAAATACCGAAGCTTGAGAAACTCACGTGGAGGCCGAGGACAGAATAAAGGCTCGAATATGTTCTTACTCTGACAGTCCTGTTACCAAGACAGGATGTAATCCAGCGCAGAACCTCTCATAAGCTTCAAGTTTATGTACAAGGGAACCGTTCGGGATACGATCAAATTTTTTGGCCTCCATTAAGCTATCCATGAAGGTCAACATATTGGTTATGCACGATCGATCGGAAACTTCATGCACAGTAAGAAAGAAAAGGTTATCTGAGAAGAGAGGCACCGTCAAACCGAAGGCCGCTTCCCTGAGGATCCGGGTATGGAGCGCTTCTGGTCCCATGACACTACATGGATTGATCTTAAACAAGAGATCCTGAACGTCTAGCACAGAGAAGTCAACCGTCATGAGTGGGTATTGGAAGGTTCTGCTAGAGAGAATTGGGTGTCAGTTTGGCGAAACTACATTTTAAAGAGCCGGGTACTCTTCTCTGAAAACCTCGGCAATCACTTGCTGGCTGGAGGAGGTTTATCCGTCGTGAAGCCAAAGAGAAAGCGCTGAGAGCTCAGTTTTCCCTGGTGACGAATATATTTGAAAAGGAGATTCTTACTCTCGCAAGATACTTTTAGGATTTTTAACTGTACCTGTTGTATATGTTGACGGATTTCCCACCGGCACTTGTTTCGTACACAACGAAACGCTTCTAGATACTCCGACCTAACAGTTAGCATCTACTTAGAGAATAGACGAGAACGTATTTCAGGAAAGCGACGTAGGTTTCACGGGAGCGGTGCACGATAGGAGAACATTTATAGTATTCGGAGAAAAAATGCCTCATCATCTCCGTGAGGAGGAGCTTAAAAGAAAGGGAGTTCAAGTTCCCTGATACACATGTGTTGATCCCGGAGGTATAGTGGTTGTTCGAGCAACGCTTAGTCTTCTCGTAACGTCTATCGATACGCTACATCCGCGATGGTCGCGTCTGTAAGTAACGAGCGTCTGTAAATTCTGAGCTCGTCGAGCAACTGATTCGGATCCAAAAAGGAAGACGGCCGTATTGGCGAGTTTTTTATTAATAAGGCGCTAATGTTCAAAAACAATATGACAAACCGAACGGTGGGAGACAACAATAAACCTCGATATTGAATCCACCAAATATTCAAGTTCCGAGACTAACGGTTTGCGTAAATGTAATCAAATGCAACAGTCACATGATTGCCAAGCGGCCAAGCGAAAATGAAACCAGGGTACACATAAACAAAGGTCCGGAAAGGGAAAGTAAGGAAGAAAGGCTGCGCGGAAACAAGTTCAAAGCAAAAAGTACCAGGATTTAATAATCCATCAAGATCAACATACACGGGAGAAGTCGTTTGTCACACGCATAACTTGAGCGGTACTGTCAGATTGTGAGAACGGCTCGTAATCGGTATAAAGAATTCCAACGTAAAGAGACGAATCAGCGAGAAGAGAACGATTATGGCAGGGAACGTGGCCATCAACGTTTTGTTAACGCATAACTATTATCAAGCACTCATGCAAGCAGCTACTTCAATAAGATATGGGGCTGAGTTTACGTAAGAACTTTCTTAGTGCGTGAATGTCTGATTTCTGGAAGTTTCGAAAGTAGTCTTGGTTACAGCCTGTTGGAGCCAGTAACAGATAAGTTCAAAGGCCAGAAGCATGTGGTCACTATGCCCCAGCAGTGGTTCGATGACCACTCTATCTGCCAGGTGAACCTCGTTCGTGATGACCAAATCAAGGAAGGAGAGTGTCTGTTCTGAACGATATCTTGTATGAAGTTCAACATTCTGCGTCCACGCTTTCTCATGGATCATCATTGCCAATGGTTTCCAGAATCCGCAGCCAGAGCCCTCCTGAGAATCCGCTATATAGTTCAGTTTGGGTGCGTTGACTTCACCCATAATAAGGATATGGTAGAAATTCTGGGTAGATGTGAGACGGTCTAGGTCGGAAAGAATGGCCTCGTCGTCTGATGCGCTACACAACAGCGAGCAATACATAACGTTGACAAAGAGCATGTCACGTCTGCGAAGTTGGAGTTTGAACCATAGCGTGTCGAATTTCTCTAGCACCAGGAGCTTTGGACTTAGGAAGACGGTACAACCTCCCGTGTGTCTACGGGAGGAGTCCGTGCGGTACAAAGAGTAACCAGGGGCATACAGTTCATTATCGCTGATATCCGCGGAAAGCCAGGTTTCTGTTGAAGCAAGAATGTGAGGACTAGTATCGTGAACCATCTACCTGATTTTGGGTAGCTTGTTCAGAGGGCTCGGACAGTTGATGTACGCGCACTAGAAGGCTTCTTCCTCGTTTGGCTGGGTGCAAAAAGAGACAGAATTGCACGAGGAAGCGTCTGATGGAGTGGTCTCAGTAGCGAGGGCGGGTGCGTTACTGGCGTTATAGCTTTGTGGGCCCTATTGGTGGGTGGCTGCCGTTTCACCATAGCCTGACCATATGTGAGCATCCCTGTCGGATGCTTTGTCCCCTTATGTTGGTCCAAGTTCTATGACCATCGGACCGCCCTTGCTTTCGGAGCTTCTGGAGGGTGATATACAGTTTTGCACCCTTGAAAATTAGGATGGGGTTGTAGATTAGAAGAGAACTTAGAGCGAAATGACTCCGATCCAGCCGAGGACAGAGTCGCTGGAACCAGCCAAGTATAGGCTATTTTGGATGTACGGGGTGACCTCAGAAGACGCATTGGGTTATAAAGCTCGGGGATGAAATAGGTTCTGACAGAACTTTTTTGGGGTGAAATGATTAGGGGTCTAGGGGAAGAGTGGTGGTGCTCAACACCTTTAAGGTCTGCCCTTCCAGACCCTTGCATCTCCACAGGCGATTGACCTTTCAAGAAGATGGGGGCTCGTGTTGATCCATCTGGAGACATTAGTCCTCCCTTGGGGGTACAGATAAAGAATTTTACGTCAGCTTGCAGTTTGGGTTCAACCTTGATGCATGACCTTTTTCCAGCAAGCTGGCAGCGCATCTGCCGCTCTTGTAATCAGCGGTCAGTCGAGCCTTTTCTCAGATTAGCGTGGCTTTTCTTCTGTTCAGCCACCTTGTCCAGTACTTTCTCTGTGCTAGTCTTTGTGGGTAACGTCGCAAGGAGTCCCAATGACTTTATGGTGGCTCTGCAGCAAAGTCTGCTAGCAGAAACCGTGTTTGGTAATTCTGGAGGGAAAAATGCGTTTACTACCGCCCTGGCTTGCTCTCCTGGAGAGGATGTGGTGGGAAGTCGTACCCACGAAACAAGCCTCTTCTTTCGGAATGTCCTGCCTTTCAAGCTTATCGTGACTCCTCCACTTCGAGCTGTGGACAAAGCCACTGCCCTACAAGCAACTGCCAGACCTGGAAAAGCAAGGGCAATACACTCATTCAACGAGCTCACTTCCGACTACTTGTAAGATGGAGGTCTTTGTGTTTCATCCAACGCTTTTTCTACCGCGGTTATCTGTAGTGCGCTGACATTTTTGGATGCCTCGCAGCTACACTTGCACGTGTCTGGTTTCTGTTCACTCGGGGTATCAAATCGAGTGTCCAGAATGACTTTGGGTGGGGTGCAGCTTTCCCGAAAAATGTGAGCTCATACAGATAAATGGCCTTTTCGAAGAAGTAAACAAAGCATACCGGTTTACAACTGCGTACACTGTGCATGGCGAACAAAACCCTGCAAACAACAATGTTTATTCTTTCAGTAGTTATCATAACAAATTGTAGCTTTGCAGGCTACATGTGTCAACCCTCCTGGGTCATCCAGTGTCGCACCGGTGGATATCAAATCGAGAATGAAAACCCGGTGCACTCACACGACTTTCAGGTTGGCAAGCTCAACATATATCCTAGGAATAGACGTCTGGCTGTTGATGATGAACTTCATATATGTATGTAACGAACTAGTCTCAACAAATCCAAAGCCGGGCCCCGGGAGCAAGTTGGACTTTCCATGAAACACATCCACGGAGACCATCAGGGAAGAGGTCGTTAGAGTTTGAAAAGCAACTCGCAACATATCGGAACTAAATTCTGTCACGATGTTCCATCCCTTACTAATGTCTAACTTTGGGCTTTGTGACCCAGCTGAGCAACGGCAGAATAGCAGGTTTTATTTTGTTCTCGTCTTGTGCCGATGCGCGACAAGTCGTTTGTTAGCAGCGGTCTCAATTGAGACAGATCGCCTGTATGTCTCCTATCAGTGGAGTTGGGCGTAAGGTATTTCAGTTCGGCCGCAAAATATTTTTTCTGAGCAAGCATGATCAAATCACTGGTTACTCGTTCCAGTTCAAACACACGAAATGGCCCTCACTCCACCGCATCCCTTCGGCTTTTAAACCTAAGGAGAAGAACAGAGAATTGGCTGCGTAGTTGTACTCACGTAGTTGCACTCACTAATTTCAACCAAGTGGAATATAGAGGCACCATACATTCCAAAGTGCGCGCACAGTAGCGACAGCCGAAGCGGGCCAAATTCCGTAGTCCCGATTTGTTAGTGTGGTTAAAAACGATGAGTTTATCCGACTGCTGTGTGAAAGCGCCAAAATCCTCGGTTCCGAAATCTGGCGATAAGTTTCCTGTGAAAAGGAAGGCAAACTCACACTTGATGCAACACTGGTCGAACTCTGCACAGGAGACATGTCTAACTATAGCGATATAGTGATTCATTAAGAAATTAGCCCGACCTGATTTGCAACAAATGTTACGAAGCGCGATGACGTGTTGCAGATATATTGCGGTATTATTGTCCAGTCCAATCGCAGTACTACGAACTCAATAAGCGTTAACCGTTCGTTAAAAAGCGGCCTCATCGATCTTGCTAAGGGGGCAAGCGCCGGGGAGTCAAGCCTTCGTGTGATTACTATGTTGCGTGGGACGACTGTTGTTTTGCCCAAAAAACGTCGTCTGAAAGAAGCGCTGTACGCTGTTATGCAATATGGCCAACCACAACTTGCCATAATTCGGATGTGTCACAAAGTAAGGTTGGTCCCGTTTTCACAGCAGTAGCGATGTTTGCAAACAAGTAACGACACTAAAAATTTGATTCAGAAGACTAACTGTTAGAAAAATCCCACTGAGCAGGCGACAGACCAATCATACAAACCACCTAAACGACAAACGGACATCAAAAGTCTCTTACATATTCACCGGAAAAGTGACCTCAATGGGATGAATTTTGGTTGCCCCTACGTGCCGGACACTTCAAGTTCACCTCTCATAAATTACACCTACTTAAACGATCCATCCAAGAAACTGGCCCTCGAAGGACCAAGGGAAGTTTGATTACCCATATCTTCTTAGCGCGCGGCCAAGTGGCCCTCCCGACTAAAACTGACCGTCACTGTATTCCCCTCACTATTCAGTAGGCTACTAAAGGTATGTTCCCCTCCGCACGCATGCATGATCTTAGCTATTTCTGCCCATCTTCCCTGACAGTGTTAGGGCAACCTCTCAAGTGTTTCAATTGAGTTGTTTGAGCACTCTAGTTTCGCGCCGTAGTGTAACCGCACCAGCATCGCCTGACAGCCCCCTATTTGATTGATTAACCAACACAAACAGTCCATATCGCCAGCGACTAATTTGTGGCCCATGGAAACCCCCCTACTTATTGCCTACATGATATCAGGCCGAAGGTCAAACTATTAGTGCAAAATTCTCACAGCTCCTGTAAACTCCACCCACTTTTGCCAGAGCATACAATGGCTAGCTGCCCATTTATCTCTATCACGACAATAATGCAAATGCAAAAGCTTTGGTGCATCCTCCACCAAATTGTTTGCAATGTTACCTTCAAAAATATCGGCGGGGTTAAGGTAGGTATTCAGGGATCCATCAAAGACTTCCACCTTGAGTTTTGGAAGGCTGGCCCCGAGAACCAACGGTATGGAGGCCGCTCTAAAGAATCCACAAAGTCGAAATTGGAGAGTTTTGTTCCTGGGGCTCCTTGTTGAACAGAGTGTTGAAGTAGCTGCTTGTGTGAGTGTTTGATGATTGTTGTGTTGATAGTGTTTGTGGCCACGTTCCCTGCTCTATTTATTCCCTTCTCATTGATTCGTCTCCTTCAGTTGAAATTACTTATACCGATTACGAGCTATACTTACAATCTGACACTACCGTTCAAGTTACGCGCGCAACAAATCATTTCTCCTATGAATGCGGATCTTGATGTATTATTAAACCTTGTTACTGTTACTTGTGAAACTTGTTTTCGCGTAGTTTTTCGCCCTTACTTTCTTTTGCCGGACCCTTGTTTGTATGTATCCTGTTTTCACTTTCGCTTGACCGCTTCGCTATTACGTGACTGTTGCATTCGTTCACACTTACGTGAACCGCTAATCTCAGAATTTGTATACTTGGTGGATTCAATATCGAGGTTTGTTGTTGTCTTCCACTATTTGGTTTATCATATTGTTTTTGAACGTTAGCACCTCATTAATAAAAAACTCGTCAATACGGCCGTCTTCCTTCTGATTCCGAATTGGCTGCTCGACGGGCTCAGAATTTATAGACGCTTGTTACTTACAGACGCGAATATCGTGGATCCAGTATATCGACAGACGTTGCGAGAAGACTAAGCGTGGCTCGAACGACCACTAGACTTCCGGGCTTAACACAGAGGGACTGTATTATCCTTTTGCGTTGTATTAAATCTAGTCCCAGTTTTTGGGGAAAGTCCAAATTCCACAATACCACGGTGTCTCCCGTGGAACTTGGGTAGTATATGCCTCAATTTAAGGTTTTCTGCCTTTGAGTTTGATTTATCTTCTAGTAGGTTATCATAAACTTCACTAGAAATATTCATCAGAGTATGAGTAAGCCGAATAGGTGGGACAGGGTTGGAGTCGAACACATTCTCCATCTCTCTAGTGGTGCGGCCACCACCATATCTGCTTGCTTTCAAGGGCCCCACAACACAGCAATCATGCTTAACGACACAAAGTTTGAGCGGGAACCTATCACTAAGAAGACTATAAGAAACATTCAAAGCACTCGGTAAACTCCAAAGAATTGAGGTTATTGTAACTTGGGACGTCGTCGTAGGTATTGGTGTCCAACCAATTCTCGTCCAAAATGGGAAGTGGTAGGGAAGCGCTTGATTAACCTGTGGCAGACTGTTCATCAAAAGAAGCAAGGTTATCCTCGGTCTCGCCATACTTAGCAGCTTCAACAGTGTCGCACTTCGTCACTGGCGAAGAATGCCTGACTTCTACGACAGGAGGGCGTTGCTACACTACCTAGTTGAGCGGCTGAGTATCTGGACAAAATAATGAAAATTTCGGGTATTATTGAGTCGTTCGCCGGCAATTTGAGCTCGAGCCAAGTTACCGAGAAACTGTAGATCAAATAAATGTTTTTCTCAGTATTCAGCGACAGAGATAATCTACTTTCAATATGACTGTCGAGAAGACGCTCATAGAAACGGGGTTTATTACGATACCGATTGAACCAGTGTTCTTGAGAAATGAGTCTCTTATCTCGAACGTGGATAGCTCATAAAAATTAAACGAAGAATGTGTCCGTACAACAAATTCAACGAACTGCATCCGTTTGACAGACTGATGTCTCAGGTCTGTAATGGTACCCTAACTGAGTAAAGGTTCACCGCGTCTACAGAATTTAACCTCAAACTTACGAAGGCTTTTCAGCGGAGACACTCGAATGTGTTCACACAGGAATTCAACTTATGAAGGCACTCTTATCTTTTCGTCGTGCAATAAAGGCAGTATATCGAGCAAGGGGTCCGTTACCCTAGGCGGCTACAACAACTGTCGAGCAAGAACCGAAGCGTCTTCAGAAAGCCTGGGTGATTGAGCTGGCGAACCACTGAGCATGAGCGGCCCCTACCGTGGTGGTCAAAAATGAAAAAAATATGACCCTCTGCAGACCACTGCAGATCTTGATGACGCCCTTGAGACGCCCCAGTATCCCTTGCCAATGCTGAAAATCTGTTCGCCAGGCTGAATGGCGAGCAATATTTCGCGAAACCCAACTTGATCGGAGCATATTTGTAATTGCCCATTGCTGGAGAGTCCAAGAAATTGTTGACTTATGAAACGTGTAAAGGATTTTGCTGATTTTACCGCCTGCCTATCAGCCAGCCATATTCCAACGGTTTGAGATACGATTTCCACGGAGACTCGTGGCGCAACTGCCCAACTAAACAACATTTCAGTCATGGGCCACAATGCGCACACTCTGGGATTGAGGCTGGACCAAACCGTCACTCTTTTAGATAAACACGACTGCCTACTTCGTGCCGACAAGTGCAGGACTCAAATCCATCATCAGTTACCTCCCATTCGTTGTAGACGAATATGACCGTCGATGTGACCCGGTCAATGTAGAAGCCATGCGGAGGACGCCAATTTCAACGGATGTGTCCACTCTGTGGCATTTCCTGAGGCTGCCCAGTCACTACGGCTTCTTCCTCCCGGAAAGCCATCGAATCCGAACGCCAACAAACCGTTTGCTCACTGACGAGTCAACATGGAAGTGGTCAAGAGGAGGTCAGCAATCCCACAATGGCAACAAGACCCTGCTGAATTGGAACCTCCCGCTTACGCACCACGATCCAACGCTACCGCTTGTTATGGCTACAGACACATCCGACTGTGAAATAGGTGCTGCGATATTAAATACGCTACCAGAGGGGAGGTAGAAGACGGTCGCGCGTGCAGCAGGGTCAGGGAGCAGGCTCTGGTCGCCGTCTCCGTGGTAAGAAACTCTCACAAGATGTTCTACGGGCATCATTTTTTGTTGTTGTTGACCACAGAACGTTGCTTGCAGTGTTCGGTTCAAAGAAAGAAATCCCGACTCACACTACCAGCCTCTTTCAAACACGGACAACAGTGCCTCTTGTCAACTACTCCACGATACGATACCGTTCCACAACCAGTTTTGGTTAAGCTGACGCTTTATCCACACTCATTGAGCCACAGGCACCGAGCGACGGCGACACAATAATCGCAGCGGTCAGCATTGAACCCCGCGTACACCTCGTCCTCTGCAAGGATTTCCGAACATTTCCAGTGACACCAGATGTGATCTAGGAGGCGACCAAACTGATCGAATTCCGAGACAAGTAATGACGTTCGTTCGCACATCTCGGTCACACGCAGACCTCGATGGTGACTTGTGGGTATACTTCCATCTTCAAGAAGCGCTTATTATCGTGGACGGATTCATCATGTTTTCCGACACAGTAGTATTCTCGAAGCTCTTCAACAACTGATGCTCAAGTAACTTCACAGTGGGCACTCAGTGATCAACCAAAAGAAGCCCTTGACGCGCCGTTTTACATGCTAGCCACAGATGGACAAACTAATTAAGAAACACTGACAAAAATTTACGTCATGCTCTTTGACTGCGAAAAACCTGGTGGACAGTGAACTGTAATTTTGGTCAATATCTCAAAGACCCCGGAAAATACTCTACGGGGATTTCGTTGGACCAATCAGTGGGCAAACTTATCTGGTCATCGTCGACGCCGACACCAAGTGGCCAGGAATTCACAACCTACGACAGCCGAATACGGGCGGCAACATACAGGAGCCATCGGAACTTAGCAAATATTTTGGGTGGCCACAGACGTTGGCTAAACGAAGGAAAACTTCAAGAGTGAATCCGTCAAGTGTTGATGTCNTTGGCTACAGACAAAGAATCTCGCTTCACCTCTTCCATCTCTGAGAACTACCGCCAGCTGCTGGGCATCCAAAACATGCGATCTGCAGTTTCGCGTTCTGAATTAAACGGACAGGCTGAGAGGTATGTCGAAAATTTGAAGCCACCTTTGCTGAAGGCCAGAGGAGAAGGTCCCCCAGATCATGTTTCACTGACTTTCCTG
>QNGE01000507.1:69999-263907 GCA_008508345.1 Paragonimus westermani | reverse complement strand
TCAGCAGTGCGACATACAATCCTATGAGTGTAACTGCTTTTCGTCTGACTGCTCCCCTTTGGCCTGTCTGACAAGGTTGCACCTGGAAGGACCGGAGTCCTAGTCAGCATAGCCCGCCGGATCAAAACAGTACACAAGCCCGACCACCACGTCAAGGTAGCAGTATAGGTCGGGTGTCTACTACTTGGAATTGTAGCAATCCAGAAACCACAATTTACCTCGGCGAACACTCATGTTACTTTGACCACGGAGTGGATGTATGTAACGCGACAAATTCCTATGTAGAATAGCTCATTTTTAAGAAATGTTACCAATACAAATATCATCAACACCGAGCTACTTACAAGTGATGAGTAGTAGGGACTTAGACGGTCAAACGTTGGGTTTCATATATTACTTCACAGTGGACACTTCCATGCAGAGTTTAATTTTTTCATCCCTCAGTGATGCCCACCATGAGTAGTTTTCAGCATATACTGACTGCGGCGTGATGCTTTCCCAAGCAACCGAGACGCATGTCATCTTTGACCTCCAGCGGGTTTGCTTTTGCCTGCGTTGCTTTCTTCACCTTGTTTCATCATCTGACTCGAAGCTTTGTTAGGTATCAGACAATCCTTTCATACATAGTAATGATCAGTCTAGTAGTTGTCTCGCATTAACAGCTTAACTGGAAACGACGCTGCGGAGGGCTCACATCCTTATATGACAACACTGTGGAAGGGTTTAATGAGTTAACGTGTTGATACTAAAACTACGCTAATCCCTCCTTCACTGGATCGTTCACGCAATAAGGTGGATAGACCTGCGCTGCTGTGCATGTCATTAAAGCGCGTGGCCTCTGTGTTGATCAATATGTGGATGTTTCTTGGACATTTCTGCCCTTAAGACAAGCAGATTGCTTACGTCACAGCGTCTGGTATACAGAGTTAAGCCAAGTACCCGTCATAAGGAGAGACTAGCAATAAATTTAGGGAGTGGAAATTTACTTAGATATTATGTCATGAGAGGACTCTTTGTTAGGAAAGCCAAGTGTGGCTCGTTCAGAGGCCGATAGATTAGACTACGTCGAAAAGCGTTCCATACGGCAGTTCAAGGTACCATCCAATGAGGGTTCGTATTTGTCAAGTTACTATGGTGTTTCAATCCGGGGTTGTTTGGAAAATTCCGGTAAAGTTTCACAGACCAACAGAGAGAGAGAGTGATGATAAAAAAGTGTGTATACATTTTCTTCATTTCACAACAGTTAAACAATAATGGCCATCACTTGTTTTGTGCACGCACGGTAGAGTGTTCGGATGGATGATTGTCTTTGCTCTAGGGATACTCTAACGCACGTAGTCGAGGAGTTAATTTCTGATGCGTATGAAAAACTCGAATGTGTTGCCACTTTACTAAGCGTACTTTGGCGCTGTTGGTTTGCCGACTAGAATGGTATGGCATGAGCACAACTTTACCCTCGGGGCCCCAATATCTTCAGTGGCAACACAATCAAAGACATTCTTGAAGACATGACTTTGTGGGTTTCTCATCTCTTTCAACACTGTGAAGCATGTATACTGCACGTTTCAGTAATGCTGATTCCTAGAGGCATATGGCATATCTTATATTCAGAAAGGGATGCACTCGATCGACCTTCTAGTTCATCTGGACTTTGACACGGCTCAGGTGTCTATTCAGGCGCTGCTGATATAATTGAGAATTGCTTTATCAGTCGGGTCACGGCAAAAGTGTATAACAATCCAGTTTAAGATATATTTTTGATAACATAGCGGAACAATTTTTGATGTTCCTAACTGCAAGTTCCCCTGCTACATAAGAAGGAAATTTTCATCTTCTATGCCAACTATAAAATAAAATTAAAACTTCTTATTCTTATTTCTGATACTACCTTTTTTAACCTTTTTTCATATTTCACTGCTAACTTCTACTCAGCTACTCTAACCAGTAGTATGTCACGGGTTGTAAGACGCCACACGCGTTGCAGTTAGTGGTGACACACTAAGTCTATAAAATCCAAACTTGAAATGGACTGTTTAACTTACTTCAAATGAAACATTTCATTATGAACAATTCTGTATAGCTACTGACAGACAAAAGACTACAACAGGCGGGCAAACTTATGTATACTTTTGCCATGGCACATTGTCATAGTAACTTCACCTATGGAGAACTGCTACCTCCAAGGCCAATTAGATTGTGCACACACGATCTTGTAGTCAGTGAGACATATGTTGTAGAGTCAGCCAGTTGTCTGGATGTCAAATGCTAAAAAAAATTTACTCATTCAAGTTGATCAACAGAAAGTAAACTGACAACCAAGTAAAACGTACCCAGTTTCTCCAGTGTGTGACGTTTTTAGATGACGCAAACAAGGTCGAGGATATCCGTCTTCAAAGTTTTATGCAATGTGTTGGATGCTTATAAGTGGTCATGCGTACAACTGGAGAGTAATTTACGTCTTGTACTCCTACCTGCTGTTGTTGAGTTTGATGGGATTTCAAGCTTAGATATCAAGTTGGAATCAGCCGCATGTTACAGTCATTCAACATTCCTTTGGTTCATCAACAGAAATGCGATGAACACACAAACTTACTTCCAAATGCACAGTATAGGGCTGGTTACGTTACTTTATATAAGGCTTTTTCGAGATGGGCAAGGTTCTGATAGTCAAAGATCTCACGAGTGAAGTCATTTGTGAATATGATACTCCCCGACCAGCCATGACCCGCTTCATGGTCACTTTTCTGCTACCAGGTTGCCTATAGGATAAACGCTTGGGTTATGGCATATAAGCTACCAGTTTTAATTCAATACAAGCACTATAAATCCCTCTATCAAAAAAACGGAAATAGTTATGAAAAGCAAACTTAAATATGAAAATCCAACTTGAGTTATTTCTGACCAAAAATACCGAAGGAAATACGTACAACAGATCAGTGTTATGTGACATTCAGAATAGCACTATGACACCGGGTTCTGGCTGACTTAACTGGCAGGTTAAGTGTCTATCCGTGTTCCGCCTGCTTGGTGCACTGCATTATTCAAGAAAATAGGGACGACTTGCTTACGATTATTGTACTCACTTTGCACTAGTAAGGTTGGCCTCCTTACAATCAAACTGTCACCCCTGTTCACTTGTGAATGATGCTCAAGTTGCTGTATAACACTTATATTCTCGGAATTGTCTTTCTACTTTCAAATTATGATTTTTTTAAATATCACCAACAACTATGGAGTAAGTGGTCTGATGGTAAATGAGGCAGATGAGTACGGATACGTGGCTGTTTGCAACAGAACTGAACACAATCACTAATGTGCCACGCACACGTTGTTCACATTCATCCATTCGCACTGGTGGGTATGATGAGATGACCAGTTGACTAATCCAACGGTGAGCTACGAAACTATATCACATTATACGGAGAATTAAAAAGATACGCTACATATTCATTTGTAATTGCCTCACCTCTGAAGTCTCACGAGATACCTCACACTCACCTGATTTTGAAAGCATAAGTGCACTTATGACTGGGCGTTTGGATATGGTTATTTGGTCATGCCTGCTACAAGGTCCGTGAGGCAGCTTTCAACACTGTTGCTTCCTGAGAGTGTGCCTGCAGTTCTACTTCCAGTCATGGTAAGGATATGCACTACTGATCATCTTTAACAAAAGCAAAGCTCGAGTCTCGTGTTGCTGTCCGAAACAGGCTAGTTGGTAGATCTATGTGCATGCGAAGATTGTGAACAGGTGTGTATAATGTTCAGCACGAAATTAACCAACTTCCTGATTTCTGATCAGCAACTTAGTGATGGAACTGTCGAAATGAAGTTATGGCTTGAGAAACGTGCATTACAAGAGCAACCCGAGAAATTCTAGAGGAAATATTTCTTGAAAAATAAAGCTGCCCGTAAATATTAGTTAATCAGAATGGCAGCCAATTACGTTGATGTGTTTGCTGTCACCTAGTCACTTATTACTTAGGATTGTGCAGGTAGTGGGGTCCAGTCCTATATATATATATACCCGCTCGCTATTATCTGAATGTGGATGAAAGTGGTTGCAAAATATAAAAGACATGAATGTATACAAAACATGAGTACAAGGAAGCAAATGAACACAGGTCACCAAAGTGTGAACCAGTATGAGTTTGAAGATGGAAGGCAGAATTTTATAGCATTTTATTTTAAAATGGGTTCAACTGCATCAGCATCACAAACCTATATTACGACGTAGATTAAAGTATATTAGGTATTCTTTCTGGATTTCTTTTGCGACTAGACGCGCAGTCCGCGACGCTTTTAAATTAGCTTTTAGGGTAAAATATGACTTCCTTATGGCTACTGATCAGGCTACATATATATGCGTACCCTTCCTAATGATGTTCACATTGTTGTACTATCCTTCAGAAGGGAAGCGAAACTTCGAGCCCACAAGACTACAGTCTCGAACAACGATAGGTCGTACTTGTTGATAGCAGAACGACAGGCTGAAGTTGACAGATCTTGAAGGCGGATCACTTGGACAAACAGGACATGCAAACAAAATAGTTGAGGATGGACAGCATACTAAAACACGTGAAGTGCACAGCAATATGAATGAGGCAGTGATGGTTGGTGTGAAGAGAACAAGTACAGTCTCTGTTGTAGGGCATATGAAGATGTGAGCTCTTATTCCACTGAGTTCACTGAGGTGCGTAGTGAAGTACACGCAAGCAAAAACCAAGGAAACAAGTGAAATGTCGACCCATTCTTCGAACAGTTCTGATGCTGACTGGAATATACACTAACTGGTATTTGTAAGAAGGTGCCTAGTTGATTGCGTAATAAAGCTTGGGGCGTATATATTACCGGAAACCACACTAGTAAAAATTGCCGCACATAAGTGTCACTGCATATGTGACGATATATTGATCGATTGAATCAACGTGGTCTCCTAGAAGTGTGATTTGACTTCAGGATACAATCTGACAAAATCCGCACGTAACACCTGGTGTTGTAAACGCACTTTACTTAGTTGCTGTCAGCAATGCCGTAAACGCAAAAGCAGTCTTTCTCCGTTGTAACAAATTTCTGTCATTAGCGTACGCATGGGTTGACGACTACAGCTCTTAACAAGTGTGGTATACACCAAATCATCGACTTTTTCGTTGGGTGATTTTCTCCGGCTACCAGCTTATGAGTCGAGACGAGCTTAGTGAAGTTGACACCGTCATAGCATTCGCTGCACCGTTCAGAATCGGCCTTTTCTTGCATAACAGCTCGAATGCGGTTTACAAATATATTCGTGTTATATAGCTTTGTAAAGCATCTTGGTATAGCTCAGCGGGGAGTACCATACAATGATATAACTTTAGCTAATCTTGAGTAATTAGTTTATCAAGTGAAATCATGAAAATAAACGCCAATAAATGGCAAGTGCCGCAGTTTACCTGTGTTGTTTCGGTTTGTAGATATCACTCTTGAATTTTGCCAAAAGTACATGAATATTACAGCAGCCAATTTCAAAAAGTGTAGCTATTTTAACTGAATTAGCAAGACAGTTTACAATTAATATAAAATTCAAACCTAAATCTCAGTCACTTTATCAGGTGTTAGTGCAAAATCAGTTTTTGGAAGGGTTTCTATGTTGTTACTATCCGAAATTGTGTATCAAGGAAGAAAATGTGGTCGACGAAAAACGTTGCAAAACATGACAATAGAAAAAACGGTCGTTCCTGTTATTAGCTTGAAGCAAAAGTTTCACTTATTTTCAGTTTTTGACAGAAATCTATAAACTGAGTAGACAAAAATTTAGGTGTCATTATTTACTGGCTACGTCGAAATTTGTAGCCAAGGCGTGTATCATTTGCAGCTTCTTTCGTTTTTCCAACTGAAGACTTGAAATGAGTCTATGAACTGCAAACTGAGGTGGAGTTTTTACCAGGAAAGAGGAGAGATCAAAGTAAGGCCAGGATTGTCATTGGTGACCGTGCTTATTTTCTTGGGGATAAACTAAACTTGCTGAAACTGACAAAACCTATATCCTATTCCTAAGCATGGTGTTGGATGAACTATGAATATCTCACGGCCAAATTTTGATGACTTATCTGAAATACGGAGTTCGTTTGAGCCATTTGAATAGAACAGTCAGTAGACACAAATTACGGTATGAATTCATTTTGCACGCTCTCGTCAGTTGTAAACGTTTGACTGGCATAGAAAGCGGAAACCAATTGAAAGTACAAATGAGGCTGGATAGTGTTTGATACTCATGGCTAAACCCACGGCAAACAAAGACTGACAGCTGTTTCTGTGCGCATAGAATCAGCTGTCGAATACTGATCAGGAAGACTTCGACATACTCGAGGATTTGTGAGTTCTCAGCGTTCATCAAGACCTTAAACAAAGGTGCGATAGTGGAAGTGTAATCGGCGGTCGATGGGTGCCTTGCACTGAGTGAAGCGGAGTTTAATTCTTGTTGAGTGGTACTCAGTAGCGGAGAGTTATTGTGATTCTGAACTACTTTAGGGTGTCCCTGTTGGCTTTGACTTCAAGCGTTCTTCCTGTCCTACCAGTGCACTTGTTTTCAAAACCGCAGGAAGATTGATAGATACAACGACTGATAAAAAATTGGGTTTCGTTTTTGACTAGGAGTATAGGTAACCTGGTCGTTTTTGAGAGCATTAGACACAGGTTTCAACGCGGCAGTGAACATCTCTCAAAAGGTGTTCATCATGTGTAGACAACCTTTTTAAGTAGTTCCATAGTTGCATTTTTCGCAGCAGTAAGTTTATTCTACTTCCTGATGCAACCTTCCGGGAAATAGTTGATACAAAGCGTCTCATACTGTTTACTTAGCTTATAACCCATCCTTGGAGCATAATCTTGACGCTCTGAAAAACAGTGTACTCACCAATGATCTTTTTTATGCAACAAGAGCGAAACTCATGGATCTCACCTATTATCCCGTCTATGTCTCCATACGGTACGCTGAAGTTTCAATAGATCTCTTTGAACGAACTCTAACCGGAGCGTCTAAGAAGGGCAAACTGTCCTCATTTTCGTTATCGACTGTTACTGAGAGACTAGAGCGGACTGAGCTAAAGGCTTGAATCGGTCTTTATGTTTGTTCCTTGTCTTTTCCAACCAGGAACATGCCGTCGACGTATCGTTTGTACACTTTCCAAAACTGGAACTGTCTACTCAACTTTGGCCAGGAACACACCAGCTAAAACAGCACCGAGTGGGCTCCCCATAGCTACCCGATCCATCTGTCGGAAGCCTTTGACCGAATATAAAATCTCACACTTTCCGTGCAGAGTTAAAGTGAACGCTTCAAACAGTCAACAGGGATTAGAAGACAGAGAGTTGGAAGAAACGAAATCACACGAAACCTGTCGTCTGGCCTGGTGGTACGTTTGTAACTAAGGAGTTACATCAACCGAGCACATCGTGTCTTTAGAACTGTTAAGGTTTTCAATATATGGTATCATCTCAAAAGTGTCCTTCAAAGTATGCGCACAGTTTTTGTCGAAGAGATTTCAAAGTACCAACCATCCATTTCACTAGCCCATGATAGGTAGAAACGTTCAGTGCTAATATGGGCCACATAGGGATACCCGATTTGTGGGTTCTAGGCAATACATACGGTTGTAGAGTCCTGTTACCTACAAGTTTTAATTTGCAATACTGTCGTTCACCGATGAAACCATGCAATAAGGTTATCTATAAATCGCGACATATCTGCTTCCATTCTAACGGTACAGTTTCCGATGTTTTTATAGATCTGAATGTGTTAGAATCCGCCAGAATTACTTTCACATTGTTTACGCAGTCTTGGCGGCTAATTAAAACAGCACCGATTTCTTCATCTGGCTTCAGAATTATAACAGTTTCATCTTTCTTCAGTTTTCGGTGAACTTCCAAGTGCTCATTAGTTAGGCAGCACTTTTGTTCTCTTGGAGATTGTTGGAAGTTGTATGCCAGACCAACCAGTTAGACCTTCAACCAACTGTCAGTCAACTGATGTGGGTAGCAAAACACTCAACTGAGCATACAAATTTTCAATCTGTGCATCCACCACTGTCTTATTTGTGTGTTTTGGGGCATTCAAACATTCAGTCTTACTGCGAGTGCTCTCACCTGAGTTCGTGATATTGCGACAGTTGATAGATTGGGAATATGTTTGAACAGGTCTCCTGGACAGTCTTGACCACCTAGGTTGCCTTTCAAATCTTGATGTGGTTTTCCATGATATTATTTTCAGTACATTTCATTTTCAGATTACGCTGATTGGTGAATCGAATGTATAGTCTCTGTCACATCTTATTCACCAAACATTGCACTTTGTTGTGTTTTATTTAAGTCCAGTTGATTTTTTCGCGCTAGTCACACGTTTACGGCTGATGAGGACGTGCAAAATGAATTTGTATCGTAATTCACGTCTTCTGGCTGGTCTATGCAAATATGATTTCCATAACAAACCGGATTTTTAGTTTATCCTAATAACACACGTTTTTCAATAGTAGGAATGGGCCATTTTCTTGTTAAACTGAATTTTTCATATATTCTGTTCACTGGCCGTTCGATATAAGCCCGGAATGAATGTGAAAATATCGGCGTCCCCCCCGTGTTCATTCAAGCAGATAATTAACTCTCTTTATTTGTATATTATCCTCGCGCTGTTCTAGGTCTACAGCCTTAGTCTGATTTGTTCTGTAAGCTGTGGTTTGCGTGACATCGCAAAATTTGCGATAACCATTACCGGTCACTGATCTTGGAAAGGAGTACTGGTTAATAACAGAGTGAACTTTAGTCACCGATGATGATGACGAAAAAACGGAGTCTGAAAGTTGTTGAGCACCTTAAACGTCAGTAGCTCAAAATGGCGCTTGTGCTTGTTGATTGTTATCGGTTTACTTCCGGCTTGTTCATGAAAGCAACCTCACCAAAATTTATGACTTTGGCTTTAAAAATAATTTCGGAAAGTGAAACTGGCCGCTCGAAGATTCATCGCAACTTGCTGGGCTTACAAGACCTATAATGCGGGTTGAATTTGGCACGTTTGTTGCAACAGCTGGATATGCGTCGTGCTTCGGTGTGGACCATAATTTGTGATGTACATCTGCAACTACTTAGTCTGTAAGTGTTAGAATAAGAAAGATATTATTGGAGCGGTAAGTTCACTGCATGACTAAATGTTCTAGTTTCACCACGTTGATGGACAAGCTTTTATGGGTCACAGGAGTACTCAGAACAACCTACTGAACTCCCCACTGCCACTACAGTGGTAGTTTTGATGACACTTATTCGCGTGGAACAAATTAAAGTGAACGCCAACAAATGATCAGCTGTTTCCGAACGAGTGCATTACGGTCACCACATAGTGAGCAGGAACCGGTTTAATTGAACACCTGGCTTAACCACTCAACAAACCGTCGCGTAAACTCTTTCTGCTCCATTGTTAATTAAAGGACAGCTTATGTAAATGATTACTTAAGAGATGGAATTGCAACTTTTTTGCGAATCCTGTTTTAAACGTTTGGAAAACGAGGTTATGAAATGCAGAGGAAAATATGACTTTCTTAAAGTTTACTGCCGATTGAATGCATGCACTGTTAGTAATAACTAGTTGGTGAACATAAGTGACAGCAACTTGAAAGACTCGTTGAGCACCGTCGGACTAACGATTGCAGGAGCCGAAAGCCTGTCGATCAGAGTGACGTTTCCAAAACAGTCGACAGCTTCCTGAAGGCACGTGGAAGACATGTTTTGCGACATACTGCCATTTCGTTTGCTATCGTCATTCGCACGCGTGAAACATGCAGATATATGCATCAGACCATTAGAGACTGGTAGAAATAGAGACGTATATATTCGCACTAAGTGAAGCTCAGTCAACATAACCATAAACCGTTGGATTGTTTCGACGAATTTTGAGCACGCAACGCCAGCAAGCGAGTGCGGATATATGTAGGCAGTACCTTCGGGTTCTGATTGCGTAACGGTAACTAAAGCGGAAGGATTGAGCCAACTGGACGATTTGTTGTCACAACATATCAGATTGGATGTGGCGGATTAATCTTTTTTATACTAATACATCATTAGCTGTTTTAATCGTGATGGACTTGTTCTTTTACTCGCTAAGAGGCAGTTGTAGACCTGTTATTTCTGTGTGATCATTGTTGCAACTCCAAGCAAATTGGTACACAAAATGTGAAGGGAATAGTTGGACTAACTGCAAGCACGATTATGTAAGGCTCTTTTCATGGTGACACCAGCTAGGCGGAATCGAGATTAACCAATTTGTTAAGAGCTTCTGTGAACTTCTTAGGATAGTCAAGTTTTAGTAAGGTTTTCTTTAATGACTCATCTTCTTGGTGTAGATTGTCACGAGTGAAATTACGCATGGCTCAGTAAGACAAAAGATCCACCAAAACCTGCTTTTATACTAGCGAAGAAAACTGAGAAACTGGAGAAATTGTCTCATCTAAGTTGATTCGTGAATGATGAACCGTTTTATCAAAACATCCTAACACCCAGTGGACCGACAATCTAAGGTACTGAAGCCGCCGCTGGATTCATTTTCGAACAAAAAAATGAGAGGAAACATTCGTAAAACGTGTACTGCCAGGATAAGATGTAAGCAGCAGGCCAGGAGAAGCATGTTCATTTAATGGGCTCAGAGGAACAACGGGTTACTAGCGGATTTTGGCTGATATAAGTCAGACATCAATTACACTTACATATAATTATTGCACCCCATTAGGTTTCAAACCAGACTTTTTCGAAAAGAAACTGAGAATTATACTTCTTTTTTGGGGCTCGTCGCTGGTGCTTGTCTACTTCAGGATTGCGTTTCGAACTCCACAAACACTTTTCTGAGATGATCGTGCTGGTCATTACACTAATGACCTCAAAGTAGGCAGGACTAAATTATCATGTGCGTAAGTTTTGTTAAATTCACATGTGATGTGTAAAGATAATATGTCAAACTAGGTAGGAGACTTAATTTTGAACAAGCCTTAAAACAGTTATGCGGTAAACCTGTGGCCAACACAGCCATGTTGGCCAGAAGGAAACTGGATGTCGAACTGTCTTTTCCACTCCACTGACTGACCAAATATTAGACATTTCAGTGAACGGAGCGTTTTGTGGGATTAATTTTGTCGTTAAACAATGGTTATATATAATCTAAGAACGGTACGCTTCACCGTAATAGATATATCTTATATGAGGATAGGTGGTTGTCGTTTACATGCAAATTTTGTTTGTTCAGACTAGATCAACATCCATATGTCGTTTAATTTACACGTATGTAACGTGACGTGCTGACGCCATCTTTGTTGACGATTGTGTAATGTGTGTTCATGATTTTCTACACACCCACTGGGATCTGTCACTTTGTCAAATCTTCTCAGAGTCGGGCAGAATCCGGGCTAGCGTCGGCGTGTTTTATGGGTAGTAGGTAGGATACGTTGTTTTAATTATGAGTGAGCGATCTTTCGAAAGTGTATGACAGTAGCCTATGATTTTTAACATTACACCCAGGCACGAAAGATGACGCGATTATTTCACGCTCAGTGTGTCTGGCCAACGAATTAAAATGTTTTGAACCATAGCCTCCTTTTAACTCAGTGTCAGTCTGTCAGTGCAACAAAAACACTTCGATGCTTTTGCGTTCGTTACAGATAAAGCAGGGCAAAATTTGTGTTACAACGGGAGTCCTTATTCTAGATTGCGTCTGATTTGAAGCGTTTCTCAACTCTTTGTGAGTCATTTGCCGGTCATAATAACCTACTTTATAGTGAAAGCAAATGACCACAATCGAAAAGTTAAAATTTCGTCTACCTCATGCTTTTAGTTGGACTCACACGTTTACCCTTTTCTCATGTCACGATCCCTACGAAGTTGAACATGGAATGGATTCCAACTAACAGCAGCTCCTCGCTTCTTCTCCAACTGATCCGGCAATTTCGTCGATGAAGGCCGCACACAGACTTGAAGAGGTGCATGGGTTCCGAAGCAGCGCATGGAGCAGAGAGGTCGCCTCGAGGCAACCGTCACGATGCAGGAAAACAAACTGCAGAGCGGGTAGGTGCAAGCGCGTTTTCCAACGATCAGCCAATATCTTATGAAAACAACGAATCAACGTCGAAGATACGGCGATTGGTCTGAGCTCGATCGGAGATGAAGGATTATTAACTTTCGGAACAAGCGTGATGCGACAGCGGCACAGATGGATCGGACAACCTTGGGTCAGGAAGAAAAGGTTGAAATATCCGGCCAAATGTCTGGGCAAGAGCTTGTCCAAACCCGGAGCGGTGTTCTCCATTTGCTTCAAGGTGCGTGATACTTCATCCCCGGTGATCGGGTCGACCAATGACCAGTCCGGCGACAAAATCGTGCGGGACGGTCGCTCATCAGGGTGCGGATGAGCCGATAGTATTTCGGACCAGTATTCGTTGGAACTATCCGGAAGGCCACGGTCCATTTTGTAGGCAGTTCTCCAATTGTCAGAAAAAACTGCAAAAGCAGCATCTTCCCTGCGCTGGTGGTACAGCGTTTGAATCGCTGCATAGTTAGCTCTCCGTATCTGTTTGCTGGTCACGAGGGCTCCGACGTTGATGCGAGCACGTCGTCGGGTAGTCAGTCGCCAGGTGTACAGAAACGTTTGTGCGGCATGCATGTTCAACAGCGACTTAGCTTGTACCATCGTGAAAATACCTGCCTGAAGACCGCGGGCGATAGCTAGTAGTCCGTCGGTTTGTAAAGAAGCCTCGCTATTAGACTCCAGTTGGGTAATCACTGTTTGGATCAAACAGGCAAACCACTCGGGGTTTTCAGCAGCTTGGGACTCAGTACCAGATGTCACGTTGGTCTGCGAGACGGTGACTGGATTGGCAGTGGGGACAGGATTCCTCTGCCAACTCAGTGTATACAGACGCGTCCGGATGCTCTCCACAGTACGACCTGGGAAAAGTGACAGGAGCCGATTATGGAGTTCGCGTCGAGTAGGGCACGACGGGGCCAGCTCATCAGCATACTTGAGAAGGGAAGCCGATTCTTGCTGAGACCAATTTGTTCCGGCGGATTTCATGTGGTTGAGATTCTCACGGTTGCGTTCGACTGGATGGGCATGCCTCCTGTGTTGACTGAGACCGATTTTGGTGGGAAAGGTGCGATCACAGTCGGCGCAGTCAAAGACTGTGGCATGCTGGGCGTCTACATCTTGCACTCGATCATTCCTGCGTCGATGCATACGAGTATGCGCCGACAAGCCAGCGTTCGACTTGCAAATTCGGCCACATTCTGAACAGGCGTACTCCGCTCGCCTATCCTGTGTACTGGTAGAAGCCTGCACGGAGGTGCTGGCGGTAAGTTCAATGTTTTGATCGATAGTAACCAGTACTTTGAAACCAGGTAGAGTGGTTGGCCCTATCTGGAGTTGCTGAACGCTTAGCCAGTCAAGGTTTGCACCCAGACTGCCCAGTCGGCACCACGAGGAGGTGGTTCAGCGCGCCGACTACTACTACTACTACTACTACTACTACTACTACTACTACTACTACTACTACTACTACTACTACTACTACTACTACTACTACTACTGCCACTACTACTGCTGAGGCTCACGCGCTTATGCAGTATACAGTTAAAACGGTCAAAGATGTGTTCTTTCAATGTCTTTTGGATCAGTTTGTACAGGAGGCTGGAAGTGATTACCTAACCTACATTACTGCATCAATGGACACTCCTGTGAGTCGGCAATTCAAATTTTGTCCTACGCAGAACACACGCTACAGGTCTGACCGCTATTCGAGCTAAAGCGGAGGTGGTGTTGTATACGCGTCAAGTGTGTCCCACACTCGTGCCAAGGCTTCAAGATTGTTCTGATTGGTCGCGGCTTCAGCGACCAACGGCTCACTCGTCCATGCACTTTAAAATCACCCGATTGCTTGTAAATGCGACAACACACGATGCGCTTCTACTGTGTGACTTGTTATTGTCCGTAAGGCATGTAGCGGATGGGGCTCGGATACAGATACAATAGTAACCGAGTTCAAATCTGAAACAGACTCAGGAGCGGAACTTGCAGACTTCGAAGATTCAACAGATTGTGAAAATGAAGTGTTTAAAATCTTCATATGCTTAAGACTGAGAATAGGTGGACCGGAATTAGCAAGAAAAATGAACATGTATAAGTGACGGTTTGTGTGTCTGTGTGTGAAAGTTCACAATCATCAAGAATAGACAAAGCCTTAACAGAAATATCAATAGGCCCCGAGACAATAGAAGATTTCAGCCGCTTCATTCGATCAACGGAAATAAAAGATCCACCGTTCACAGTGAATGATTGTGTTATATGGTTGGTAGAGTCAACAAAATTAATAGGAATGAAAATAAACCAATGGATTGAAAGTCAGATGAGAGAATTCGCTCTCCTAAAGAACTCTAGACTAAACACCCCTTCGAACTACGACAAACGGCTTGAATTTGACCTATCTAGCTGCATGCATGGCATTTAGAATCGCGAACTGGGTACGTCAGTCGAGAACGTTTGACCACAAGACTTACGGTTACCCCAGTGTTGGGCAGATTTCGGGTTAGAAGGATGCGGTTCAACTGCTGTATTTTTCTGACAAGTTAACTTTGCCAACTGCCGCTGTTGTTTGTGTGCGTACTTCCCAACATTGTTGACGTTATACAACACAGCTGTTTCTTCATTCACTACACCCTCCACATCCTGGAATTGTTCACAGACAGGTTTAGAGATTGGAAAGATGCCTGCTTCAGTAGTAGAAACTTCTGTTGAAGACTGGAGGCATTGAGTCCTGCAATCAGTCGATCTCTTAGCTTAATCCGCAGATGATCACCGAAATTACACTCCGCTTTTTGAGTTTGAAGAAGAAGAATAAACGCACGAACTTCTTGATTTTGGTTTCTTATTTATGCACAGAAGTTCACTGTTTCCGCAGCTCCAAAGTTGACAAGCTGAACTTGCTTGAGTAACAGATGCTTTCAAAAATCATACGGAAGTGAAAGAGGCGAATCAGAAAACACTAGATATTTAATCAGAGCATACACATCCTTCACGATAACCATGAGGAAGTGCGACTTCTTCTCCACCCTCAGATCTTTAAGGATAATACACCAAATCTCAAAGCGTTCCAGATAACCTTTGATTTCCCGTGTACTGGAGTTTGGGTTCAGACTTTCCGAATTTCAGAAATCCGTCATAAGAAATGTCCTGCTCGCGACGCCAACTGTGGTATTTGGAAATACGCAATAATAATCGGAAATGCACTTAGCTCAAAATCAGAGCTAGTTTCTATGCAGTACAAGTAACGCAACAGGTTAGCCAAAGAAATTGTGATGTAATCAGTGTCTGCACAGCTTAATTATTCGTACGGTTAAACAACAATAGTATACAGTTTTTGATTGCAAATCACAATCACAACAAACAGTCACTCATACACCAATATGTTATTTGGTGGGTCTTGTGCAGATACTTACAGGCTGTCTAACTAAATGAATCTAATTAACGAAATGTCGCTAGATTACTATAATACGAATCTATGACTGCCAGGTTTCCCTTGTTTTCACTGTTGTCAGAACGAAGAATTGGAGAACTTGGCAACACCATGGGTTCTTTCCAACATGGTTGCAACTTCACGAGTATGATCCATACAAATGTCTGCTAATTTCAGAATGTGATAAAACCACAAGTGTTCTGAACACAGCGATACTCTTAGCATAACAGTAGGTTTTTAACTTACGGAATCCTTAGCTAAACTGTGTTCACATTCTTCGTATTAGCAATAAAACTGTAGAACAACAATTCTTGTGTACAGCTCAGGGAAAGACAGAGGGAAACATATAAGTTATAATGATTGTTGCTGCAATCCACCTGAATGAGATAACAAAATCAGTGTACTTCTGATCAAAGAAATCTCTTCATTTAGCGATCTACAGTTGCAGTGAAATTGACGACATGCATCGCAATATTATTGTCAACATAACCACACTGAGTACGCATTCGACCAAATTGAACAGTTTTCTGCTGTTGTAAATTATCAACGTACACGTGTAGCTTTGGGATAAGGTGAACTTAGTGTTATGAATCATTATGAAGCCTTATAGTTACACAGAATATAGCACTAGGTAAAATAGCATAATCGTGTGAACTGTGGTAAATGTAGCGTCATATAAAACATGACCATCAGTTATGGGTTCACCTGTTGAAACCAGAAGAATAGAAACGAAATTAGAGATTGCAGGAACACAATCAGACCACAAGAGAACAAGCGCTGCAAAAGTGTCCTGTGGTTTTTTTCATGCAGATACTGATTACTGCATAAGCACGTGGAAAGCGTCGCAGCTGTGTGACATAGAACTTTTGATAGGGTGTATTCTGCTGATCGGGTGTGCCATAGAGTTGTACCGAGGTCCCACTCGGCAAGTTCTCTGGAATATGGATTACCCAGCTCAAAATGACGGATTCGCTCTGCTGTCCTCGACGTTTCATATGAATTCATCACCTTTTGACAGAACCCCAGATTTTCAACAGACAACACCTTCCGTCTATCGGTCTCTTCCTAACTGAAGTTACTAACTTGGTTGGCGACATCCGATTTGGATTAGCTTATCACAGTGACCGAGGCCAAAGGAGGCCTGCACTCATCGCAAATGGCTTACACTGCACCACTTGCGGTTACACCCACACACCATATATCCAGTGTAAACCCGAAGGAATTAAATCAATAGGTGTGTGAGTAGTGCCTTTGTTTCCAGCCAGCCTGACCCTTTCTGCTACCTTGGCTTGGTGGTCAGGCTTGCGTGCTGTTCAGATCCTGAGGGCTGTGCTGACTGTGACTACGGTCCTTGCGGGTTCAACCTTGTCAGATTGGCCGAAGGGGAGCAGCCAGACAAAAAGCAGATGCGTGAGTGCCTGTGGACTTCTATCCATTCTTTTCTCCGGCTTTGTTGATGTAATGTATGATGAACGGTCTGCCTGGCTTTTCATAGTCCAATGAGAACTTTGCTTTTAATCTCCATCTTCTTTAGGTTGCACTAGTCTGCACTTCTATACTGCAACGTTTCTTGTATTACACTTTAAAAATCTTTCTTCTCAGTGTAGATCTCGTCATTGCAGCCTCTCTCTGTTTAGTTTCCGAGAGATAAGAGTTTCCTTTCCTTATTAGCCAATCAAGTGGCTAACCAGCATTGGCCGGCTGGACAGAAAGGCCCCACTGGCACACCTCCCGGTCTTATTCCTTCGGGTTTACACTGGATATGTGGTGTGTTGGTGGAACTGCAATTGGTGCAGCGCAAGCCAGTTGCAGTGATATATAAGCGCAGGCGTCCTTTGGCTTCGGTCACTGTGACAGGCTAATCCGAATCTGATGCCCCCAACCGTGTGTCCAGCCAGCCAATGCTTGTTAGCCAGTTGATTGGAAAAGGAAACCCTCATCTCTCGAAGAATAAACGGAGAGAGAGGGATTTCAATGACGAGATCTAAACTGAGAGGGAAAATATGTAGAATGTGATACAAGAAGCAGTGCATTTAAGTGCATTCTAGAAAACATAAGGATGAAAAACAAAACGCAGATTGGTCTAAGAAGAGTCGGACAGACCATTCATCATGCAGCACACCGACAAAGTTGATGAAAAACATATGTAGGAGAGGGCAAACACCCAAGTTTCTGAAAAAAAAACAGCGGATTATCTGCCACACGACCACGGTCTTGGCCATGTAATCATGTTCAGTAACAGAATGAATATACTGATTTGACCTATCTGAGCCTAACGCACTCGTCATCTCTACTCCAATGGTGCATTATGAGTAGGTTGATTACCTATTAATCCAGAAGAGCCAGCGAATTCGCGGCCGCACACAACGCAACGCCATATAGTCATGTCACTGCGGCCTATGGCACCGATGGTTCCCTTGCGTACAGCGCGTTTTCGTTCTCGGCCGCGCAAGAATTGCTCGCTGAACTTTCGGACGCCCGTCCGCATCGAATTCCTCCAGACCGTCCGGTTCAACGCTAAGCCTACACAACATACACACACACTAACCCACAAGTGTGTTTCGGCACATCTGACCTTTAAGGTAGCTCGTGAAAGAATCGTTGCCTTATTATCCAAACGCAAAAGAAAGAGCGCTCAAATGTACCGTTGTAAACTATGAGTATAGTTGCATCTTTTTCGCTGTTTCTTTTTACTTACACAGGTTCATGAAAACTTGGTGACCTTCATTACAAGCATTTATTAGTAGTAGATCTCCAAACCAAAGCAGCACGAATAACAATGAATTGGCTTTCTGAACGTCCCCAGAATCACTTCAAGCAATTAGCTTATGGAGTACCTTGGTTGAACATTATCCCTATCGTTCAACTATTTCATTACTGGTTGTGAGAATTTAGCATACAGAACTATCTTTTTCCCCAGGTATCCCGACCCAAGGCAGTGAGTGACCGTCAAATTTGATTTTCACCCAAATCACAGGAACTCGAAGGACTCAACAATAGTTAAATAATTCTTTAAATCAAATTCATTCAGTTTGAACAAGCTCTCGGATAAGAGCAAATATTAACGAGCTAAGTTGATTCTCACTACTGCAAACAGGCCTCTTCTTCTCCCCGAAAACATTCCGATTTCTGAAAACGTTAGCTTTTGAGAAAACGGATATTTCAGATACACGTATCCGAAGGACATAATTCACCGTACGGCCCTAATGCAGTGAGGACGAGCGATCGTTCTGTACTACTCACACCATTACTATTCGGTAGTGATATAGAAGCACCGATTTCGACGTCGAAATGACCGCGGAAAAAAACATGAAAAACACTGAATTGCAGCATCGTATGAAACTTTTCGTGTTGCACAAAGGAACCGATTATTGACTTTCATAGCAACTCTGACATCCTGAGACTAGTGTCGTGCGCAGATGAGTGTTTTTGTTTGCAGTCATGTTGAAGGGAAGAACTAGAGAGTACCGCCTGACAGTCATCAACCAATGTGATATCACAAGGCAGTAGTCGATCTTGCTCACATAGTTATTTGTTTGGAAAGCCACATAACAACTCACAAGCCAGCTAATGTGCAACGAGAAGCTACAATAGACAGGCTATGGTTCATACAGACAAAGATTTCTGTCATATCTGATAGTGCCATCGGAAGTAACCTTCTGATACGTTAAAACGGCTAGTCGTAAATGAACGTGTGACTAATCGAGATTGTTTCAAACACCGACTTTTACACATAAGTACACTCACGGCCACTTAGGATTGAATATTTTAACAAGAAAGTACATTCAGACCCTACAGATAGCATGATGATGATGATAAGTATATTTTATTTCGATAAGCTGAAAGACAAGTGAAAGTGATGGACAATAAACGCGCAAATCGACTAGTAGACTTAAACGCAAACAATTGTTTTGAAACTGCTTTGATATTGATGCAATCTATGTCACCTGGGTCCAGAATGTTTTCAATAATAAGACAAATGACTCAATCCAAATGAGTATGTACGGGATTCAAACAAGTAAAACCTGTGTCGACAGTCTAAAACAGTTCGGAGCAAAGATTCAACTGAACCGATACCGAAGTGATTACGGTTTGAAAGTTGTACGGTAGTGTATTTCATCCCCAAACGAATCATTTTCTAACACCAATTACAGCAACGTGGGGAAGCCAAATGCAGCGAATACATCATACTACATGATCAATTTTTTGAAATCACTAATCCCAATATCTAACACTCATCACTCAGTCATAATACAGTCCACTACGTTGTGAGGGCCCTTAAATCCAGTGTTGCTAGTAACTGCTTCATGAATTCTGCTACATATCCAATCTACAACAGGTTATTAAAGAAAATTGTAATTATCTTCTCTATTTCTACATATCGTATAAATATATTAACATATTTCAGCGCTTACGCCACAATCCGAAGGTGTCCTGTGTCTCTACTCACTTGGACCAACTGTACTGCACTGGGTCATTAGCAAGAAACACTTTTAGAAGAATCCGTGGAAAGCGTTGCGGGATTGCTTGGAAGCATCAGGCAGGTTGGAAGGTAGTACTTAAGCAGCAAAATATGCCAACAATGTGTGATCAACTTGTAGTTGATGGAAATATTTTTCTTTGCTAAGAAAGATGTCTGACCTAGCCGGGGATATTTATCGTTGCAAACTTGAACATTTGGAAATACTCATGTTGCATCCAAATAATGAGAATGGTACTGTCAATACAAAGTGTCATCCAAACTGGAGATCTTGCTGTATCGTGTGGACAGCCAGGTATGTTATCGAAATCATGACTGAGTTTTTATCCCCTATGAAAGTTATTCTTAGTGATGAGAAATACGTACTGCATTCCAATGTAACGCACTTCATTTAGGTTGTAGTACTGCTAAAGAAAAACCCAGGTATTTGAATGCAGTTGAAAACTGTTAAATCATGCCAATATCAAAGCAAGTCATATCAAAATTTCGACCACTTGCATGCATCTCGGTAGCATCTGAACACTCCAAGAATCTTCTTCACGGACGGCTAATGTTTCAGAATACATACACCGATCCACATCATTTTCCGTAATGTCAACCTCGGTCTCCCGTCGACAGTTTGCCCTGTCTTGTCTACTCAGGGTTGTTACACTTGTATAGCAGGCGTACTACCACAGAAGTGTTGCCAAGAACATTGATAAAGAGAGTTTGTTTTGTCTTTTCAAGGAGTATGGCAATCATTTACCTCTCACGGTTTGCTAATGGATTACTTTCCGAATCGATCCCAGTTTACCTAATTAAGTAGTGAAGAATCTCCCCAGTGACAGCAAACTCGAGTGTTCTCCAAGGCGTAATTTTGTCTCCACTTTCCTCTTCCATTCAGGTGAGTTTCGTGTCAATTCTCAAGCAGATAATATCGTCTTTGGCCTTTGCCACTCGGAACTATCCTCCTTCTTCATCGTCCTATAGAATGATCTCACCGAATTTACTAGGTGGTCTAACACACATCCGAAGGTACTAACGTTTTGTATTCTGTTATCAAAGAACCAACTTACCAGTAACTTCTTGAAAAATGTCTCTAAGTGCAAGTTGGAAACGATTTTTTCTCTGGGTCTCAGTCTATCAAGCATTTAGGAGACAGGTTCAGCCATGAGTTGACGTGGTCTCTTCACGTTAACAGCTAGAGTAGAAAACCGTACTTTTTAGATTTCAAATCTAATACCATTTTTAACCCCATGCAAACGTATTTTCCATCGTGTGAATACACGCTTACTTTCCCGTTGACTGTACTGTTCTCCATTCATTTCTCTCGGCCTTTTAACCAGAGATTTCCAACTTCTTTTCTCACCCATGAAACAACTGCCTAGTTGTAACGGTATTCTTGGTTATAGTGTCACTTACTGGCTCGGTATTTGAAAGCCTGCAAGTGGGTTGTCCCTGAACTGTCGTCTGGTTCTTTTCGTCTTGTTTGTTGTGACCTCCCTACATTCTAACCTCAGTCTCATTTGAAACTTATCCATGCGCATAACGATAAATACGGCTTATCTGTTATCCTCCATTCAACACATCTTACTGACCTCAGCAATTCTGTGAAGGTAGTGATGGTAAAGTTAGGTTGATAATTTCATTAAGTATTCTGTCCACTAAAGATGTGTTTTCGTAAACAGTCAATAGTCATCTCTAAAGATGTAAAACGCGATTTTTTCAATTGCCTTGACTTGATTTCTACTCTTGGTCTATCGTCAGCTGTCAGATTAGGACGCTTATCATCTGTTGGGCTCACACGTTCCAGCAGAATTTGATCAAGGGCCCCAACGTGGTATCACTCGACTATCGGGAGGTTCATGGTCGTACCCCGCCCACCAGGTTTTAAAAACGTATACGCGGAGAATCATGCGTTTTGGATTCTGTCACCGTTTTAAGTCAACAACCTGTTCCACACATTCATGATATCACACCCATTGTACAAGATAAAACTACTTTTTCTAAGTCGGTCTGAAAAGGGCCTACCAACAAACTCTTGTTGCGGAAGAGGACGTTTCAGTCACTGTAATAACCATGCTATCATGATTGTTTAATCTGCTGTGAGTGCTTTTCGGACTAAGAAAAGTATAATCTGATCTATGAAATGTTGCTTTGTTCCATTTCACCTCACCCGTATATTAAAGATATTTTAATCGTCAGTTCCAGGTCCGAGAAACACCACACAGTTTGCTATTAATGTCTATCCACTTAAATTTCCGTTCGGCTTCCCGTCATTAGACATCCTCATAAACCGCATCAGCACTGGTGAAGTATATCCGCGTGTTAACAATATGATCGATATCAAACATTCTCTGTCACTCACTTCGACACTTCGACTCGGTCGTCTTATCAATGAGATTAACTTTTACTACGATTTTCTGCTTACTCTCTCTGGTACGTCAAAACCACTCAAGTACTTATTGAGGTTCAAATGGAATAAGCACATCGCACTGTTTGAGACGTCAGTCAGTTTGTTTAATTAAATGATACGAACACATACACAGGCAACATACTCTCATCAATTATAAATATCTGCTCTTATCAGTATCACTACAGATGCAACAAAATTGGCTGTTGGGGCTGTACTTGAATAATCCGTTGACAACTGGAAACGGATTCACGGATGCACGTTCCAGCGTGAATCACTGGCGATTTATATGAATGTCAAGCATTTTATTCATTTTGTCGAAAGACTATCATTTGTCCTATATTGACAGTAGGCGATTAACTTATGTTCCACCAGCTAACCCTGGTCGTTATTCACCACTGCAGTTACCTCGTTGGTGTTGTATTTCCCTGCTTCCATCTAACGTTGTAGCTAATGCTTCGCTGAAAGTTCAACTGTATGCACATGTCTAATCCTCAGGTCAACAATCTCGGCAGAAAATATTGCATCATAGCGTACTGTATTATGTCACACCAAAAAGCCTGGACATGCAGAAAAGTTTCATGCTTCTCGATATAAAAAGGATATTGGCAATTGGAGGCGTTGCTGTTTGGCTTTTCAACGGTTTAAGATCCATCGTCCTACGTTCACTTTGACTGGATCAACTGCACCTCCTAATACAGCTTTCAACCACGCGCACATTAATACTGTTAGACTTTTGCCATCAGTAAAAGGTTGTGGATACCGTTTGAGCTGTATCCATTGATTTATTCGGTGGTCAAAGTTTCTTCCGATTCGCCACACAACCATTCGTAATATGGTACCAACGTTTGTGATGGGATGGATTTTACGTGCTGACGTACCGTACACCATAATTGTGAAACTCCGCTCCCAGTTCTACTAACATTTACTAGGACAGTTCACATGTCCCCTTGAGATTCACTGTATTTGTGCCCTCAGAGTTTCATACAAAATCCAACTGAGAACTGGAAAACTTTCGCCAGACAATAAACTTTACATTGATTGCCAAGGTGAAATCATGTCAGTAGTTCGGCAAGACGCCACATGTGTTTTTTGAATCGTGCATCTTAACTCGTGCTGATAATACGTGTTTTTTTTTTAACGCAACCGGCTTACACGGTCAGCTACTAACCCATTCGGACGACATATCTTCTGACCAATAAACTACCTGTTCTTTAATGCATTTCCTATCTAAATATGCATGTCAGCCACTACGCTGACTTCTTCCTCTCCTACGCTGGAGCGTCAGTTTACCTGCAGACGCCTAACATACTAAGATATTCATCCACAACGAGCTTACGTAAGATAGATTTCTACCTCTGCTGTCATGCAAACTGAATTTTCCGCTTGCTCAGGAAATTTGTCTCAGTCGTGAAATGAAAGTTTGCTAAGCTGAGGTATGCGTTCTGGAAGCCCACTAACACAAAATAAGTTTTGTCTTCAAAGGTAAGGAGATCAGTAGCCAAGTATTGCCAAGGTCTCCATTAGCAGTTCCATCTTCTACTTTTGTTCTCTGTAGTAATCTGTAAACAGAACGTGATTTAGAAAAATGTTCTTAAATTTCTGTGTCCTGCAGATCAGTTGATTCTGTCCCAAAAGAAGTTTTCCCAGGTTTTCTCCGATAAGATAACAGAATGCCAGTTCGTTCTCATTTGTGTATCGACCAGCCATTCATCGTGAAGTGATCATGCCCCTTGAAACAGGTCACAGTCAAATTTATTAAAATCCGAACTTGTAATCACTTTGTTTTGCCTGAGCAAGCTTTTAAGTCGGCAGATACCAATAATCAGGTTTGCTGAGTACTGTGCATCATTTTGAAGCCACGCTTGTGTTGAGCTTCACTATTTCTCTCGGAGCTATTGTTCCACGTGAACAGTTCGCTTCGACCCAACTCATGTACAACAGTGTGGACGGCAAATTCTGGCTATCAGCTGGACAATCATCAATCTTTCATCTATGTACAACTCTATTACAAAATGTACCCCCGTGGTACGAACGTGTGGTAGTTTGAAGTACACGATAGCAATAGTAAATATTTTTAGCTTAAAGCCGGAACTAGTGTTCACAGTGGCAATAACACAGTGAGTGAGCCAACGAATTTTCAACACGGTTATCACTGCATACAGCGTATTTATTCATTCAGTTAAAGAACAATCACATAGGGTTCCGTTATGGCGTTCAATCAAAATATCCGTACCCGCTCAAACGAAAGCTTGTATTGTTACAGTGATGACGTTGATTCGCTCCCAGACTCTGACAAATTTTTATCTGTGCCGTACCGATCGCCGGAATTTCCAAAGTGACTGACTAAAAATCTAAACCAGACTCAGAAACACAGCGTTTAGTGTCACATCACATATCCTTAACGTCAGGTGAATGACGTATAATTTGATTGACATATCTGCTGTGCATTGAACTGTCAACTAAATCAAGCACTCGATGTAGACTCACATCAAGACTATGCAGTGCCACTCCAATGAAAATTCAACGTTTTTGCCAAGACCGGACTAAGTGCCTTGGTTCCCGAAACACGTTATCTGAATAACTTAGTCAGGCTGTTTCCTCCTACGGTAGGATCTGCGTTTCATTATTGCACAAAAAAATCAACACATTTGTCTAGTTCAACAAAGAGAGATACATTAAAGGATGCTATAGCTTTTTTCAAACCATGCACGAACTTCTCAGGTGCTCGATGTGATTAAGGTATATTGGTTGCTTTGGGCAGATGTCGACAATCCAATCGACTTAAGCCATCTTCCACCTCTTATACAATAAAACCAATTTGGCTATCCGTAACCAGTGCACAGGGGTACTCATTCTGTGTTAACTGTCTTCTGAAATGTAGCAGTTATAAAATCAGTATATGGTGAAGTCGTGAAAAACAACGATGGACAACGCGAGTAGCAGACAAGTAGAACCGATTCAGATTGCCTGTCTGAATATGAACCATAGTGATTTGCATGTACTAGCTGCCAGTTTTCAAGACGCATCGGCCATGAAACCCATTTGAATGGCTTATAACGGCCTTTGTGTGTTCAGTTGACAACACCTCGTAGCTCACGCGGAGGATCCCGTAGAAACCAGCATTACGTTTACTGGTAACATAGACAACGTTTTACGGACACTAGATGGAATTATTCGATGCTGTAATAAACTGGGCCGACCAGTTTAATTGGCGTACCAAAACAAGTCTTTGAGCATCGTATAATCGCCTCATGAGTTCTGACCTCAGAGGATTCAACGGACAACACAAACGCGATTAATGTTCTCTCCCGGCGCTTGAGACCAACAGTAGATGGATCAGGATGACTGACAAAAAATGAACATGTACACGCAATAAGTTATGCATTTTTAAGTGAAAGTATGCGATTACCAAGAACAGGTAGAGCATGTTCAATAATAACCTTAACAGGAATATCCAAGAATTTCGAAGTGGTGGAAGATTTAGACTTTTTCATACAATCCGCTGTTAAAACACTCAGCATCATCAGTGTCAGTAACGCAGGAATGATTGAAACCACTGCTGATGGTGATTTTGTCACACACTGTAATATCAGCAGAGTTAATGGAATTTAGTTCAGGAGCGAAAAATGTGTGGTTGGTCACCAAACTTACTTCAAGTTGCTTGAGTTTAAAGTCGAAGTGTGAACTTGCGAATATCCTAATTTTCTTCCCCTATTAAACTGTGAGATTTTTTTCACTAGTTTGAAGTAAACAATAGTAATCGTAACTGTACTTAAGTTAAGCCCAGAGCTAGTGTCCACATAGTGGCGGTAACACCGTAAATGAACTAATGAATTAACAAAGTGGTCATCACTGTGTACAGCGCATTTACTCGAGCACTTAAAGAACATTAACACAATGTCCTTTCATAAGTTAAAATCACTGTGAAAATCCAAACATTCTCATAGCGACAAGTAACCGGCATGTAAACGGCACGTGAATGTCTGTTTTCGTAGCATCACAGACAGATCTGGAGGTTGTACGTCAGAATGTTTGGCTGCAGGAATATGGTAACTAATAAGACAAACACCACCCCACATGTGTCATCAAAACAGTCAAGCTTTCCTTCGCTAGAATGCGCTAGGACTGTGATTACTGTACGGTACATTTGTAATAGGATATTTACATCTGATATAACATACTGGGAAATGATCCCTTGTCATCTACTAATTAACTGGTTAAATACTCATCGTTTGCCAAAACTCTGTCACTCCGTATAAAGTGAGTTTGCATCAACTACACGACAAGTTGTTCGTCTGGCCTTATCTGAGAGCATCATTTAAACCGGCTTGAAATTAGCCAAATGGGACTATCCGACTGCACCTTACCTGACGAAAATCAGGCATATATCTGTCGATTTATCAAGTTACCTGGCTTCGTTCTAAACATCGATTTAATCTTTACCAACAGTTGGACCCTAGCAAAATAGGTTTTCAAAGGGAATCAGTAGCATTCATCAACAGGGCACCTGTAATTAAGTTATCTTTTATTGCTACCAGATTCGCCAACATCGAGTTAGTGATTGCTGATGTATTGTGTGAGCACTGTGTGCAGTAAGACATCAAAAATGACTGATCGGTAAGCAAAATGCAACTCGCATAAGCCCTCTTCCAAACCAATATTTCCGAAATGGTAATCAACTTACAGAAGTCGATAACTTGCATGTCCGTAGTTGTTAATCTCTGCCCTTCTGAAATACTGTGCTACCCAATCAGGGAACCGTTAAAGGCACTGGTGAATCGTCCTCTGTCACTGAGCCACCCGAGAATATTCTGCGATTAGATTACACCTAGGGTTACCTCGAACGTTCAGCGTACAGATCTAGCAACGGGATATCGATTGGTAGATTTACCTTTCACGGTCCCCAAAGTAGTGTAGTGTAGTAGTGTAGTGACCGTTGCCTGTCAGTCTTTCCGAGGATCAGTGTGACACTGGGGAATTTGTTGCGGTATGATCATGATTTAACAAAGTTTTGTTTGTTTGTTTGTCCGATTTCAAGGTTTTTAGTCGTTGGTCCCCATAAGTTTTCAGGTCCAAATAATGAACCTTCCTGCATTTTTCTTCATAAGTTATAATTTCATCTGTCCTTCATTCCATAAGTTACATTTTTGAACTGACCGTAGTTGTTCGCTGTCTTAGTCTGGTCAGAATGACAGCCACGTTCTTAATGATAGATTTTTGTATTGTGTAGTTGGCGTTAAATATTATTCCGTTTATTACTTACATCCATTGTCTTTATCGCTTCCCTCATGACTTGCGAATTTCCGCTTATTATAGTTTTATTGCATCAGTGACATTTTTATGCTGTCCGCTAGAGGGAATTTGGTTCCGAACGATTCACCAATAAATTTGTCAGTCTTCAGAACCATCTCCTATCCCCTAACGGCCCATAAAACCATTCTCTTGCTCAAAGATCACCTCCCTGTCTGTTCATTCATCTCAACCTCATTTCTTACGGCGGCAACGAAAGAAGTGTCTTCAATGCAATGTCCGTCCTATAAAATGACTAATTTCGGTTGCTTTGTCCAGCAAACCTTCATATCCTAGACTATTTTGCTTATTTCTTCTGAGCATTCGAGGTTACAGTGGAGAATTATCACTGAGGTTTTTATAATTTACCTCGTTTACTTTTTGTTCTACTTATTACTTTAGCAAAACACTGTCCTCCCGCTGTTCGTAAATTCTTCGGTCTGGGTGGATGAGAGTGCTAAAGTCAGTTGAGCTGTTAAATTTTGACTATTCGTTCCGTTGACAACGATCCGTTGCGCTCACTTTCCCCGTCTGCTGTGCGTTACTAAGGGTAATTCAGAGTTAAAAGCATAACATGGTATCCACGTGAACAACACATCTGCCATAAATCTGCTCTCTACAGCTATTTCCGGTACCGCAGTTGCTGCCGAGAGACCATCCATTGACGAAATGCATGACGTGCTGTCTAAGAATACCGGCCGAATTGTTCACTTCACCTTGATAAAGAAGCTATGGGAATCCGTGCTTAAGTACCTGAAATATCATCCACTCTGACAAGGGATCAATATCAAAGTAGAGTTTGGGAAACAGTTTACCTATATTTTGAGTGGGCTGACGGCCGGTCGCTTTGATGAATTGGCGAACTTCAGCGAAAACAAAATTCTAGCAGCTCATACCACCACAGCGAAGGGTGTCCTTCTTCTCATATTCGAAAATAAGCAACAAGAAACCGTCATTTCTCAAACAAACAACAGGAATGAACACGTCTTACAAATAGGATCCTCGGTTGATTTCAAAGAGGTTAAAGATTTGAAAAGTCCTACTTCAAATCAGGATTTTATAGCCGTTTGTAATGAAAAGTGTCGATTGAATCAACAAGTACACTGAAATGGTAGTACGATATGAATCGCACCACGTGTTCAAAGCTTATTCAAATCGTGTCGAACAATACTGTAAGGACTCGAAACAAACTGGATAGAATACACTTTATGTTTTTTTCGGAACTGTAGTATACTCAGACTGTTCTTGTGAGCTTATCTAGGCCATTTTCTGGCAAAACAGTGATTAACACAACAATAATGATATCATGAATGAATAGCTTTAAGCATGATGATGTACAACAGTTTGGGACACTGTTTCACGGTAAACACTTCAACAACTATTACAAATCTGGTGAAACATTAATGCAAGCTTGTCCATATATTGCTGTAGTCGGCCATTTGACTTCATCTACTCTGGGGATGGATGACTATTTTCAGTTCACTACATTGGGGCCGTATATAATCCTAGCACACCAGTATGTTCACCAGTGTGTGCAGGGAGTACAACTGCAAAGTAATAACTACATTATTTGCCTTCGTAGTCTTCGCACAGTTTTCCCTGTCAAGCTTCGCATTTACAGCTTAACGTCCCAGGCACCATTACACAACTTGTGAAAAAGGGAGAAGATAAAAAAGACCTCGTTTGGAGTAATATCTGTGAAAATATAACACATAAAAACAAGGATAGACAGAACGAGGTTCCGTCCAACGTCACTTGACCTTGCTTGTGAGTGGGGTTTAATTCGGTAGATCACTATGGCACGTTGTTACCTTGTAACGGTGAAAAAAACTGAAATAAGGTTTAGTGTATCGAAAGTCGTTTTGTGGATCGTCTGTATTCCTCGTTGCCAAACCATTCCCAGTGCAACATTGATGTCAAGATGACACAATAACCCAACTGGTTTGGTTCGACTGACCTCGGCCATGGTGACCATGAGTGTTTTAGTACTATGACCTTCGTTCAGTGACACCCCTCACCCCGTGGTCGCCATGTTTGAAAGAGAAAGAAGCCTGTGTCATCACCCAGTATCACGCCCTGGCAACTCAGTTTAATGTTTGGTTGAACTCACTTGGATTACTGATGAGTAGTCGGGGATTTGGTTTATTTTCAAGTTGGCCATCACTCACATTTGATCGCAGCGTTTGCATTCAGATAGACTTTCCAGCCAGCCTCTTTCGAAAAGAAGTTAGCATCTGAACTCAACAATACTAAACAAACCGGACCCGAGGATCAGTCGGAACGGTACTGGGGCTGGCCAGTGTACGCAAAGGGAGACAACTTCGAAAGGATTATCAAGCCAGTCCACTCTATATTTCATTGTGCTTTAAGACAAAATGATGGACAGAGTGATTTTTAACATTCAGGTAGCGTAGGACATACATTGCACTACGCACCGTAGTGGTCCAAACAAGTGGTCAGGGCCAGTCTGCAGAGACTAGCCAGCTCAGACCCGACATTAAAAAGCAAGTGGCTTCGACAATCGACTGGCTGCATCTTTATGTATATGCACACGGTTCACTGTGTCGACTGGGTTGCGGTGCCATTGAAGGAGCGGTCAACTACTATGAGATGCTAACAGTTCACTTATTTTCAGTCGCGAACGTAAAACATCCGATTATCTAAAGTATGTGAACAGCTCAGTTGTTCTTAACCGTGAAAACAAAAAAATGGACAATCTTACGTAATCTAAGCACATTCACAGGCCAAGCATCAGTTTAATCAGGGCCAACTTCCAAAAAGTAGGAAGTACAAAGTCAATTTGTGGTTGCTCTGAATAAAGCATTCTTTGTTCACTGAGAGGATGTGGGTTTACGGTTGTGACCCAACCGTTTCAACGTTCATCGCCTGCATGCAACACCGTTCGACATGACGAACGAAGCTAGCGCGATGGTCTCCTGTGACGTCGAACATAGCAGACATGACTACTCTTTCCAGAGCCCGCATTCTCCACTCCTGTTGACCTTGCACACCCTGAGGACCTCCGATTGTTATTGTCTCGTGGTGCATCTGCAGTCGTCTTTTAACTCTTGCTCTCGCCATGCTCCAGACATTCTCACTTGGATTCAACATTGGTGAACAGAGTGACAATCGTAAGATTTGTCCTCCATTGTACAACTCCTCAGCAAACACACTTTCCAGATCGGTGTGACACGGTGCGTTTTTGCATATCAGCACAATGTTTGACATGAGTGTACTGATCGTCATCTGATTTAGCAGGGTTCGCAGCCAGCCCTTGCAATCGCTGCTGTTGTATGCTCCCCGCCTCGTCGTATAGCTTACAATCGAGCTTGGTGTCATACCTTCCATCAAATGAAGATTACGGCCTCGGCTGTTTGTTACAAAGACGCATGCTCTCGTTCCTTGTAATGAGCGTCCCATTGACCACGTGCAAAACAAATTGGAGTTTGTCTCATCCATCCAGCAAATAGTCTTTGCATTTGCATAACACTCCGTCAGTCGATATGCAAACAGTCGCCGTAACTTCAAATTCTCATTTGAGCTCATACCAATGGGTACTTGGAGCAGTTTCTTGACATTTATGCACCGGCCATCCAAGTATTGACTAATCATTGTGGTCGACAACTCCTTCTCAAACTCGCGCAGTCTCAAAACTTGCAGTGTTATTGTTGGGTCAACTTGCATCCATTCCACCAGCATATCGATCTCTGATTCCGTCAGAATCTTGCTTCTCTGTCCTTTACGAGGCTGAGCTTCATAATTGATGCAATCCACATGTAGCCGCTTGTAAGCCGTATTACATTTGACTCCGTTAACAAGGACAACCGTGCGCTAGTCATCGCCCCTTTCAAATGCTTCGATAGCACGTCTGCGTGTTTCGGGACTAATGCGAGAGCATTTGCGCCCGTCAGCCATATGTGCGAGAGAACTAGTGAGAATGTTCCCACAAACTCGTTCACTTTCACATTACAACTCGAAATCTACTACGACCTTAAACCTTACTCCTATTGAACTTGAGATTCACAGACACCCCTAACCACTCGCAACCCTTTACTTGTCGAAGGAACCATTACGGCCAGCTGCTTGAGGAATTAGTAGGAACAGAGTCATATGATCTATGTTCCACTTTGACCGCTAACCCCGTTCTCATTGAACAAATCCGTTGACACGCTTCGAATAACCCAAACCACTTCCTATATCAAAGGAGCCAATGCGAGGCACTCTAATTAAGATTGGTCGTCCCTTACGGTTAGTTGGGCCAATCGCGTTCTTGCCATCACGTCCAAGAATCTAAGGTGGAAATTCTAATGCATCAGAGTGATTTGCTTTAGCACGTAATGGAAAATCTTGTGCCTAAAATGGAAACAGATATGAAAAATGGAATAGAATGATTGGAAGAAGACAAACCATGACCACAAAAATTAAAAAGACAGGAAAATATACTGAATTTCATGGGACTGTTTCCATCGACGGGAATACGATATACTGGATGACCAGTGGAAAATATCTCTTATTGGGATTCTTCATCAATCTTGCAAATGCCAAATAAATTAGCGTCGAGGAGGCCAACTGAAAAACGCGGTTTTATTCTAGTGGAGATTCATTTATGATATAGAAATGTCACCCTTCAAGGGATTAATTAATAGCAGGATAATTGGCAGAATGCCAGAGACATCAGTTCACTGAATGTGAAGATATGTGTACCAAATAAACAGCCCTCTAAGCAATCGGAAAAACTATCATAAAAGGAGCTACATTCAGATTCTGTTTAGAAGAGCGGAAGCTCGTCAGGAACTGCATAAATGAAAAAGAACAGTAGAGCTAGCGTTCATTAATTCACTAAGCAACACAAGATTTCAAAAAATTTGAAACTCGCACTGTACGGACCAGCTTGCAATGCTCTACCACACTTATAATATGCCAGAAATGGCTGCAAGACTCTTGCGAGCACACGGTATCACGTCATCAAAAGAATGATCTGCAGTCATATACAGATTAACACCAAAACCACAACTACAAAAACCCGGTGAAGGATGTTTGGCAGTAAAACCAGGTGTATTAATTAAGGAAAGCGATGCCTCAGCTGAACCTGACGGTTCATTGTTGGACTACGTGATTCCGAATTGGTCATTACGAAGTGCAATTACCTCACGTCGCTTTTTATCTACGACGAACAAAGTGGATACATTTTCAACTGGGCGGTCGTACACTTATTGGTTAACTGAAAACACCCAGTACGTAAAGGAGATTCTCGAGGGCTTGTGTTTGTTGGCCCGTTTGGTAAGCAACCACGCTGAATTAGGCGGAGTACGTGTACCAATAAAAGGAAACGACTTTCAGTTACAAAACTGTCGGTGAGCAGTGGAAACATGTGCATGGACAAATCAGTATGATAGAGGTCAGCAAGTTCTAATGAGTGATGTGGAATTTTAGAGGAGAAAGACGCCATCCACCCCACCCCAAGAAAACGGTTAACAGCAATAAGACTTAGCCGAATGAATTTCGAATTAAATGTTCAGAAGCACCACTGACAAAATAGTCCGAGGTGGAGCATGATTGTTTAGGGTAAAAATAAGTCATACTTAAGATTTCTGGTCAAAAGATCATCGTATTTCTCTGTGCGATGATCAACATCCACTAAACCTTCCTAACAGCAACGTTGTCGTCTATTCACCGATGATGCTACTCCAGTTGATTGTGAAATGTTTCAATGTAAATGTTGGGGTCAATGATCAGTCGAATAGGTGAAGCAAACACTCGTGCATCTTTTACCTCGCATTCCAGAAATCAAAAATTGAGGTAACTGCGGTTTGCTTAAAATACCTTGAAAAACAATCAACACACCGACAATTGCACTGGTACGGTGAAAAGCTTCTGCTCGGATGTGTCCTGGAATTCGTCGCTTCAAACGGGCTGCACTAACAAATACGCGTTACAAAATTCAGATCTATCGCACATGCAGGAAGTTGGCTAGGTTAAAGAATAACGTCTTAATTGAACCGGCGGATAGGCATACTAGCTTGTTAACTTGATGGCTTTTAAGTAAAGCAATATTTCCAAAATCGTACATCGGGGATATAAAACAGCAACAAGGTGAACTATACCGATTCTACCTTTGGTATTTAATGGCGAAAATCATTTTTTTGTGAACAGGAGGTCAAGTTGTTCACCAAGATCAATAGATAAGTATCACTTTTACAAGGCAAAACGTGAGCTTAAGCAACGCCACCAACAAAATACAGTGTGATATGTTTTCCATGTCCGATTAAGTTGGCGAGTGAGATTAGTATGTTTGGACATGTCGTTTATCAGGATTTTTATAAATGTTCAACGTTAATCACAGTATATAAGGTATTATCAAACTTTAACTAGTAGATAGCATTGCTAAGTTGTTTTGAATTGTGAGTCTCATGTATATTCGAACGATAAACAGGAATCTGCAAATGTTAAGTTGACTGTGCACTCGAGAACCAAGGTCTGCTTCTGAATAGGAGGAGTAGTGTTATTAACAAAAGAACGTTCCTAAAGAACTCTGCATCTCGCAGCCAACAACACATTTTGTACATAGTCATTGAAACATCAGTATCTTATAAAATGCAGTAATTTGCATTACTCGACAAAAGCGTGTCTCGTTAATCCGTGTAACAGTATGAAAATCGAACGAAACGTTACTTCACTAAATATGTACTTATCCTGTTGGTTAACTCCTCGCATTCCTCTGTGACTCAATGCGAGAAAACTAGGCTTGGGTTAAAATTACAGTGTTCAAATGCCTACGGTACCTCAGGCTCATTCATACAAATGTTCACGTAAATTGGTTCCTTACAGTAAACCTCTGTATGAAATTCTCATTTTGTGTGGACGCAGTGATGATCCGGGTTGTTTGAATAATAACGAAGTGGATTCCGCATGTTTGTCTCCTACCTTTGACGTTTTGAAAAGAATTCCACACTTTTCCAATTACACCGGATTTTATCTCCATTAAACATTTCTTACTTGGATTTTTTGTACAGAACATGAAAGCCAGAATGCCAGTAGTCTATCGCCAATGTTTGGCGTATTTTCCATCTGATCTTATTTCAAAGACCTTACGAACAGAGTTCAAAATTTGTGGATCTGTTGCTTACAGCCGTGATGCAGAAAACGGAACGCCAGCCGAATACTTTCATGCACTGTGTTGCAGACGTAACACATCGTCATAATACTAGCAGGTAATGATGGTAAACAGTAAGAATGCAATCTTCTGACGACCAGTTTACGATAAAGGTCAACTTGAAAATAAACCAAATCCCCGACTACTCATCAGTAAACGATGAAAGAAAAGTCGGTTATTCAGACCTCAGAAGTTTACCTGAGTGTTGCGGCTAATCTTGTCAAATATCTGGTCTCCAGATGGTGTCTAACGTTGTCAGAATACAGGTGGAATTCTCAATGTTTCTACACACGTTGCTGAATTGACCATCTAGTTGCTAATTGGCCTTTCATGTTTGGTGTTGAATGACGTGTGTTAGATACGATGAACTACAACGTGATAGAATATACGGCAGCTGATAACAGTCAATCCCAACTACTCATGTCTCATTGGTTTTTATGTTGATTGTTAAACCATCTTGGTTAGCTGATCGGTAATGAACAAATATGTATCATTGCTCACAAGCGAGAGTGGTTGAGCGTTCAGATTTGATGATTCGGTCGTGCCTAATGTGAGGTCAATGGCGCAGTGGTTAACACGGTTGCCTCATGATTGGAATGTGCGGAGTTCAAATCCCGGCCGTGGCAAGGATATGCACTACTGACGAGCTCTAATGAGAGCGAAACTCGAGTCTAGTGCTTCTTTTCGAAAGGGGCTGGCTGGAAAGTCTATCTGAATGCGAACACTGCGATCAAATGTGAGTGATGGTCAACTTGAAATAATGTACTTCTTAATGTAAGGGTAACCTATGACCATTTTGTGATATGTCATCTCCCATCAAGTAAAAATGTTTTCGTTTTGGTGCACCACATCAAGTTGCACAAAAACTGTGAAGAATTCTGTGATCCCGGTTAGAACAGATGCCTGTCAAGACGGAATAGTTTACGAATTGCTAACCACGGTCTTTCTTTTGGACATCTGCTATCTTCATATAACCTCATATCAGCGCACACGGTTTACGTGTACGAATGAAAATTACTGGTGTGGGTACGCTTACAAACGGAGTATCGCCAATTAGAAAGAAAACACTGGGCGGATACTGAGTTTCTTCTTTTTCAAAACCGATCATTAACGGATTGTTATAATATTTTGAAAGTGTCAGCTATCATAAATGACCATGCTAAACATATTCTGACAGTTAAAATGAACATCTACAGTATAATCTTTGTAAATCGTACTTCAAAAAACAGGCCAACATACAAGTAACATCTTGCGTATTCCTTTAAAATCAATTAGAGTTTTATACACCAAATCGATTTCTTTTATTAAGTCATAGTGATTTATGAACAAATTCACGTAACATAAAAACATCCGGAGGAATTTACTAAACGAAGAGAAAAACAGCTATTTAAAGTCGTCCGTGCAACTCACAATGAGTTTGTACGGACACTAGACCGCGCAGCACAACAGCAAGAACCAAATGTTAAATATTTTCGCCTAATTTTCCCTTGATTTTCCAGGGTTGATCCATATTCGGGTACACCACCCAAGAAGAAAACTCATTAAAAAGAAGCACTCTCACTCTTAAAAGAACACAATAAATTAACGGAACTGGAAGGAGGAAACCCATTTATTGGAGATAAATAGGGCTCAGTCGTTGGAAAAAAAATCAGTACGGCAGACTTGCCGAACTGTGCTCAGCCTGCTTGAGTGCATCAAAAGTTCGTGAATGACATTCATTTGCTTTTATGGTAAGTTGAAGTAGTAGCTACTCACTTACTCAAAGGCTCGGTAAATCTGACCAACCAACCTGGTCAGGCGCAAATGGGTGGAGAGTGGTTCAATTCGTGTGTATGGCCTACATGAAGATGGACTACGCGGTACACGTTATCAAATCCTGCGGCATGAAAATGACGAAAAAATTCGTGAGTACATCATAGTTATGAATTTCCCGCCACAAATCACCCAGTCATTCTGGTTAGACTGTACGGTACTCCAAAAATGGCATTGTAACATACACGCTGGCCATCATTAGTCTGATTGCTTGTTGCGCTTGTGCACAATCCGCGGACAAGGTGGAACCAACGAGAACATCGTTCTTCCGAAGTAGGGGTTCCATAATAAGTTCCACAATAGTCTTGTAAAAGGATACAATACGGACAAACATGAGTTAAAAGTCCGGTAAGTCATGCACACGCAACTTAAACGAAAACCGAAACAACGCCAACAAAACAGTAGCAGGCTCTGTCACACAGTTTGAGTTCAATCTTTGTACGCTTGCTAGTTTCAACTGTGCCTTACAATATGATTAAAAGTAACAGAAATATGGTACGGTTTTGATAGTGATCACTGGTCAGTTTAATCGTTAAATGAGAGGACATATTGGAAACGGTTAGGTTAGACACCATAATAAGGGATAGGAAGAACACTAAGCGCACGAACCAATTCTTCATTCAGGGTTTTGTCGTCGAAGTCTGAATTTCCAGACTCACGCTGAGCAAGCCTAACCCATAAATGTAACTTCACTGAACACGCACAAATGTGCTGCTCTAGACTGGCGATATCGTGTCTTCATTACATATCAGCCGAGCTTGATATAACGCGTATTAGCGTGAAAATAGGTTTGTTCAAACTTAATCCAAATTCAAGATGAGCACTTAGGAGTGCGAGAATGGGAGCGAGCGAAAAAATTTACCAAATAACAAGACCCTTACTATTATAACCCCCTGCAATCGTTTGATGCGTACCCAGTTCGCCGTCCAAGTTCAGAACAGACGCCTTTCTTCTAGTTTATTTGTGGTGTTCACATAAGGCTTTATTTGCCTTTACTCAAAGCACCAACAACGTTAGGATAAGACCGATGTGGGAAAAACACAAGAGGCATTAATTTCAAACAACAAGAACGTTAGAAGAAGAACTGGCAACATAAAACACATATCCCAAAAGACCCATTCATTCGAGATCCGAGTGTGCAGGGAGGTGAAGTAAGTCATAAGAACATACAAAAAAATCCGTTGCAAAGTGGTGACACAGAGTTTACCCTTGTCGGGCAGAAAGGAAAACCAGCATGCAGATTGCATATAACAGGTAAAGGCAGATGTTATTGAAATGTGCAGTCCTGCTCACAAACAAAAATGAGCACCGACCTCTGCACGTAAACAGGACGTGTGTTCTATTGTGTCAGGTTACCGCCATCTAGCAGGCCCAGAAATCCAAACTATACATTTCCCATTTTAAGATATCTCGATATCAATTTAAGATTTCCCAAGGGGGATCCCTGGATTTCAACACCGGATAGAATCGCACAACTATGGGAAGGTCGCTAATTTTCAACCATTTTCTCAGTAAGTTGCAAACTTGTGGCGTTCTACGATGCAGCTTCTATTATCCGCCGTTTAGGCCTGCTCGTTAGACAAGCCATTTGGTTTAAACCCCGGATTTTGTAACCGGTTCTACGTCGCGAAGATGATCAGTATTACTACGGTCTTGTCAACCTTACCTTCAGCTGTCACGGCAGCCGTCACATTGCTACTCAAATTGGTACTGCTCTATCACCCGAGACCAGGGTCTGCCCGACTTGTCTAACCGGTCGGACGATGACCACCGAAGTTCATGCCAATCTCATGCACATATTAATTTTGCGATCCCGTCCGTTGTTGAAACCCAGAGATCCCCCTTGGGAAATCTTAAATTGATATCGAGATATCTTAAAATGGGAAATGTATAGTTTGGATTTCTGGGCCTGCTAGATGGCGGTAACCTGACACAATAGAACACACGTCCTGTTTACGTGCAGAGGTCGGTGCTCATTTTTGTTTGTGAGCAGGACTGCACATTTCAATAATATCTGCATTAATCGCGGTGCTGTTGGCCGACAGCATAAAGAGTGTCGAGGCAGCTTTCACATGAGCAGCACGATATTGCGTCGCGGCGCGGGTGACCAGCCCGACGGACTATGCCCCAATTTACAAGAGGAGCTCACAGTGGCATCCAGGATCCAGCCACTTGCGATATAAAGGCCGTGAACGGCTGTCCCGGTCGTGTAAATCGTGTAGACTGTGCGATCGTGCATTCGCGATAAATCGCCGAGCTTCCGAAGCCTTCATGCGGGCGGCCAGAATCCATATCAGAACAAGTAAGCCATGTGGTTACGCTTACGGTCGTGCCCTGTCCGACGGTTCTCAACGCTTATCTAGGCTTACGGCAAGAATAGTAATATGCGGGGTAGCACTCGTAGGTTTAGTGGACACCGTAGCGTCACTAAGTGTAATCGGCACATACACAAACTCACAAGCTACACGCAGAAACCGTGCTGTCAGTACATTCTTACAGAAAATAGCGACCAAATGCCGATGGATGATAGAATTATTGTTCCGGTTACAATCGCCGGATGCCAATTAGAGCACAGTTTTGTGGTCAACCGCAACCTTTCATTCTGCGTTGTACTGGGGACGGATTTTCTGGGTCGTCTCAGATGCACGCTCGATTTGCACAACCCTCAGCTGAGGAGGTCGTCTGGCACCAACCACTTGACACCTATGTCCGAAATTCTGCCAGAAACCGATTTCTCCCTCCATTTCACTCCAGCACCATCCGAAGTGACTCGCCAGATCGACGAGACGGTCCGACTGAGTGGAGCTCCTGAGAGCCCGCCAGGTGCCAAATGCCTGAAGTCATCAATTGGAAGTCGATCACGTGTTTGTTTGGAAGGAAAGCTAGAATATACAAGCATTCCAAAGCATGGAATTAATACCGGGTATACGCTGCCAATTCATATGTTCCCAAACAGAATACCTGCACACCTCCAGGATGAGGTGCGTAAGACGGTTAACGAAATGCTACAGAACGGTGTGATTCGACCCTCAATCTTTTCATGGGTCGCCCCGGTTGTTCTGGTAAAAAAGAAAGACGGCCATTCACTATTGTGCGTCGACTACGGAAAGTTCAACCAAGCTACCAAGAAATGCTCATTTCCGTTACGAAGACTCGGTGACGACTTTGATGCTTTTGGTGGAGCCACATGTCTCACCGTGCTTAATCTGGTATCAGGTTGCCGAGAGTTGGTGGCTGAGGAAAACGGCCGATCTAAGATGGCCTTCACCGTACCGTCTTGACTGTCAGTTCTAACTTATGCCTTCTGGACTGTCAAATGCACCAGTGCAATTTCAGCGCTTGGTAAGGAAAGTACTGTGTGACTTGATCCCTAGAACATGCCTAGTGTATATGGATGCTGCCATAGTCCACGAAATGTACGAACAAGAGTCTGTGCTGGACCGCCTGGTAGTTGGCGGTTTAAAACTGAAGCCCTTAAAATGTCACTGCATGCTCAAAACTGTAACATTCCTGGGACATGTAATCTTTGGGTCGATATCTGCACAGATCCAGAAAGGAGGAAAAAATTGGTTTGTGGCCAACGCCGAAGAATGCAAGCAATTTGAGGAGCTTTCTATGGCTCGCATCCCATTATCATCGCTTCATCACCGATTTCGCCCTCATTTCCGCCCCCCAAAACCAGACTATTGCAAAATAATCAGGAATTCACGTGAACAAAAAGTACGATCATGCTTTTAAATCATTATGGGATGCTTAGGGCACGACGTCAGTATTAACTTTTCCGGATGTGTCACCGAAGAGCGGGGAGTTTGCTTTGGACACTGATGCTAGCGACAGTGTAATTGGAGCAGTTTTTTCACGACGAAGACAAGACGGTAGAGAACACGTGAAAGATTACAGTAGCCGGTGTGCAAGTAAGTGTGAGAACTACCGTGCGACGAGAAAATAAATGCTTTCCCTGGTATTCATCGTTCGACATTTCCAGCACTTACTCCTGGGTAAACGTTTCAGTGTGCACAGGGACCGTCAGTTCCTCAGCTGGTTTTCTAACTTTAAAGACCCAGAGGGGCAGTTAGTCTGATTGCAGGAGAACTTACACAAGAATATGACTCCGTATGTGAGCACACCTGGTAAACGACACAACAGCGCTGACTCGCCAACAAGACACCTAACGTGTTATCATGGTGACCACGTAGCGCTACGAGTTTCGCTGCTTTTGGGCGTTACGGGAACTCCTTAAGATAGAGGAAGGAGTACTGTTTATTCAATATGGACCTGCTTACACGAGAAGAATCGTGATTCCTCAATCCGTAAAACGTGAGGTCCTAACAAATTTGCACCCCGAGCTTGGCCATGTAAAAATAAATAAACTGAAAGCAGCTACACGAAAGCGATTATGTTAGACGCCTCAGCGGAAAATTTTCAGGTTGTTATGTCGATCGTGTCGAAAATGCGGCATCTTCAGAGACCCTCAAAGAAGCCGTCAAGCGCCACCGCGATTTATGGCTACAGGCTATCCTAACGAGTTCGTCTATGTGAACAATGTAGTAACGTTTCTTGAGACGCCTAGAAACAATCGGTACATCTTGATCCTGATGTATTACTTCACTCAATAACGCAAAGCAGCCCTGCTTGCACAGGTGGACACATCGACGGTAGCAACAGCCACTGTCGATCATTGGGTGTGCATTCGGGGGACCTCTGAACAACTCCAGTCAGATGAAGACTTCTGATTTGATAGCTCTCTGGTTTACGAAATGTGTAGGTTATAGCTTACCATGTGCATGGCAATTTGCAATTGGAGAGAACGAAACCGCCTCTCATAAGTCTCCTCAGAGCTTTTACAGAGCAGAATGTCACCGATTGGGACTTAGCTACACCGAATTGTCTGCTACCTCATTGCTATTCATGCGTCGAATAACAAAACCCTATAATTCTGGTGGACCAGCTGAGGAGTGAGGCTACCTTTAGGTGTCCGATTGCCAGTTACGCAGCAACTGAAACCGTCAATTGTGCAATATGTAAGCAACCGTTTTTGTACACTTCAGCAGGCCCACTAAATTGGGTGAGGACAGGTGAAGGCATCTTACGGCCATCGGAAGTACTATTACGATCAGAGAGTATTTGGAGCCCCTATAACTGTCGACGAAATAGTGCAACTGTTAAACGCAGTTTTGAGTCTGAGGGTCATATCGAAAATGCATAAACAATGGAAAAGGCCTTGTGTTGTCGAGCGAATACCTGTCAAATTAGTGGACTGACAGGAATCGACGAAAATCCGATCGTGGTTCACTTCAGCCGATTAAAGCCATCCACACAGAGTACAATTTGTGGACTACCATCGGACGTCCTAGAGGTTGTGCTGGAGGTCGGAGTTCCGAACAAGCTAGACAAAAGTGAGGCACCGGGGACGGTGCTCAACAAAGAGTGGGATTCGTGTAGCGGATGAACAAAACTAGTAAGAGCGCACGGATTGAATTCGAAGTGACCGCCATGTCAACCTAGTGGACGAGGATCCTGACTAAATGGATAGTCAGACAAGCATGGAGTATAATCGTGTCTACACTACTGTTGTGTGTTGTGTGATATATCTGTGGACACAATCTCTGTCTGCTCCTTCGGTTACATGCCGCAAATTAGTACAAAAAGTTATTAAAACACCGCTAGTGATCAAAACAGTATCCGCAAACCGATTTACGGAATTGCCACGTTTAAAAGGTTTGTGAAAACTATTGTAAAACCTGTATTTACTTGAGGTATATGTTTATATTTAAGCCGGAAGAGTGTCGCCAATGTTGAGGTCTACTCAACCATGCTTTCTGATGAGAAAACTTCTTTGTTCCATTGATCCTGCTAGTAAGAATAAATGTTGGACAAATCTCCAACCCACGGTAGTTGTTTGCAGTTTAGAGATAGATCAACCCAAAGCTTATATCTTCAGCAGGTGCAGTGGGAACAATAGGCACTGCACCAGATTTCCTTAATAAAACCATTACAGGCTTGGTTAATATTCATTAGGTATTGAACTCCGATTTACGACGGATAATTCCTATAGATCATTATTACCGCAGTATACGGTTCACGCAGTGGGTCAACTTGAAATTTTTTATTCTATTTGGTTCCAACAAGATGGTGCTGTCTCTCACTGTTCACAATTATCACAAGATTAAGTTATACTAATTAGTAATCGGTGAAAGAGGGGTTTTTGAATGTGAGTCAAGGCAAGCGGATCTTGTGCCGTTGGACGTTTACTGCTAGGTCTATGTCAAACACAGAATTTATTCTAATAAACTATGCACCTTGGAAGAAATAACGCTGACCGCTGCAGGAGAGTGCAGTCGATACTCTAAAGATGGTTAGAACGTCCCCCCAGGCGACTGCTTTTGTGGAAGCAAACGAGGGTGGACGCATTGAATCTCTATTGAAAAAATGTTCTTCTCACTTTTTTTCACGTGCGTTTGCTTCATTAAACTAATCAGGCCGGGACTGCTGTGTGTTGAAGATGTAGTATGAAACCAACACACGACTGTTGGAGACATTTTTCACTATATCTCCAATTTACCCACCTGAGATATTCTTGTATGTTTTCCTTGGCGGTGGTTGCTGACATATACAGGGTTAACCAAAGAGACAGAAAGTTAAGTGTTGTTTGATTACTGTACCTTCATTTCAGACGTTTTCTTGGTTCAGATTACATTTGCTTGACTTCATGTCAAGTTACCGACTGTTCTTATTCACTTGCTATATATAACCTGCACGTTTTGCGTTCCTTACGAAAACGGGAAATATTCTTGAAATATGTTCTTTGCCTGCTCCGATGATACAGCTAAACTGAACAGTGTTTCAGTCGCACAAAAACGTTCACTGACAGCACAATGCCAAGCATCGCATGCCTTCGACTTCAGGCTATCTCCAGAGCTCACAGGAATTTGGACGTTAACCTAACGGTCGTATTTCGAGACTGAGATGAGGCGTTGGATTAAATGTTCCTGGGGTAAACTGTGTTGTGGTGAATGGTTCATGGGGAATTTCTTGGGGTGATTTGTGCCAGGAAGAATTGTTCCGAAATGATTAGTTCCTGGACAAATGGTTCACTGAGAGAATTTGACCGCGTTGGAATTTTCCCAGGATCTAGTGTTCACGACAGACACGGTCTCCGGATGCCGGGGTACATTGTATCCGTTGAAAGAATTTTATTCGAACGATCATCACACGCACCGAGTTGCACATGGGCGGAGAGATCTGCCGAAGGGACCTTTCTTGAGGATTTAGCTGGATACAGTCGGTTAGAGAGGATTTTTACTTAACCCAGGGAAATACCAACAAATACTGCGGATATCACGTGAAGCGAAGAGGAACGATAACCATTAGACGGTACGTCACGGGACACTTCGGCATGAACGATTTTCTCAGTCACTGGGGAGTACTGCTATGAAATGACAATGTTGCTAGTGGAAGAGATTGCCTATGCGGATAACCGTCAGCAATGGTGCGAAAAATATGTTTAGACGTCCAACTAACACACAGCTTGATGAACAGTTGCAAAACAAATCGCTTATTGGTAGTGGGGGATTTTGGTATTTATATGGATTGAACATCACCCACAATTGATCGCAGCTGTCAAAGTCCCAATTTAAAGAGAAATTCTAGTCGGAGGGCCACTGATTGGAGTTAATGAGACAGTTACTGTGTCTCTTCTCGAGAAGACCGAGAAACCTGATCATTGCCCACAAGTGATAGTGACCAGGCGTTCATACATGATAATTCGGTCAAGCTTAATATGGGGTCAACGGCTCAGTGGTTAACACGGTTATCTTCTGAAAGTGTGGTCGGTGTTCTACTCTGGGCTGCGGCAGGGATATGCACTACTGACGAGCTCTAACGAGTTTGAAACTCGAGTGTATTGGTTCTTTTCAAAAGTGGCCGACTGGGAATTCTATGGGAATGGAACAGCTGCGATCAATTGTGGGTGACGTTCAATCTGTTAAAACTGACAAAATGGAACGGTCTGTTATCCTTAGCTTGTACTGTAGAACGTTCTGTGTATATGACAGTGTATAATGACGGACTTCTAAATATCCATTCCAAAGTTAGGGTTGTAGCTCAGACTTGCTATGGCAAATCTGGCTGCACTTTATGTGAATGCAGATGGTTGTAGGGATCGTGATCCTAAGCAGATGTATGCATAGGTGACACCATTGATTCTTATCAGTATGCATAAGTCTGATAACGAACCACTGTATAGCTAATGGGATTGTAATACGGTTGGTCGCTTCAACAACACCGGACCACCATGTACACGTCACAGACGAGATATACTCCTTGTTATTTGTGTTTCTTAACACAGATAAACGGAGCATTCGTCACTCTTGTACAATCTTGTCTAAACTCACCACTACTGATCAACTGATATGTTGTAAAGCCCTTTATCATTTCTGGCAGTCGATGTCCAGCAATAAAACAAAAGTTGGTGTTTTATGAAACAAATAACTTTTAGGCCGGTAGTACTTAGTACGATGAAGACGGTTGGTGACGCTGTTAAAGGGAATTAGATATGTGAGTGATGTCAAGCTTAGTAAAGAACCTCGGATGGCAAATAAAATTCCAGCAATGGGAAGCATTTCAGTTGTGTCGGCTTCCTAAACCTTACAAAATAACAGACTTCGACAAAAGTCTGAATGATGTTCTCTACAGAAATGCATCAACGTTCGCGTCTGAAATGAGAAGTGAATGACGCTACGCCATCCTGCCCCCAGTGGCCTTCATGCACTTAATAACTTCTTGTTAGGAGCAACAGGCTTCAACACTGACGATTCAAGTGGGTTCGGTGTCATGTGTCGCTCTAGAAGACGGCCATTTTTAATCAATGTTACGAATTTGCTAAAACGCTCTGATGAAGGTTTCTTGAAGGAAAGTCTGTAACATGAAAAATACACGCCAGTGTGCTCTTGCACTACAAGAATAACGGTTAGTCCCCTGTGGTTGGGAAAATAATACAAAAGTGGACACCAGCGCATTTAAGTAGATTTGGCGGGCTTGTAATAGACATAAAAAAACGTAACTGTCTACCCCGGTTTTTTGAACAACCACCTAACTATCGTCAGTCTGTTGTATCACCCAATAAACTGCTAATGTTTAGTAGCTTGCAAAGGAAATGTGATGAATCAGCAGAAATTTCGAAATTCACCTACTATTAAGGGAAAACAACAGTCTAGCATGTAGTCCCGTTCTCACACACTTCGTCCCCTGTAGTGAGACACCTATCGATCTTTCACGGATAAACCACAAAACGACTCAGTTCTTCAGAGTTTGTAATGTTCCGTTCTAACACTAGACAGTAAGTTGCTCGGAAAATAGGGTGTTACCATCTAACCTCTGTGCAGCAATGCATGAAATGTCTACCAGTAACAGTTTAATCAACAGTTCTCAAGACCAAATTCCCACAAATTTTCATTGACGTGTTTAGTGAGTAGTCCTCACTGTCCAATATTCAGTGCTAATGCTGTCACCTTGAAAAAAGTATGACCCATGACCCCGGGTTGTGATTCAAAAATGTGAGCCATTTAAGATCCGCAGTCTAACTGATAGTCAGTTTTAATGAATTATCTTCGCTTGAGGGTTTTCGTCGTTGCACGATGCAGATAACCTAAAGTGTATTTGAAGCACACTCAGTCAGACCACCCCACATGAATTGCCAAACCTACAGCAGATGGCTGAATACTAAGCGCTCCTGACCACTTGATGGCCACGACGTAAAGGTTAGTGCTAGACGAATTTCTCCGTGCCGCATGTGCGGTTGTTTCTACCATGTCAGATGGAGAGCAAAAGAACCAGAACAATCCTCTAAATTCCTGTGCAGCTATCTGACACCACAGAGATGGACGACACAGCCAATATGGTCTCTGCAAGAGGCAAATATGCGACAAATGTTGGCAAGAAGAAAACAGGGAATGCCACTGTCGGTCAAAAACAGCCGGTTATTTCATCTGACCGTGGAACGACAGAAACCGTTTACAGACGATTTAGATAAGTCAGTTTCTCCGTGAAGAAGCAAGTGACACTGATGGTTGGGGACAGTGGTGGTGTTGTTTGTAGCTCGGGTTGATGGTTTTGGTATTGATATGTTCGCCGAGCTTGGCACTTAGGTTGCAAACGTTTCATCACCAGGCGAGGTGACATCATCAGTGCGTAAGTGTTTCAGCATATATATACACGCTGGAACACTTACGCACTGATGATGTCACCTCGCCTGGTGATGAAACGTTTGCAGTCTAAATGCCAAGCTCGGCGAACATATCAATACTAAAGCCCGTGACACTCTCACTCAAGATTGTATTCAAATAGCGTCAAGGCTACTTGTGTACGATACAGAATTCGGAAATCAGGGAATTGGTCCTATTGATTTTAGAAACAATGCTAGGGGGACGTGGATGTCGAGTGTTGCTGTGAGCAGCACAGTAGACAAGAATGACATATCTAAAATTATTGAGTTTAAAGCGGTAGATGGTTTGCTGAAGAGAGGCGTGAGAATGAAGCAGCTCCTAGTGGGGGGTTCCCTATCCTATCGACAGTTTAGGTGGGGGCAGTAGAGAACGACTTTTGCCTGCTTGTGTAATACGGTGGTGTACGTTTGTTAGAAGCACGATACAGGAGCCCTGAAATTGTCTCATGATCAGCGTTGTCCTCTGAATGGGGTACCTGATCCCAAAACGAAAGTAGATCAGCTGTTAATTTGTTCAAATAATCAGCCTACAGAATTAGGCAATCAGTTATAAAAAAACAAAGAAGTAATGCCGAGAGCCAGTGAGATTACTAATTTCTTTGCCATGATGAACAGCTCCCTTTCAGTTTTCAAAATCCTTCCCGTACATTTTGTTTCAACCACGTGGTTTCGGTCACAGTTCAGACCAGGGTTAGTCTGGATCCCTTGGTAGTATTTCGTAAGAATCGTGGAATCTTCAGTGCAAGTTACAATCCAGACTATATACATTTTGCGTTTTACACATAATACTAAGTGTACAACACGTCACTCTCACGTCTGTGTCCATCATCCTTCGTCCACCTGTGCTATATTTTATTGTCTGTTTGATAGGTGTTTGAATCACATCGGTGCACCTTCGATACACAGTTACCTAGTGACCGTGAATTTGTTTGTCCGGTTCAATCAACCGTTTATTGGCGACCATATTGTTGGTCTGGCACATTCAGTTGAGCTATTATTGAATAATTTAGATTTGTTGTAACTTTTAAATGCATCTCTTGGTGACAATTTGAATTTCTTAAAATCTACAGGATCCAAACTATCTAGGCATCACTCAGCGTCCGAAGAATGACGCTACGATATCGATTGCACTTACACGTTTCTTTACTTACAACCATCCTCATCATCTTTGTTTGTCATACCAATTGTCACCTTCACCAACATAGTCCTCCACTATACCCTTGTCTGCAGTTTGGGACCAGAGAGTAAATAAGCACAGTCACCATCAAAGCCTTAATTACATAAAATTACCATTGTCATTTCGACCAAGATTAAATGGTCTTACAGCTAGATCTGTAGCGCAAGCAAATAATCCGAATGTATGTGCAAGAGAGACACGCCATACTGGAAGTAAATTTCGATAATACAAAAACCAAAGGTGTCTTACTGTTCACAGCTGGTAACACAGGCAGCAGTTAATCACTAGATGAAAACGAAACAGCAACAACTGAACAATAACGATCCGATTAACATGAAATTGTTATACAGTGATTTTTGTGTGAATGAATTTGATAGGTGGTAAACAAGGTATCACAAAGATTCCTTTAAACCACATTCAGGTGATGAACATTTACAAGTTTGAATTTCCTCGTCTTTAACGAGTTTTATCATCACCGACGGCTACCCCACCGAAACCACTATGGTTGTCAACGTCATAATTTATGTCATCTATCTGTGTGTCATCCTAACTCTTAGAATCAATTCAGAAATCTATTCCATCAGACGCTAACTTCTGTGGTCACCTGACAGCAAGAGGTGCTAGTCAGAGTCAGTGGGCTCCGCACCACGAGCCCACCGTTGATGGCCACCACTGAAGTCATAAAACCGGTGAAACAGGCAGTAGGAGATGTAGCAGTAAGTTGTAAAGATAGAAACGGCATTGAATTGATATTAGAGGAACACTCTCGAGACTCTTTGATGCTGGTTAGGCGAATGCTCGCTTCCGTAATGTCCAATTTCTATGGTCTCATAATCTACACTAACTGACTGAAAGCCAAAATGACTGACTGCAAAAGAGGCTAGGTGCCCAGTTCGGATGAACTTACCTCAGAGACAAGTAGGCTGAAACATTGTTTTCCCATACCAAATGTTTGCCCCGGAATAACTGTTATGAAGCGAAAGCTCATGAAATTTTCACTCCATAGAAGAAAGCTTATAACAGATTCCGAGACCCTGTCACCACCTTTTGCGGTTTGTGAAACATGTTGCGTTAGAGACAGTGGTATTGGTATCTAAGATAACAACTCTCCGGCTCGTTCTTTGGAAGATTCCGATGCTGAAGCAACCAATATCGAATCTGCCACTCTGGAAAAGCACATAGCATTCTCTAGAGTGCTTGTTTGTATGTTATACTTTTGTCAAAACGATACGTATACCACCACCTGCCATATGCCGTTTAATCTCTGACTAAGATCATTTCAAACATCTGAATTAGCCTACGATCCATGCAAGTTATTTCTGAACCATTCCCGCTCTCCTTCTTCCAGAAACATCTGCAACTACTTGCTAAGCAAAGATAATCCAACAGATCCGAAGACAAATGAGGAGTTTATGAAACTGAGCAAACTGAAAATCTGTCTCACTTGTCTTCATGGCCCCAAAAAGGTGCGCACAGTGGCGTACTCAGTTATAATCTTCGAAAACTAGGTTCACTATTATATGAATCTACTTTCAGCTCTTTCACTTTGTCACTAGAAAGATGAAGGCAATTTTCGACCCAGCCTTGTTTCACGATTTTTTGGGGGTCATATGACGTCGTTCCGAATCCACCTGTTTTGTCTGCTTAGCGTAAATAATTTGAAAAATGTAATCAATCTCTTTCATTTGTAAACTTGTTGGTGTATTACGTTCAGATTTTGTTATTAAATTCTAACCGCTCTAGTTCAATGAGCCAAGACAAGGTTCATCCAGGAAAACTGAAAGAAACACATTTCATACTTCCCAATTATCTCATGACACTTGTGTCAACTCTTACTACGGGCATCCCTTCAAAGGAATGAAAAGGAATTAGCCCGATGATCGAAACTGTATTATCAGTTATTGGCCAATCACTTTACCCATCATCCCATGTGAAGTGATACAAGGTTTTTCAGAGCAAACTATCTCAAGACAAATTTTAAACACTAATCTCATATCTGCATACCAGCACAAATTCCAACAAGACGGGCCCAGCGCAATAAACATGCTGCTTTTTGTAAACGGCTTGAGGGATACTAGAGCTTGCTTTTACGAATTTCCTAAGATGCTTGACCGGGTTCCATACGGTCCACTTATACGGAAAGTGGATGCATACGGCGTCAAATATGATATTCACTGACGGATTGTTTTAACTAATAGTGATAAAACCTTTCGAGTTAAAGCTACTTTGGATCTCTCGTCTCTCACACCCACCTCAGCTGGTGAACCGCAGTAATGAGTTCACGAACCAAAGCTACTTTTCGTATATGTTATTGATTTACCGGACAGGATTCCCAGTCACGTAATGCTAAGTATGGGTCTCATCTCAAAACCATTGATCTTCGACTTCTCGAATATAGAAACCTCCAAAGAGATCCTACTTAATTCCTTGTTTACTCCGACAAAGAAACTCTCTTCTTTCACATATTCAAATGGGCAATGTGTTCAACACAAACCGTTTTCATCATAAAACTCCAAAATATTTTCGAACAAAGGTTTCTCGTCACAGGTTGATAACCCATTGGAATAGCCTGTCATTAATCGTTACTAATGTTTTCTTTAGGATACAATTTAAAACGTTGTTATATTCTTATTTGCTTCACAGAATTAGTAAGTGAACGAGATGGCCACACATTCTCTCGTTCTGTACTGCTCAAACACTGATGTTGTGTACATGAACAGCTGTGCCGCACAACTGTTACACCTACAGAATAGGTCAAACCGGTCTGGCATCAAGAGCGAAATCGTAGCTACCCGGGAAATTCGAGTTGTTAGCCTCATACATACTTATCTGTTAGTGAGCCTCTGATTGATCGATTGACAATTTATTACTCACCAGTTTATGGAAGCCTACAGTACCCATTTTAACATTGTTTCCCTATATGTATGCAAATTATAATGGATTTTTGCATCACTTTCTAAATATGCATTCATCGACGTTGTTTACGCCAATTTTTCCAAAGGCCACAGAGCAAAATTGTGAGGTTGAAAAAGTTCATTGATACACCTAAGTGTAGTGTGATTCGAACCATCTAAGAGTTATAACTGGCAGAATAATCGGAGTTCGTCTTGCACATACAACAGAATCATCCCGTTTAACAATGATCATTCTCTAGGGCGTTGCCAGACAGCGCTAAATAGTTGAACTGACAATACGTTCGTAGTCAAGCTTTGTATAGCCACGCGAATAAATTTCGCAGTTGCGCAATTGTCGTTTGATAAAATTCGGCTGGCTTACTCTTGATAGACACCCGAAGTGGTGTGCCCATTACTTTTCTAACTGCTACTGTCCGTCACTTAAAAAACGACGTGTAGTGTGCTGCAGCTCACCTTCGAAACTTTCTACAGACCGTTTAAGGAGTGTCGACAAACAACCGTCAAAATGTGCGAACTCATAAATCAGTCTTCAGTCCTTGCCGCGACAAAATAGTGTTCAAGAAACAGAACAGTGCAGGCTGATTGTAACATGACAGAACTATAAAAAAAATAACATGGGTAATAAGGCGTTAAAGTGGCACAGGTAGTCCACCCATCCACTTGTTAGACAGTGTGTTTGATATTGACAAACAGCTCATGTAATGAAGGTATTCTTGGATGAATTTATGAAGCACAAATAAGATTACGTGAGATGTACTTTGTAGAAAATTTTCGACTGATCCCATCGATCACGACATACGAACTACGCTCGATAAACAGGTGTTAGCTCACGAGTGTAACATAGGGATGAGCCACTGGTTGAGATTGAAACAACAAACAGGACCGGAAGTAAACTAGTCAACACTCGAATACATCATCATGGTCTAAAATAATCCAAATTTCAAACAGGTAAACTAAGGAACTACAGTAAGTCCCAGAAGCAGCCACTGGGTGAAAAAAATCCGGATTCCAAACCATAGGGTAATCATGTCCCCGACATGTGCAGCACGTCTGGACATTCGAATTTTCCATTTTCTCCGGCAAAGTGGTGTGGTAACCGAATTGGGTGAGCGAACGTGCACAACACATGACTGAAGCGACAACCAGAATAGCTGGCTATGGTTTGGGAGAGGGGCTGTACGCACATATCCACTAAAGAAGCCCGGCCCCATCGTCCAAGAGCACTCCTCGCCGCGGTTCACGATAGATGACATCTGGCTGGTCGCATACACGCTTCAGCGCTTGAGAACCAAGACCGAGCTTGGAACCAGTACGCATCAGTGAATGCAAATAGATGAAGTAAAATAGGATTTTTCCCTAATGGGTTGTGCTATCAGCAACTGCGGAATACTAAGAAGCTGTGGTCAGGAACAAAGTCGATTCACAAATTACGAAATCGTGGGTCGAAAACTAACTGTGCAAACTGGACGTGTAGATGACCGATGACAGTTTAGGAAAGATACATTTTCATTTCACCGGAGGAGCTTTGAGTTTTGTGCGTTCTTGTGTGACTAGTTCGTTTTATGAGTCAGTCTATCTGATTTTTATTATGTTGAATTATGTCCAATCATACTTTTCTCAGTTCAGTTTGCCGGACAATAGCCATGCGTGATTTCGTCTGAGCAAGTTATCGTGCTGAAAGCAAACCACACTCCTGGAACGCAATTGGGAGAGCGTAGTGACCACAGTCTGATGAGGGAACAGCATACTGAGCTGATTTTCATTCATGTGACCTGTGATAAGAGTGTGGAGGAGACCACCAGGTAGTTTAATTCAAGACACGTGGGCACGCAAATGGTTGCTTGTGAATCAGTTCCTAAGCTGATAAAACAAATCATTGCAACAGGTATTGTTGATGGCTCGCAAAAATGGTCTACCGCGCACATCAGCAGAGGATTGTTCTGCGACATGTAAAAAACAGCCCCTAAGTATCGTCCGTCGATTCGCTCAAGAATGCAACACTTCGAATATCACTGTACACAAGATACTCAGAGGGTACAAGTATTGGTCATACCGAGCTTCGGTTGTCGGATGCGAACAGAAGTGAATCATCTTGCATGTGGTATTTATTAGCGATTACTGACGAAGCAATAGTCTGCCGGTATGGATTTGTGCAGAAGCTCCATTTTTGGTAGCCCGATTGGTTTGCTCCAACCTGACGTCAACCAAACCCAGGTCTTGTGGTCTGAGTGAGGTTCGAAACACGGAGTATCGGGTGTTTCTCTCTTTTGGTAAAAATATATCAGGTAGAATACCTATTCACATAATCATTTATAAACTAAGGCATTCTTTTCTCCAGATGTTGCAGCAAAATACTACATCAACACCAGAGCAACTGGAAGCACCGGTTTTCATAAGATGCCGCAGAGTCACACTACACACAATGTGTACCAAAACATCTAGAGGAAATATTCGGACGACGATTAATTGACCACGCTGACCGAAGGGAATGACCCTCAAGGTTGTCAGATATTGCTCTAATGAAGTTATTTTCGAGGATGCGTCAAACACAGTCAAAAAGAACGTCCACAAACACTGGGAGGACTAAAACTGGTCCCAATCTTGGAAAGCAATGTAATTTTTGAAGCCACTTTAAAACTGGTGTGCAATTACGCTAGAGGGAAATACTGTAATGTAGACAAAATCGCGGTGAACATTACGATTTGTATACTAATGCTTCGTTTTGTTTACATGTTTGCATCACGATAATATCCACCTGTCATTAGAACGACACATCTGTAGCATGTTCAGCCTAACGCTGGTACAACCTTAAGCATGTCAACCGTTAGCCAGAACGTGACATTACTTCATTTGTGCGCTCAGGTTTCATCTCAGCCTGAGTAGTTGTGTGCCTTGTCAAACCATTTCTGAACGTAGTTATCCAAGACATTAGTGCAGATGTTTGTTGTGACAGTATTAACTGTCGGATTTAGGATTGCAGGTGAATATTTTGAAGCCATGCGATAAGGTAGCAAACAAGTCCGATATCTTTGTTTGATCACTAAGCTAATTACGGTGCAATAAATATGAAAACAGAAACCAGGGTGAGTGAGAAGATCTGCATTAGAGGTTATAGATTGCGTGTTCATCAGCAGTTACTCACTCATTTTTTCTGACTGTGTTCCTGGTTGAATGTAGGCCAGGGAAGATGAAGCGTCCGCACAGACTTGTGGGCGACAAGGTCAGCGTTCCGCAATCTGGCTCTGATGGCTTTGGCAGCGGTCAACACTCGGAATCTCACCATGTACGACCGATTCATTGGCATTCAGCAGGCAGTTTGAAAGGTTACTTTTTTACTGATAGAATGTTCAGAACTGGTCAAATATACGACAATCGCGTTGGAAACAGTTTCATTCAAGGCACCGTTCAACCACGTTGGATGACGTTTATGCCCTCCAGCAAACAAGCGTCCTGTAGTACGACCAATTTATGACGCTTTGTACGCGCAAGCAAATCAGCACACACGACAGATGATTGCAGAACATGGAAGTTTGTCTTTGAGTAGTGATAAGATAATGGGTGTTGAACGGAAAGTGACGCACAGGTGAGCGGTCACGAAGGTGGTTTTGGCCCAAACTTCGGTCATGGGCTCTTTCCTGAAAAGGATTATCAGTAAGCACAATTTTCTTATTCACAGAAGGTGACGTAGGTTTCAACTTCATCGTCTACATCGTCTTCTGAATAAAACTTGCTAGGTAGTTACTCCTCATGAATACCTGTGGTAAATCAGCTCAGCTTGTAAAGTGTCACAGGTGTATATCTATAACCCCCTATCCGTATCGTATGAGGTTTCGTCTCTTGATTGAACCGAACGAAACTGTCAGAGTGAATGTACCCACCACACCAACTCTGTTATCTGTAATTTTTTGTCGAACTGTCCCTCCTTTTCTCAAAGTGTTAACATTCAGAACACTTATGTGGCCGTTGTCTGACTCGATGATGAACTTAGTATTGTTATTGGCCGGTTTAAAAGCTGCTTAACACTGTTCTCGTCAGATTTTTCATTGACGACGCAGGAATATCATCAATGTGACAATTTTGCTAATTTGGTTAATCTCCAGTTTTCTCATGACAACGTCAGCTAATAGGAAACCCGGAGCTGAGCGCGTTGTCACTCCAACTGCCTGAAAGTAGACTGTATTTCTAGACAGAAACTGGACATTAGTAGTGCAAAGCTTCAACACTTCTCTCTGTTCATTCTCTGGGATCCCCAGATGTTTATCGTAATGCTCGATATAATCGAATAAGTAGTCAATTCTCTATTGTAGATGAACGTTTTCTAAATAGTGAGGCGATATCAAGTGCGAACATGTTTTAATTGTTTAGATTTCCATCTTGAATTAGGTAGATAAACAGTAAACGTGCCCCGAGGATTGTCTTTCTAGGTGCAACCTGATGGGTTCGAGCAAACCGGTGAACCATTTGGCTAAAGCATGACAGAGCGGGTTGTACCTATCTAAAATGGATTTCGGAGGCAAACCTTCTTTATGCGTTTTGGGCAGGCCGCATAGCCTGGGGATTATTGATTTCAGCGGAACGGATGCATTCAGAAGTGGCCGTGTCAGTTTTTCCCATTTGTTTTAGTTGGCGCAAGATTTCAGATATCGGTTTTTCGATTGCCGGTGTCTCGTCTTTGTAGGCATCTTAATGAATTTAGGATTATCAGCTGGTGTGCTACTGATTTTGGTAATGCAACCAATCGTGTGCGTTGAAACAACTCTTTTTCGTCCATCTGGCTTAAGAACGATTCTGCGCTCGTTGCTTTGCAAACACCTGAATGCACCTAAAGTTTACTTGTTCAGGAGTTGTCTTATTTGTGGTGTAGGAGTTAGATACTGATAACACAAACTAATTAACGTTGACTTCACTTTTCTTCGTTCACAGTCGATGCTGAATTTAAGGCAGCTGGTTGATCATACAGATTTTAAGACACTTGTAAATCAAGCTGACTATTTTTAAGACGTGGACAATAATAGTTGGGTCCTAGTGATTGTGTTTCCAACAGACTTCTGCTCAAATTCAAGGGAAACTTATTAATATACCGCTTTAGATCCTTCAAAAAGTTGGCACACGGTTGCACAGGATTTGACTGGTTGGAGAGTTCGGTCGTTCCGTTGTGTATTTGCTTGGATCCAGTTGGCTCAGGATCGCGCTCACAAACTTCGTGGTGTAACACTTAGGAGAAATATGTCTGACCTTTCGATGAGACAGAAGCAAAGTTTTAGAATGGCTATTTTTCTAACAACCTTAAGGTGTTGCATGCAATCTCGAAATATGCAGCTGGCAATTATCAACGTTATAATTAGCACGAAAAGAACACTCCAACAACGCCAATCCAGCCGGAAGCCAACAGACAGATTAAGTAATCAAATATCAGGTTCTGACAACATAGTCCAAGGAATCCAATGATAAACGATCCTGAGAAATTATGCTGTCTGGGAAATCAGTCTTTACTTTTCTGGGTTCCGCTAGCTGGAACGTGTTTCAAGCGTGCTCACCATTCAGCCGATATACTCGACTCCACACATACGGGCAAAATCACAAATAATGTTAAGTATGTATTATGACTTACACGGGTGTGCAGCCCATCTTCGAATAACTCCAAGAACCGCATGGTGAATGTCAGCAAACAGCTGTCAGATAATGTGAAATCATGTATCAGTCCTCAACCGTTTTCGTGGCAGAATAGTGTTTTGGAAATAGAACAATGAAGGCTGCTTCTAAAGTAACTACATACAATCTTGAATGTGGGTATTAGGTCGACCAAATTTGTTAAACTGCAGGCATTTATGGATTCACTTGTGAATTGGGAGATTTGATCTTGGCAGGCAGCATATACAATAAGACCACGTCGAGCCAAATCGCAGTCATTTGCAGATGCGCGTGTGGTCTTAGCTGGCAATACTAAAATCGTAGTTTTGAACACCTGACCACATTCCGAATCTGTTTGTGGTTGTTTATATCTCAAGTTAAGGGAGTTTAGAGCGTAAACCTGGAGGATAAGATTGACGGATTATCAGTAATACACACACTCTTCTACGCATAAGAGAATGTGTAACGATAACCAAAGAGCAGTGAGTGGAAAGCATTTGAGTGACACAAGAATTGTGCACGCAAACAAACAGACAGAAAGTGAGGTATATGGATTGCGTTCCGATCAATTTGCGCTATTCACTGCGTAATTTCAGATGAACTTTAATGAAGAGAAAAATGACTGTTGCAAAACGAAAGATACAACACCGTAAAGTGAACGCGACAACCATTTATGAGTTAAAACATTCTACAGAGATCAAACTGCACGTGTTACGACAATGAGTACGATATGGCAAAAGGAATAGAACAGTTTCTGATTTTAGACTGAAGACGTTCATCAGAATATTCATGAGAGTTCTACTCTGAATCCTGGACATTTATTATTCAATTTCGAATTGTTCATCTTCAAACGCAACAGTTTGTGGATTCCGACACAATAATCGCCACACCGACTTTTGTAGTTTCTTCATCAGGATGAGGCAAAGCAACGGAGACAAACAGCTTCTAAATGTGATCGCAAACGCGGTGATGGTCTGAACAGGCGAGCACGGGACATAAGTGACGTACGTAATGTTACTTAATACAAAATACAACATATCTGGTGCTACCAGAATGGTGCTGGTGATTGATTCTGCCAGAATACAATTGTTAACTCGTTGTTTAACTTGCTTGTATAAATCTGAATTATCCCGTTCGGATACACGACGCAAATGACGTGACATTTTCCAGTGCAGTGTGGCGTGGATTGTGATTGGTAGAACATACATCCCACAGATCCATATAGCCCCGTCCAATATTGCAAACTGAGATGAACTGTGAACGCAGTGGCTGTCTTTGTAATGTCGCTCAAACACGATTGGAAGACTGAACGTGATCGCCAAACTCAAGATGAGAGAGTACTGTATAGCGGCTCTTATCGGAAGCTTCCACTTATATTTGACTGGATACACAATACTATAAAAGCGATCAAAACCGAGAGTCAGCAGGTTGAGTATGCTCAACGCGACACAAAAAAACAATGGCCAGTTGGTGATCCAAAGTGAGCAGATGATCGGGTCCGTCACAGGCCATTCGTTGTTTAATGTATGAGAAAGGTGAATATAGAAGGCCGACACAAGACAGACCAAGCTGTCAAATACTGCCTGGGTAGTGAATGAACTTCTTGTAACGAAATTTTCAAACCGACACATGTTTACAACTATAACGAATAGAATATTTAGCAATAGCCCAGAGTAGTAAATCAAGAGGCGGATGGTATTGAACATATCTAGCCATTTCAGGTTGCAACTGAAATACAGCGCCATTTTGTCTTACAGCAATGTTAAGAATCGTCAAACTGGTTTGAACTGGTCATTGTAATCACCAACCAATCACATTTATTTCGCGGGTAGCATGCAACCGTAACCTAATTGGCAGAAGCAGCAGGAACTTTGAAACGGAAAATTTGAAACAATCAGTGATTTCATTCTGTTTAACCTCGCGCTCTGAATTTTACCGGAGAAGGTTTCCGGTGGATTTTTTATTTTAAATACATTATAGTTTCAGTTTTACCGAGTGTAGAAATATCTGTTATGAGTTTTATGTTCTTTAGTTAACAAGACTGTGAACTCTTGTGAGTTTTTGACAACTATAGGGGACCACTGTGATTGTTGAGCATTCCCTCTGTCCAACGGCTCAAAGTTATCTCGATATTTTAACGTCAACTAGGAGAAAAGACAACAATGAGTAAAAACATGTTGCATATTAGGGGTTCCTTGCCTGTTGGAAGAACTAGCAATTTTGTATGTAGAATAGGGTGCAAGCATTGCCTGCAAGCTTTTACTGAAGAAACGATACAAGAACTTGAAAATAGAGTGAATGAGTGCCGAAGTGATAGTCGATAAGCTGTCTAGGGTAAACTGGTGTGTGAGGTCATCGTCCTGGATTCTGCAATCGCTTGTCACATTTTGGACACAAGACGAGGTAGATCTGGATAATGTCGAGGTAACTAGAGAAAGATTCGGACTCACACACAAGGGCTTCGTTGTAGAAGCTGTTGAAAGTATAAAGGCCAAATGCGTTTTGAATAAATTTGACAGGGCTCAACTTTCTGGTACATGGCGGTCAGCTTCGGATCGATTGATGTATCGTAAAAATTGCCGGATGAGACGATAGTCTTAAAACACCAAGATTGCCATCCTCCTATCAAATTTCCTCTAAATCGATTGACAATTTCATTGACCTATATGACAGATTATATCAATTTCATTGCCATCTGTTCAGAAGTCCCTGATCCGCTGTACTAAACGATTCGAACCCAGTATTAGGTTCTCCCATTGTACACTTGCCTGTTACCATTTGCCCCCCTTAGCTGTTCAGGTTTATTCTGCCTTGGGTACCACGGCTCATCTAACGTAAAGAATTCTCTTTGTCAGAAGTGGAACGTTGCCATTAGAACAACTTACCGATTGCTTACAAGTTGTTCTGAACTGTTCCGTGATGATAAAGTTGTTTGTAATTTTGCAGAAAGCTCCCGACCTTCCACTCTTGTACGCATTGATGGCTGTTACTTCATTTCAGTAGTATAGTACACCTTTATTTCGACTATCTTTTAGGATATGTTTGAACGAAAATATTCTTTGAGAATTATAACTTGGCTGTGCAAGTTAGGGTACTGGGCCGAAGCCTAGCCAACGGTCGATGAGGAGAAATGGCGTTTGCTGCACCAACCGCAAATGCAACCGTACGGCTTCGTATACTGATGACTGCGTTAGACTAGCTGCAGTTATCGATGCGGACGAACGAGTGTACACACAATTTGACTGCACCCTTTGCAACGGAATTAGAAAACATGAAAGGGTTAGTAACCAAGACCACCATAGTTTAACGCGAAATGCACGGCTAATTTGGCAGTACTGGAGAGCGGTAAACGGATCTGTCCGGAATAGACAAGTCATCGTCCAGAAGCTCCCTGCATACACGCTACTAGTATGACTGCAGTTTTACCACTAGGCAGAAACTAGATGAAAAAATGTTAGAGAATACCAAGTGTTCAAAACGAATCTGTCTAAAGTATAAAATTCATTTTATATCTTTCTTTCACAGTCAGTTTGATCGTCTTCGTTCGTACTGGATTAACGAATCTGATGACTTTATCTACCCACCAGAATACAATTGATTTGTTCGAATCACGGCATACAGAGCCATCGTTTGTAATCTTGTGTTTCGGCCAACTAGACTCACTCTGTCATTATACGAAACAAATTCTAAAATTCTCAATTTATCAAATAATCTAAAGCTTTGATTGTCTTGTAAACAAATCCGTTAGTTCTCGAGCGCGATGAACCAGTTGTTCGGGATTGTGTATGATGTGCCCACTCGAACACATGGCATCCAAAAGTTTACAGACATCTAGTTTAAAGCATATACGTCGTACTACCAACAGCCAGGCATGAGCGATTTACAGACTTTCAACGTTTGTAAACTGTAAGCATTCATCAGGATAGTAAGAGATGACACGTTACTGACAGTGCACTAGATATCATTTGAAAGTCAGGTTGAAAATTTCACCTACAATCCAATCAGCTACCTTCAGCTGCAAATTTCGTTAGGAACTTTACATTTGAACTAGCCAACTGTGGTCAACCGTGTAGTCATTCACATTCACCAACTAGAAAATGTCCCCAGGTTTCAAAATTGTTAGGCAAACGTGAAGATGCATTATGCCCTTGATCAGACAAATGAGGAAGAATATTTAAGGAAAAACGAGTGGACTAGTAAAATTTGCTTCATATCAACGGATGACCTAAAATTCGGTCAATGAGTAACAAAAAGAGCTAGTAGCTTATAGTGAATCAAAATTTGATAAAATGTTTGAAGCAACATAAACCTGTACACCTCATGTTAAAACCTGCTTTGAGTGAAGAAAACAATAGTTTTATTGTACTCTGAGCTTATCAGTTCGAAAGTTTCTGAAATTAAATGCTCAGATCGATGTTGAGTGCTTATGATACTCCTACTTGATCACCCATGGCAAAGCCGCGCACCCTATCGAACGGATCAACTCATAACCTGGCAAAAAGTAAACGCGAGCACCGAAGCGCTTGCAAGATTTGGACAAAACTGATTCAAAGCGACTGAATATGCATAATGGAAAAATACGGTGCACTGCAGTTGAGCCAGAGGACGAACCACAGGCAACGACCTTGACGGACGTGGCATTAAAAAGAATCAGATTATGATGGCTTCGACAAGCAAATGAGAAAAAGCAGCTCTTAGAGATAAGCCGGAAGCAGTTTTTCGCACAACGTATCTTCCTGGTACACTTCGTTGTATCGCATCAGATACGTACTGCACTCTGCGGGCTTATACAACGAAGTTCCGTGTACGTTGCCGATCAAACCGACAAAATCGATCACCACGGTTGGTGGCAACCGTTTCAGGTTAACCTGTCACAATGACCGGAGCCAACGGACACCTGCACATAGCAATTACAACAGGCAGCCTGTGCTGCCTCACTTCCGTTTTCATTCACACACACTATGTTTTCAGCGTAAAGCCGAAAGAGTGAAACCAGCAAGTGTGTGAGTGAACTCTTTGTGTTCAGTTTGCCAAAGCTGTTTACTGATAAGTAGTGTGGCAGATTTATGATTTTAGATGAAACCCAACTGTGAAAACTCAACTGTGAGAAATCCTGCCGGGGCAGTCGATCCCCTGAATCATTTGGTGGATTCCATATGAGACAGTGGGACGGGTGGGTAACAGAGTCCAAATGTGAAATTTCCGAGCTCCCGGTGTGGCTTCGTAGCTCAGCTGGTAGAGCGCTTGCCGCGTTGAGGCATGCTGTGTCTGTCGCTGGTTCGAATCCAGCCGAAGCCCTGACTTTTCACAGTTGGGTCTCATCTACAAAGCTGTTTAGCCGGTTTGTAAGCTGGTATGATAGTGAAATTGTTATCTCTCAGTAAGTGAACAAAGAGTGACTCCAATGGTAAGATCTAAACGGGTATGAAACTTTTAAAATATAAGGCAAGACACGGTTCAACGCTGCACTACATATTATTGCACCCTGTCTAGGTGAAGGATTAAAACAGGCACGTAAACATGGACTAAAAAGCAACCAAGAAATTCATCATACAATACACCAGCAAGGCTGAAGAAACTAGTGAATAGAAAGACAATATGATTTAGGATTCTGAAAAGTAGGGTGAATGACCTACCAAGCGACCACCGTCGTTGATTGATAGAAAAAAATGTACAACTGACGTACCCCACTTAAATCAACATTCACATTAATGTGCGTCAGTTATCAGGGAGAACAGGTACTGATGAGCAAGTCTTGTTTCACTTAAAAGCGCAGTATCAGTTCGTTAAGTACCACCACCCCCGTGAGCCACAGTAGTCTGAATTTTTGTTGCTTAACACTGCCAAAAGGCTCTCTCCAGGTTCACTTAGGGGTTGCTTGCTAACAAGTATCGAGGAGTCAAGGACGTCAGGTCTTGGCGACTTGTCAACTTCTGACCTGGTTAAGATATTGTTGTATTCGTGAACATTTTACAGACCCACTCTAGTACAGTTCCCTCGACCCGATTGTGTGACTGACGCTCCGCCTGGTCTATGTAAATTACCTGGAACTCACAGGGAAATTCATGGGTGATGTGAGACTTGCTGTTGAGCGGTGGCGATGTTTTCAGTGGTTGTTTTGGGATTCGATTGAAGGTGAACAGAAAGGTCAGTTGAGCTATGTAGAACGTGCGTTCCCTAACCTCTGTGAAAGGGGGTTTTCAACCGGGTAATAATGTTATCCCCGCTTATAAGGCAAACGGAGGTGAACGTTCAGTTTTGGGGTTACTAAAGGCATCGCAGAATCAAGGTTCTGTTTGCTGAATTTCTCCACAAATACCGATGGATGGCCATTTTCTTCGAGCGTGGTTCTCAACACGATAGTCTACTTTGCCAAAGTTTTTCTCAAACAGAATTATCTTCCAATACACACTTGTATCGGGTTGGCACAAAACCGCGAAAACTCAGGTACTGTCCGGTCCAATTGTGTTTGTGGTAAACGGACTGCAGTATGTCACCTCATAAGAATATCCAAAAACAATACAGTTTCAAAATGTTTGTTCTCAGTAGTAAGACCAACTTTAAAATTCGGCTGGTTAAACTAGCCAAGTATACTTGTTGCCATCTTCTTGGTGTCGGTGACTAACAGGACACCATCAGTATAACGCTGTGCGTAGTAGCAGATGTTCCAACTCAGACGTAGGCAATTGCATTTTCGAGTGATTTTGGTTGATAGATTGGTGGGCTACATCCCGGGGGAACAACAGTTAACAAATAAACTTCGTCCGTACTGACCCAATGTTTATTGTTACACTCCAGACCGTTAAGCTGATTAACTCAAACTATCAGGCCATCAGTTGCTATAACAGACGGAGTGGTTGAGCATACCACTGTGTTAGATTTTGTGGTGATGAATCAGACGTGTATAATATCGGTCTCAGACGTACATCAATGTTGTGGAGTTTGGGCAAGTCATACAGTTGCAGAGTATGTGATTCTGTGGGTGTATTAAATTTTTCTTCTTACTGATCAATGAGTTTCCCCGTCAGTAATGCACGCATCTCTCTGTTAACAGGTCGTCCAAGATCAGATCAGCATTTTCTGCTGAGCCTTTTCAAAGGAATTTATTGGCTTCATTCGTGAAGTGTGGTGAGCGTTTTGTATAACCACAACATCGGAACTTTTGTCTGGTCGTGAGATCACCAAATTTTGACTAAAGCAAAGGTTAGAAATTGAATTATTGTGATTCAGATTCAAAATTACGTTCGAATTGAAGGAAGTAACTCTGTGATAAGTCTCAAGATAAATAAGCCTGGTTTTAACGCAACTGTTGGGTGAAGCCTACTGACTGCAGTATGTACCTGGTAAATTGCAGCGAAATACACGTGAGAAGTGTACTCTGAAATAGTGTTTTTGATCTCTCTGTCGAAATCTGTTAGAGAAAAACCTAAGGTTGAAATATACGGGTGATTGAATTCACAGATTAAATCTGATTTGTTAGTTTTGAATTATACAGTCATTTATGCGACAACGAACATGCCCCAGAAAATGTGGACTGGTTCCACCTCAAGTACATGAATTTCAATTTCACGCGTAGGTTTGCACGGTCTCAAAGATAATGCCAACCCAACCTTAGATAGGATAATGTTGCGCAGTTTTCTTCGCCCGCGTCTTCTAAAAACACTATACCTTTGTATCTTTCATAGACTCGTATAAATTTAGCGGTTCACAGGCCAACTTCTACATAAACACACATCAGCATGTGGTTGCCATTAAACAAAATGATGTGCTCTTTTTATGCTACCTCACCGCTCTCAGTTCTGCGGTCAGTAACAAGCGTCTACTAATTTTGTGGGCATATTGTCACTTTCGAGAACAAATTACCGATCTCCAGTTTGTGCAGTTTCGTTTTAGTCATCATTTTAGGGGGAAATGGATGGGATGGTTACCTGATCATTCCTAAGGCTGGCAGACAAATTCATGAACAAGTCAAACAATATCGAGCGCGAAAGTTGATCGATAATCCGTTTCGGTCCTCGTTCTACGGCTGCTGTACTCACAATGTCATGTACTTTGAATGAAAACAGGAAGGTTTCGCATATGCTCATTGAATTTCATTGTTCTGCACAATACATCTCACAATCACAAGTGAACAGTTCTTTTAACTCCTTTGGTAACAGCTCAATTAGAGAACCTGCTAGTTAACTGAGGCTGTCTAGTAACAGAAAACCGACATGGACAAGGTAATACAGTGATTGAGATAGCTCCGTGTCCTTGGATCAGTAGAAGAAATTTACCTCTAGCCTTTCGAACAGAACAAAGGATGTCATTGAAGGACACAATCGTATAGGATCCTGCTTGCACTTCTGTCGTATCGAGACAGTTTGGATACAGAGTAAGATTTTCACTAAGGACCTGTTAAACCGATAACCCTTTCCTGTGGCTGTCTGAGTGCAGAAGAAACCCGCAGTCGACATTCATCTCTCAAATGACGATTTACCAACTGATTTTCTCTTTCGCAGGCTTTACAGTGAACCCTTCCGTTAGCAGCATTGCGGTTGTTATTCACAAGTAAACGAGTGCTACCTCCTGCAGTGAAAGACGAGACGGTTGTCCACACTAGATTTATAACTCTTTGTCCCTTCTTCCACTGGTGTGCACAAAGGGGTAGCTTTGTAAGTCGACAGAACAGCAGCACCCTGGATGGCTTCAAAGTGAAGTTAACGTGTTAATAATCACTGCCGATATAAAACGGCTGGGCGGAATTTTTCATAGCGTGAATCTTCGTCAGCATTTTTGTCACCCACAAAGCGCTCCAACGGTGGAAAACCTCTGCGAAATACCAAAATGGTAATCGCGGCGAAAGCCCTTATGGCTGGAAACTGTCCTGCTGTACTAAGTTGTCGTAGGGAGTTTGCTCAAGCACTTGAACTCGTTTGGCCCAATGTCCAACAACACACTGATAAACATCCCGGTGACACTGGAATGCCAACATCGTCCTTTCTGTTTTGACGAAATGAGCCTGGTTTATACGAACACCTGTATTGAACTACCATTGGCAGACAGGTTGATAGTTTTTCGGCAGATAACTTGTAACTTTGCTGTCTTAAGTAATATGCATTAGCTCGGCTACAGTACTGTAAAAACCTGTTAATGACTCACTCGGAAACATGCTCGTCAACATTTTCATCTTGACTGTCCAGATATTTTGGACAGAGGACGAAATCCTCCTTGCTTCCACACCTTTCACCGAAACAGCTTTCTGCAGTGTACTTTAAAAATGGTTCAGTTGATGTAACAATGATGGAATCCAAACATTAGGTCATTAGATCCCGTAATATTACTACTCAGTTATCTCGTATGTTCAAGCAAAATATTTTCTTGCGCATTCAACTAGAGTTTAGTGTTCGGCACATCATGTGACAGCTCCGTAGGGCGAAAATGAAGTGGACAATCTAGGGTACTGCCAGAACTAGACAGAGATGTTTTGTATAATGTTAAATTTTGTCACAAATATCCACGGATGCCAGCTAACATTCTGCAATTGACAGAAAACAGCTAACACCAATGCACTTCTTTATTCGGCCTACTGAAAATAGAACGCTTGGTGAGATGAATTTTTCCGGCTGGGAATTTTGACAACTAGACAGTTTTACTCATTTTCAATGAGGTTCTGGATATCGTTCTGTGATCTGCACCGTGTGCAACGCAAAACAAACGCCAGTCTTTTAGCTCAAGAAAGTTGATTTGTTTGTTGTGTTAAAGCAACCCAAAACCCTTATAAAAAGACGTATACTCCTTCGGATTGACGTAAATTGGTAAAACAACAATCGACAACATACAAAATTGAGTTGGAGTTGAGAGGTTGTCTACTTTACTTCTTGCAATCGACACACTCATAAAGCTCGCGGTGGTCAAAAGCCGTTCTGTTAAGAGTGGATAGAAAACGAAGTCATTCACCAAAAATGAATAATATACCAAGCAGTCCACAGTCATCGGTAAGTTACTACAGAAACAACTGAACCGAGTATGTTGTCAGTCTACACTGAAAAAGGTCTCAAAGAGGGAATGGATTTTTGTTAGGTAACACCGTTTCAATATACGTTTTTCTCTATAAACATGGGGAAATACAGATTTAGTAATCTTAGTAGGTTAGATGCGAACCAAACTGTAACTAATTCTTAGTTTTGTAAATATAACCATAAAAACTGAATTACTTTTAAAGGGTTTTATTGGATACATCCAATTCCATCTCCTTGCTATTAAGGTCGTCAAAGCCCATTGAAATCCTCCGCCTCTTGGACGGTATCCGAATGGTTCAATGAAATATGAGGGATTAAACATAGTGGTTTTACTCAGCTACATCTGGTGCTATATGTTTTCGTTTTATTGGGCAGTAAACGATTTCCATTAACCGTCTACACTTGGAGGACGTAAAAAGAATATAGCACATCACTTATACCATTTGTGGTACAACCAATCGGAGGGTCATTCTTGAAATATCTATGCTAGGTTCAGAAATTCTGAACAACGTAGTTTGAACAAACTGTCATATGAAACTAGAAGCTCAACGCAAATACTTAGTAGAAAACTCTACACATACCGCTGTCATCCCAGGCAATATTCCTTATGAACAGTCAGGTCGTTCACGGTTGACACAGTTGGCATTTCACGTACATGTAAACCGCCACATCTTTCTGTTTCACTTCGCGATCAACTAAATTTGTATGTATACATAGTCGTAACTATAACAAATTCTGTTAAAGCAATGTGAAAATTATTGAGAAGCATTTATTTGCCTATCAAAACAAACTGTGTAACACCGCAAGACATATGTTACCCTATAAACTGGTCAACTCTATATAAATTTTCTTTGGCCAAAACACATTTTCAAGATGAACCAAAGCTCACTAATTCACATACTACCAAGTCTGCCTTAGCTGATGCAAGGCTGTTGTAAGAATTAGGTACCTGTCCGTATCCAGATTTTGAGCATCCATGTAAGTGCATATATCAAACGAGCCGACAGTAACCCTGATATGCTAATGGAAAGAGATAAATGGTTCATACTGAAAGTGTTGAAATCGTATGGGACGTAATTTTCCATGATGCGATGTAATGGATCAAACCGACTGTGAGGCGTAAACAAAGTCAACAGATGGTGAATCACCCACTTAATACCAGATGGAGCAAACCATCATTTAAAGACATCGGCTACAGGGGAGCTGCATAAAGGCTGGAAAAGCGTAGCGAACAAAATTAACCAACTGTATTGGGCAGGACAAGATAAAACACAGTTATTAAAAGAAAAACAGCAGTGCGTTTGGATTAAAAATGCTAGTGCGTAAAAGTGAGCACGCGATCGGAGGTATTTTCGTACAAATGGGTGAAAATGCGGTAAGTTTAGTTAAGAACATTTCTCCAAAGACATTCTAAGCACATGGGTGCGGTGTAATATGAACACACGCAAAACTCCGAGGTCAGCATAACATATAACCAAGCACATAACGATACGATTTGAGATTATTTATGTTTTATATCCGTCGGTGTTAGTACTCGACTGTAAGGATATGGTGAGGTTACAAACATATTCGGACCATTACCGGACCGGCAAAGGAACTTTCTCACGTGAAAACCTTAACTTGTGAAACGTGATTTCACTGTGGTTAAAGATGCAGTGCTTTTCTAATTAACAGCTGAACCAAAAATTGTGCTGAAATCTTTTGCAATCACACTGTATAATTAACGACTTCCAAGGCTTGCAAAAAATCGAATTCTGAACATACGGTTTATTCTATTAATGTGCCGAGCAGTTCGAGCTGCGTTACAACAAAAGACACTTCACAAGAAAGGACCTAGAACTTTATAATTTCACCTGTTGTATCATACTTCTGTACAGTCGGATTTTTGCAGTCTGTTGTCAATTAAGGTAAAATCAAAAAATGAACTTGGCTTTCAGTATAAAATACGATACGTCCTCTTGGCTGGTGTGAAATAGAGCTAATTGACGCATTGAATAATTTATTAAAAGTTAGGAATTTGAATGAAAAATGGACTGTTTTAGTATTGCTGTAATACCGTTTCAGGTCAATCATGTCATTATTGCTAGTGTAGTAGCTGCGTCGACTTGAGTGGCGAAATCGTTGTTGAAACTTTCGGTCACCAGATGAAAGGTTTCGGTAACCATTGACCTAGACAGAAGGTCACCGTAGCTCGGGGTATAGAAACATTTGTGATTCATTTCTTTTGGCTTTGGCTTCTAAAATGAAACGGCTGGGGAAAATGTCAGTCTAATGACTCAGTTCATCAGCTTAAAACCACGGTGACGGCTTGCCACGTCAACTTTATATTTTGGATGTACATCTTGTGTTGCCAAATCAACAAGTGCTTTCCAACACTGACAAGTAGGTGTACCAGTCTTCTCAATTGAATTCCAATCAACCATCCACATGTTATCTCATTCACGATATGCTGATTAGTTCGCGTTAAGTTGCTTAGGTCTGTTAAACGAGTGCTGTTTGTCCGATTGTGGGGAAGGGGTGACAAAACTTGATAAACATGCAATGCTCGGAATTAGGAACTTCGAATTGTCCTATAAATTGTGCTCGAGTCGAAATCACTCGCCTGGAAATTGACAGGAAGCATGTGCTTCAAGAGCAGTTGTTTAGTTCGTCAAATGACAATCAGGTTGAGGCGTTTGGGTAGACCAGTAATGAATACAGTTCATGACCACTAGCGTCAGTGAAGAAAGTTGATTGGTTTTTCTTCTTTACATCCCGACGAATGTTGCACCATTGCTCTAAACTTTCGACATATTCCCCGACTTCACTAGCGTCGGCATGTGGACTTAATTGCTCAACTGCGGTCAGTTCCATTCCTTTACGCTAATTTGTAATACTCGGAATTGGGGACTTCAAATAGCCATAGAAATCGTACTTGAGTCGAAACCCCCCACGTAAGTACCAAGGAGAAGGCCTAGTACTGGTAGCAGTAAGCAGTTGATCTCCATGAAACGAGATGAATTTACGGATGTACAACAGGATTTAAGAAATCACAACCTGTCATTGGTTAATTGTATTGGCATATACAAAGTCACAAACTGTAAGTTAATTGGTGCAACAGAGAACAAAAAATTAGTGAATAGCGGTAGGCATAACATTAAGACAGTTCTTCCAATCTTGATGCAGCATTTTTAACGCGGAGTTTGGATTGGCTCCCTGTTAGATCTTGGATTATGTCATGTTTTGGATAAGTAAGGAATCGAGTAGGTTTTCACCACAATACGGTCCACATCGAAATGTGACTACCGTCACAACATTCTGCTTCTTTTTCAAATATGATTACATCACTTGCTGTTGGTATGAACAGGATTTAACAGTACCCTGTACTTCACGAAAAATTCAGTATACCCTGAAGGTAACTAACTGTATTTGCTTGAATGATGAGACTTAGTTACACTGGTGTTTCCGAGCGGCCTGCCTTTTCATGTTAAACCATTGTAGTGGATCTAAACAGTATATGGAAACTCAGGTGTGAATGGAAGTAGAAATCTGATAGAAAGGAAAACAAATAACTCACAATAGTTCGTGGAGGCACGTTGGTTTAGTGTTCCACTACACCAAATGAGGATTCTCCACTGATACTACTTGTCGTGTGTCACCCAGATGGTTTCGATGTCACCACCGCGATAATTCCAACGACAGATAAATAAATAAATTTGCCGAACTAAACGGTTGATTCCGCCGAATTCTAACTTTTCCAAAGATTTGTACTGTAACATGCACGCCAGCCGACTCTACTTTGAATGCCCGTGACTTCGCGGACCAACCTTTGGGCAACGTGGACGGAACAAGGGACAGCGTTCTTCCGAAGTACGGGTTCGAACAGCAGTTCTGAAAAGAGAAACAATACGAAAAAACATGAGCCGAAGGCCCAGTAAGCCATGCGCACAACTTACACAAACGAAAACTAAAACGGCACCGACAACACGGAAGCACGCCCCGTCACACAACTCAAATTTAATTCGTGCGCGCTCGCTGGTTTCGGTTGCGCGTTACAGTACGCCACCGACCCTGAACGCGAACAGAAAGCAGAACACGCGATATCGGAAGTGCAATGTGAAAATTATTGATTACTCTGTGGATCGATTAACCTCGTTCAAACATCGTGTGTACATGTGAGGTTGCAGAAGATGAAAAGGCATAAATAACAATAAAAAATACGAAATAGAAAATAGTGTACAAAACGTTACACCATTCTAGCTGGTTCGATTTCATCTGACCGGTTACGGGTGGCCTATTAACATCACTGACCATCACGCGGCTATCCCCGATGTTAGCAGATTTTTGTTTTTCCATGATGTACTCAGGTTAGCCACACAGTGTGTAGGCAAAACCTGTTGGGGACAAGGTCCATAACCTGTGAGGGAGTCCATAAGGAAAAACGTCTCAAAGTAGTAAAACTGGAGCTCACCGAGCTCTGACAACAAAATCGAGAACAAACATCCGGGAATTGAATGAGCTTCTAAAAAGTAACCAACTTATTTCACTCAACCTTCACACAACTTTTATTCATTTACACAGTGTGCGTAAAAATCACATTTATGTGTTAATTGTTCTTTCATGTAGTAAGTCTTGAAACCTGCTCCAAATTACAAAGAAAGCCACTGGCCAAAAGTGATGCTGACACTTTGTGTTACTTGCCAGTTAAAAAGTAGTTGGGACCTACTCTTTCTTCATAGTTTAGAACTGTTTCACACACTCGACGGGATCTCACGATTACACTGAATCACGCGAAATTAATATCATTCTTACTCTATTGGGAGAAGTTTTCACAATTTCTAGTGGGCAGCCGTGTGCAGCTTAGCTTCTTGCCTCTCTAGGCGTTAAAGTTCCTTCGGACGCTTGTCTCTTGAATCGGTCGAGACCAAACCTGCCTGACTATAGCTCACCTGCCATGATATCTGTGAAACTGTGTATTAAAAAGAAATCAGAGTTGCGTGATTTTCAAGAAACTCGAGCCGCTCTTTGGTCGGGAGGTTTACACCTGATAATGTCAACAAATTAACCAGTTCGACCGGTGCTTCCATTAAAACTTCCATCTTTTTCAAACATATTGCGCCGTCAACACCTCCAACATATCGCAAACATTATCACCGGATATCGGGTTGTGTGGTCTGACTTAGTAACAACAACCACGACATCGTTTTGATGAAGTTTTATTGAATTACTAATAAAAGCATGCAGAAGGTGACCCGAAACGACGCCTTTACTTATGAAGTCCAGGTTCTCTAAACACGCTGCGAATAATTAGGGGAGCAACATAAGACTGCACCTATCTGAAGGATATTGGGAAACTCAGGAAGACATTTGTTGTTAGTTTGATACAGCCAACATTGCACTATCAGATGACGACATTCGTAAGAATGAACGGCGTCTAAACCAGGCAGCAATAATCGTTTTTTTGCAATCATTCTTTAAGTGAAAACGGAAAATCCATTGCCATCCCATAACACAGCAAATTTGTGGGTATTAGTCCATCACATAGAAGGCTTTTTGTTGTCAAACTTGTAATTCCAGGCCCTACTGATTACGCATGCAACCGTGGCACCAGATGAACTGTTTGGCCCGTGAGGGACGCTCAATCTGTGCGCACGTAGGTGCGACTTAAAACATTATAAATGACTATATTGTAACAGGATAATCACTGAAAACTTAAAAAGACTTCAATTATTCATTCAGGACAACACGCTTATACTTCAAACAGTCTGGCCATCCAACAAATTCAGGTTAGTTAAATTTGTTTTCAGTCTTTTAACGTTAGGTGAACCTCCAATCCTCTTTATAAAAAGGGGTTGGGCTTACGTTTTCTTTTATCGCAATTTTGTGGTTTTACATCCTTATAACAGCTATCTTCTCTAATGCACCGTATTTGTCAAGTCCTTGAAAAACAAAGCTTACTATCTTGTAAAAAATTATTTTCAACTCCTTGGATCCAAATTACTGCTATTTGCCAGTACCAGACTGTCAGTGTGATGCTGACTCACTCCGGCAACCTCGCACATAAAAAACCGAATCAAACAAAGATTTCGATTTCTTGCGTATGAGGGCTGTTTACACATGCTGATGTCTGCATTCAACTCGGTCTTAATTCTCCGCCCTCCGGTTTTATTTATGTGAAATCAATCGTTCACTAACGGAGTACAAAACGTTACATATTCGTGGCTGAAAGTGATAACTCAGCCAGGCTTTTTCCTCATTGAAAATACTTGACTAAAACAATAAACACTGTTTCTTGTTTACTTAAAATTGTGACAAGGTGATACAAGGTCTCACTTGTATTTCGATAGAACTTCAGAAATTTTGGAGTCAGCTAGCATCCTTGATGAAAGATAATGAGGACAATTTCACTGGAACCAAACTTTACCTAATCAAATCACTTAAACCGATGTATTGAAATAGGTCGCTATTTGGAGTGAGAACTAATCGCCAGTAAGAGCCACGCAGAACTATCATGTACTTCAACGGGCAAAGATCGTAGGTCAGCAGTTCAAGTGGGTGGGTGGACTTTTAGATTTATCAGTAAATCTGGGTACAGTTAACATTATGGTGATGAGGTACGTGGTCCTACGGGATATATAGATGATTTTCGATTTTGTTAAGTGGGAGTTTCCTTGGCAGTGACTTGAAACTGCGTCTGCTCTTTGTTTTACTGTCCGGCTATAGTGAGATGTTTAAAACACTGAGTTCCCTTGATCCAGTTCACCAATAGCGATAGGAGACATACATCGCGAGATGTTAACATTTCGCTTACTCTCTTCAGTCACGAACGTAAAACATTAGAATATACAGGACATGCGGTTAGCAACACAATCAAAAAACNAATGGCGCAGTGGTTAACACGGTTGCCTCATGATTGGAATAGCCGGAGTTCAAATCCCGGCCGTGGCAAGGATATGCACTACTGACGAGCTCTAATGAGAGCGAAACTTGAGTCTAGTGCTTCTTTTCGAAAGAGGCTGGCTGGAAAGTCTATCTGAATGCGAAGGCTGCGATCAAATGTGAGTGATGATCAACTTGAAAACTTAGACATATGTTCAGCCATTCTTAGTCGCAGGCATCGATTTGTTCTGCCGATACAGATGTCACCGCAACTGCAAGTGAACTGATAGATTACATGTGAGTTAGAACATTTCAATAGGTCACGACTACGAATAAGCTGAGTTGCACTCCTAGTTGTGAGTAGCAACCGCAATTCAGCCGCAGGGAATGTGCGAGTTAGAGCAGACTGTAATTTTTGACTTACGTCGGTTGTGATATGATCGCCTTTGAAGGGTAGGTTCAAAAAGACCTGCTTCTTGGGAACCGTACTCACGACAGACTTTGTCAATCTCTTCTGGCTGTGAACATCGATGAAATTCTCCGGGTATCCGTTTGCAGGCAGTATCTTTCTTAATTTCGCCTCTTCTCCTTGTAAACAGTCATCGGTGCACATCTCCCGGGCCCTGTAAAACAAGGTTCGTACCAGGCCTCTTTTGTAAGTAATGGGCGCAAAAGAAGAGAACTGCAAATACTGACCGCTCAAAGTGGCTTTGCGGTGCACTGAGCGTTGTAATGAGCCTTCCTGTCGTCTGGTAATTGAAATGTCTAGAAAAGATAAACTGTTGTTTGTTTCCTCCTCATGAGAAACAGAAAGATTAAGATGAACGGAATTGAAGTGGTTTTGGAGAGAATCAAAATGAATATTAGTAGTAAAAATCAAAATATCATCGGTATAGTGAGTGTTATAGTGAGGTGATTAAAAATATATGTAAGCGCAAATAAGAGTGTGCCCGGAAACATTAACAAAACGAAGCTAATCAGGGAGATAATAATGTACCCAGGATTGTTTAACATGTAATTTTGCATGCAGTTGAACGGTAGCAGCAACACGAGTCAATACACATAGCAAATGAAAACTACACAATTACAGACAGCTGCCACCCAAAAGATGCACTAAAAATCGGAACTCATCAGTTGTACATTTCACAGTCACAACCACGAAATGAATACTGCCCAAACTCGCAACAGGCAGTTGTGTTATCTATGACGCAATTCACTACATTGTAACAACAATCTTGATAGCACTAACCTCTGAGTGATATCCAGGTTGCCCCACCCGACGATCGCATCCGGTGGAGACACCACATACCTCCATTCAGTGAGATCAGCAGTCAGGCAACTAGTCTAGTCCAAATTATGGGACTCATTGGATTTACTGGACGATATTTTAGTTGCTTATGAGTGCCAAAGTAAGTGATTGATATAAATTGAACGACGGTTACCCTGAATCTCAGCTTTTGCATCCTTATAGATAGTTACAGTCAGATTAACCAAAAATCACCTCGGGATTCCAGCTTCACAGTAGCGCATACCCTTGTCACGAAAGCGCGATGAAGTTCGGCCACACTTTTATGGGGCAATCGTGCTGTCCACTCCACCGTTCATTGTAAATAAGGCTGGACTAATCCATCATGTGACAGCGCTTAGCCATCTTCGGATGCGAGCAAAACACAGGTTCCCCAATCTGCTGATTTCCATGGAGAAAGCAAAAAGGCGTCGAAGCTCTAATCGATTAACCCAAGTGTAGGATTACTCGTAAGTTTTAAATCACAGAAGTCATTAAACTCCCTTAGTGATAATTCGTTTAGTGTTGATTGCCAAGCTATTCGGCTGATATTAATTGAAAAGCCTTCAAGCTGGATAGCACATATCACAGTATGGCAGACATTTTTGAGTTGAACATCACTCACACCGTAGCTTTCGCATTCAGATAGGCTTTCCAGCCAGTCTTTTTCGAAAAACCGGTTTAGAAAAGGATTGTAGGACTCAGGGTCCGTCTTCTTTAACCAAAGGCGACAATCCAGCTTAGAGTTGGCACGACCACCCTTTGAAATCCATTCACGTTTCCATGAGGTACTCATACTGATCATTGCATCGTTCTCAATATGTCCCTCAGGACCTAGTTATAATACACAAACTTTCGGCCGCACCTGCTTGTGAGTAACCCACTGGTTGTCCTTTTACACGAACACCCCTGATGATACAAATTAACACTCCTGTTAACTCCAGTCGATGAGCCCAATGGTAGGACTACTCGTGAAGCATAACTCACAGATATCATTGGAGTTGTTAACAGACAGTTTGACATCCAACGGGATTTCGTGAGTTGCTTAGTAAAAGTGACCATCACTCATAATGTAGCCCAATGCAATTTTTAAGAGATATTTTAATCACTAATAAGAATTAGTTAATTTGGTTGATAGAACGTGAACCCGTTTCCAGTAGATCGCACATTTTGCAGCCTCACGACTGCTACCAACCGATCACTTTTCACGTTGATTTGATTGACACAGAATTCCCTCTTGTAAGCGCAGCTCGCCTATAGTGCGTCATATTGCCACGATCACGAGTTGAACTCTGGACACGATTTCATCACATACTTACCTCATATACGAGCAGCCGAGTCATCATATGCAAGTGCTCGACCAGTTTTTCGTGTCAGCGTTATTCAGATTGTCCGATCGCATGAGTAACTTAAAAGGAAATAAAGGTCCTGGTGACTTCGATCAGCAAGACCACGAGTGGAACTTTTTGCCAGTTTCAAGCCACGTAACTCACTAGACTTGGTAAGCGATTTTCTGGTTACTGATAAGTATTGTGATTTTTGGTATATCTACTTTGGATACCATTCACATGCAGATTTCTGTAGGTATTTTAAATCAGCTGCACATAATTTGAAGCGCCAAACTCTGGTTTATCTCAACTCTACATTAGTGCAAAAACCTGACACAGACGCACTTTGAAATCCACCCTAGCTTTCTGGAAGCCACCTCGTGGAGCAGTGTGTTATCCACCTCACTTCTTGTGCAAACGATCAACCCAGTTGTGTTTCAGATTTTTCCCCCGTTTAATTTGGTATCTATCAGATTTTACTGTTTCTTTTCTCACGGACCACTTTGTGTTTCACTGTTTGGTTTTGTGCCTTCCACTCATTCTATGAATATTCTACTTCTCAGTAAAGTCGAATAACTGGCTTCGGAGCTGGGTCTCACCGCTGCCGCATGAGCGCCACTTCCGCTCATAATCCGCCTTTTGAACCTTCTGGCCCGTGCTAGTTTTTCTAACCGTCTACGTCTCATCGCGTTCATCCACAGTCTGAAGACTACTATCAACGCACGACATGATCGTCAGACAACAGCGGATTGCTGTGGCTTGCAGCTCAGCAGAATAAGTTGCAGTTTGCCATCAAATTCATTCAACTAGTGGGTGAATGAGAGTATTTTTAGAAAATTTTCATCCAAATCTTCATATATTCTCTGATGACATGGTCCTCCATTTCCTTCGATTACATCCTAACGCTGAGATTTGGGGGAAAACCAGTGTGATCAGTTTTTGCTGTTTCTACCAAAACTTAACATTCTGAAAGAAAGTTACCTGCGCCTCCAATGTGCTAAAAAGAGTAAACAAAGAGACACGATGCAGATCTGTTTGTTAACTACTGGCTTCCGTCTGTGTAATCCGGTGTCTACGGTTTTCAATGTAAGCCCAGCCAGACTGCTCGGTGCCGAATGATCTGACGTGACTTAATTGAATCGTTTGGATTCCACCTCGTTAAACAGTGGGCCAATACATTCACAAATAGTTTGTGAGCTACCGAACGCCACAAGAGATGACGGCATTTTTGTGACAGTTGCTATTATTACAGCTTGTGAGACCGGACACACACTTACCCTGTGGTAAAATAAACGTGGTCCCGTTAGCTTAGCTGAATTAGTTGGCGCTCTTACGGTACCATTTGTTAGCAAGCATTTGTACGCTTTATGAGCACAATATGCTTATGGTCAATTTCCTGTCAACATAGAATTCTAGGTAAAAAACAGTGGTCCTCGTTCTAGCCATCGCAGGACCAGCATCTTGCTATCTGTTGAAAACGTGCAAGCTATGTATATTCAGATCGAGAGCACAAGAATATACAGCCTTCAAGTAAACTCAAGACATTCGATGTAACGAACGGTCATAAGTCACCTGTTGCCTCCGAGCGCACTGTGACCGTCAGAAAATATTTGAGTGATGAAAATATGGGACCACGATGATAGCGCTAGTATTCAAATGTCAAATTAGGTGGACAGTTTTGAAAGACATACTTTCTTGTGAAATCTCAGTGGTTGCTAAGCTACCCAACGCAGTAGGCGGACAGTTCCCTATTCCACAGATATAAGAAGTAGTCCAGCTGATAACGCCTATCATCTGTACTCTTTTTTTCAACGGAGCATAAAACATTTGCTGTGCGTTTTCATCTATAACCAACGATGACAAAAATGACGTGCGCTCTTTTTGAAGCCCTAAGAGCTTGCTCTCACAGTTACTGGTAAAATCTTTGTATTGTGAAAAGCACGGTGAGGAATTACTTGTCCGGCTGTAAATAGTCTTCTGCAATCCGCAAGGTAGTTGATACAAATTCTGTTAGATTACCGGGCTTATTGTTCATTCGATGACACTGAACTCTTCCTCCCTTCCAAGGGGTCTCGTCGTGTTGCTCGATTTTGGTCAGTCAGGTGCAAACTTGCCTTAGAACGACAGGGTCACTCTGGATGAGATAAAGGCCGTTTTCTGTTTAGATTAACGAAACCATGGCACTTTTACATGTAACCGAATGTTCATCGGAGAGTTTTCGCTTGATATTCCTGGTAAAAACGATAATGATAATATGCACTGATGTAATCGAAGCTGATGAACATTCTAAGGAGTACATACAAGTGAAGCAAAATTTACCGTGTAAAACAATCGACTCAAGCTCATCTCGCTCGAAGGAAAAAGTGTAGATATTGGAAAAAAGCGTCTTTGGGTTTCTTCAGTTTAATCAACTTCTTGTCAGGAATGTGAGCACAACAATCAAGACATTGCGAATGCTCGGAGTCACTACCTCAAGAAATGCGGTTACCTTCAGTGCAAGTGCATGTGTTAGGCGCAAAAGCGTCTTTACTCTGGAAATATTGACTGGAATTAACGAAAGTTGTGGTTTCTCCTTCGAGTGCGACCGATGATATTGATATCTGAACGTTATTTACAGACAGACAGCATTTGCATGTTATAATTCGACCGTGCCTAATCTGAGTTGAATGGCGCAGCAATCAGCTTGGTTGTCATGAAAACGTAATCGGAGTTCAGGTCGCAAACGTGAGAATGTTGTGCGAATCTGTTGAGATGAAATAGCAGAATCCGAGATCGACTAGGTTAAAGTGTCTGTGGGGACGCAAAAGCTTTAATCCAGTAAGGTTGATAGTTTATGCATCTTTTCACTGATTGTCAACAACCCTTAGAAGGATATTGATAGCATATCTGATGTGCAATGCAATCAACTTAGCGGGAAAAGCGTTTGCTGATCAAGGTTTGTGCGGGAGCAGAGTACGTTCTTCAAACTCAGCCTTACAGTAAGCATGGATTAATTTTAATTTCGTTAACATATCAACATCTGTTATTCATACAATGTTTTATACGATGCAAAGGATATTCAGCCAGAACAGAATAACAGTTGGCGGTGGTCTTGTGGTCACCACAAATACGTGTCGAGCCGTCCGATTTTGTAACAGGGCCAGGTAAAGCGTCCCATGGCAGAATGTTGTAATGGGAGAATCACATCACGGGGTTGCATGTGGACCAGTTCTTCCTCTGCTTCTCTCCTCAAAATAAACGGTAGTGTGCGCGCTTTAAAAGTAACCCTTCGACGTCAACTCATAATCTTATGGTTATCTTATGGTTACCGCTTCAACGATTTCGGAAAAACGATCCAAAATTCCCTTGACGAACACTCTGAGGTAAACCTTGGAGACACGGGCAACAGCACACCCAGAATGATACTACTAAACTTACCCGTCGTTGTGTATCGTTCAGTAAATGTGTTTACTTTGCCTGACAGTAATTCAGCAACTCTAGCAGGTTGGGTGGATCACGCCAGAAAATCATTTTCGAAGTTCGCCAGACTGTTAAGATTTCCTGATATCCCTCAAAAATGATACTAAAGAGTGCGATAATAACCTGACCCTAATTACGCCCTCGTGAAGCGTTCGCTGCGGGTTACTACTCATGCTGTAACCGGCTTCGAGAAGCTAATGATACTGCAACAAATCAGCCACAATAAAAGTGAGAACTCAATACAGATACTCTTTGACCGTGCCAAATACACAAGTCTTCAACCATCATCTGATGTCCAAAGTTTGGGAGTACACAAGTGCACCACGTTGTTGCTTGAAGAAGGTCTGATATTGTTAATCAAGCATCGCATGACCTAGAATAATGAATACTTCCAGCAACTATCATCGGTGTTTCTGCTCTGACAGTCACTGAAAAAAATCGTCTATCCTGGCTGGCTTACTTGGCCTAGGTAAGTGCGCTTCGATTTTCGTGGATATCCTTCTTAACAGAAGCGTCGAAAGTTATGGCGCATGCAGCTTAGCCTGCAGTCTGCTCATAATCGCCTACTGGGATGGAGCTTCACCCCGACAGGCCAAGAAAATTCAGATCCGAATGGAGAAAAGTCCATATCGTCCTAAATGCCAGTGCACTTGTTCCTGACATTGCTCTGAGAGACTTTCACACAGACGAAAACTCCAGTGCATGGGTTCGAAAGCTAGCCCACTCTGTCGTTCCAATAGGAGATGAAGACCTCAAGATACGGTAGAACGCGCCGACTCAGCCGACTCATTCTCCGAATTGACCCAAGTAGATTTAGCAGTTTTGCTTACTGTATGCATTGAAAGTGCCTCCTGATGTTGGTTTTACACCAATGCGCCCACTTTCTTTGAAAAAAGGAACGAGCTTCGAGACCCCAACACCTGGCGAAACGCGTTTATAGTGAACGCCACTAAGGTTTAGTTTGCAGAGAAATTGAGGGACAATGAACATCCAGTAAGATGGCACTTCACGATTATATAAAAATGGGTAATGCAGGTTGTAGTACTTCAGTTGGGATTGTATCTGAATGCCTCGAGTATTCCTAACAAAGTGCTACCGCATCTGCCGGTGTTAGTCCGGTATCCAGTTAACATCGCTCCAGACTGTAATTGTTTGACTGGTGTGGTGTGCATAGAGAGGCCGACACGGTTTTACGCGACGTTGTGCGTGGAATATCATCTTTAGGATATACACAAACTTTGGTGAATGGAGTTATTAATTACCCGGAGTTAGAATTCACGAATCATTCAGTCAGTACTGCAACGTTTTCCTCTGCTAGGGACTTCTTTAAAGCATCAATGAAAGTTGCACTATCCCAGCATGTTCAGAACCAAACATGGTGTCGGCTGAGCAGAACGCCATCTTGTATTATTTACTTTCTTATCACTGAAGTTGATGCGATTGGGAATCTAAATATAACAGCTCCATCTGGTCGTGGTGATCACGGAATAAGTGAAGTCAGTTTTACCCACGGACCTAGACACCCTATTCCATCAAGTACAGATGCAAAGTTCTGTCACACGAAGAGTTTTACAGGGCTGAAGATACGGGTTAATAAGGTTGGATGGGCTGACTGTATCGCCGCACTCGGTCTAAATGATCAATGATAGCCAGTCGTCAAGGCAATCTCCAATGACGTTGACAATCATGTTCCATTAAAATGTCCCGAGCTTGTGGAGGACTCAGATGCCTAAAGAAAAGATCCAGACGTCTGACTGCATTCAAACGTTCAGCCCGGAACGGGTACCAAATAGAACAAAGTGAACTTACGTTTGTTAAGTTGTCAGCAAGGCTATCATCAAATAGATACGATTCTGCTTACAATGCGTTTTGGGTCAGAATCTGAAGGTGAATTCTATATTTTTTTTTACAGCGGAGTCGCAACGTGTACAAAGAACAAGGCTGACACTTCGCAATTTCAAGCCTCTAGTGGATCTATCAACATAGATTAATAGGTAGACAGTGCGTAAGTGCAAATAACTGCAAATCACCTAAGACTTTTGAAGACACATGTAGCAACTTGACTGAGTTTCAACGTGACTAGTTAGAATCAGGTTAGAGAACTCACCAAATCATAAATCGCCCAGTTTAAACTTGAGGTCTTCTGTCGTCCTACAGAGCTGAGCCAACGAGTCAACAAAACCGCTCTTTACTTGGCAAATTCGGGTCTACCAAAAGCATGGAAACAGTTGACAGTCACATCAATCTACGAAGATAGTTGTATAAATAGCTCATCAGACGATCGACCAGCAACACCGCCTTCAATGATCTCTGACGTAATAGGGGACTTACCGAATGGCTTTCTCTGGGCAAAGGCTGTAGACCTCAAGCTGATTACCAAGGAGCAACACGGCTTTCGTAGGGGATACTCATGCGTCACGAATCTGCTGACCTACCGTGACTCTTGGACTAAGTCTGCCGACTCCCGGTCTTACAGTGGTTTGGAGCGTATTCACTTTCCAGAAACTGCTTACAGTTAATCACTTCTTGCGGCAGATACTGCAGGATTATGGCCTCAATAAGCGCTTACTGGCATGGCTTTCGGATTACCTAACCAAGGTGAGTGGATTGTTGTCCGAGTGGTTCCTTGTCACCAGCGGCGTTCAGGGCACACGTTGCGCCCTATTTCGTGAACTAACTGGCGGAAACAAATCACCGATGTGGCTGTATGCTGATGATACAAAGCTCTAGCGAGTTTCAGAGTGCCCGGAGGACGGGACAACCTTAATGAACAGTTGAAGCTACTCACAGCATTGGTCCAGACGAAATAACTTACAGTCCAAAGCCAGTAAATAAGGTCATGTGCTTTTGCTACCGAAGCTTTGCTGAGCTTCACCTTGGCACCGTAAATCTACTTATGATAACACACGAACGAGACTGAGGGACCCTGGCGAAAAACAAGTCTGTCTGCCAAGTGTGAAGCCACGACCAAACAGACGCAAATAATGCCGAACCTCCCAAAGAGAATTTGCGGCAACTTCCGCCGGAAATGTTTTTGTCATAATCCTCTGTATAATCCGCCCGCACTTAAAGACGAGCAAACAGACCTGTCGTCTTCATCTTAAGAGAGAGTTAATGAAAGTTATCAGTGACAAAATCTTACCCAGGAAGACGAGTACAACCGGAGTACTTCCCAATCAACTACAGGCAACCCACTGGGGACTTGGTTTCTACTTGCTTAGTATTGCACGCCCAGGGTCATCCACTAGATCATTTTATCTCCTTAAACAAGATTGAAAGTTCAAGAAGTAGCTCGCTGAAAAGGGATAACAGAAACAGCAGGTTAAATTGTAGAGAGAATTGCTTCACAGGTAAGATCTGTTCACATTGCAACGCACTGCCCAACACTGTGGTGACGGCTGAAGGGGTGCAGGGTTAGAAAACATTCGAAGGGTACACTGTGAAGAGATAGCCAACACAGTGTCGTGAAAACGAACCACCACGTTATACTACTCACGCCACTGCTCAGTAGTAAGGCGTGAGCACGGATTTGGACACTGGACACATGAAATGCTGTTTCCCACACATGAGCTAGGCATGGGCAACCGTGACGTCCGTGGATAAAGGTTCCATGTAAATGAGTGTGTTTGTTTCTTCTGGTGTTGAGGGCCTACCAGGAGGCAGTACGGCGGTTCAAGAGCGCGCGGCTTAGCCCAGAAGGCGACGCTGTCGTTTACGCCTCATCACTACGTGCAGCGTTGTCCGAAACCCTGCCGTAGTCGAAGCAGGATTTGGAACAACGCATGCCACCATCAATCCGGGGTCAGCTCCAGACTACGGAAGTGGCTGGTGAAGTTGGGCAATCGCTGGCGGCAAACCCCCTGACAGTCACCGAGTTGAAGGCAGGCGAACTGGACTCTCTTTGAAACGCAGTGGAGTAGTCAACTCAAGAAGTGGCAGTTATGAAGGTGAATAAGAAGGAAAATCTCATCGATGTATGCAATCGATGCGGAAGACGTGAACACTGGTGAAGGTTTTAACCACGGGGGAGAAAAAAGCAGTGCGTAGATAGATGTTTCGGTGATTGATTTTCTGTCGGGGTAAAAGTTGCAACTGATAAGACGGTAATTCAAGCTAAGCCGAACATCTGTGGTGGGTCACAGTGCTTTCTGATTAATAGTGAGGCGACCGTTGGGTCAAGACCAGGGAGGAGAGTTCAGCCGTATGCGACTGTCGTTCGAGCAGTGTGTGGAGCTACTCTCAAAGTTAACGGACTGGCAGAATATGATATCGTAATAGGTGGTCACATGGCCAAACAGCATTTAGTCATTTCTCCCGGCGCACATCAGACCAAATTGGGAATGAAGTTTCTTGACCATACTGAAGCCGTGATTAATTTAAAACATGATGAGCTCATAACAAAGAATGGTGTAGTTCCATTAATGAGAAAGCACAAACCCCAACATGGACAAATTGAAGCGAACGCACTTAGATCGATACAAACATGTGGCGACTGGCTATTTCGGTGCTATCCTCGAAGAAGACGTTGTGATAGTTTATTGATCGCGTTTGGTTCTGCAGCCGATTCATGAAAAACTTCAACGAGCCCGCAAGTCCCTTATAAGAAATCCTAAAGAAGAATTGCCAGTTTCTCTGGTCAGAAAGAGTGACTCAGGCTTTTGTCAAAATTCGTCAACCGATGAAGCACGGACAACTGACCCTGTAATTACCGGTGACTGGTCACAGCTCCATTGTAGTAGAAGATGCACGTGATGTGGGAGTCGAAGCTCTACTGAAGCGAGAGGGCGATATTGTGGAATACGCCAGTCGGGTACTCAGCTCTGCTGAACAAAACTGTCCAGTGCCAAAAATCAGTGTTTCAGGATAGTATGAGCCTTGGATAAATGGGTGACATAATTGATGGGCCGAAGCTTCTGTGTGGAGACCGACCACAAACCGTTGTAGCGTACTAATTCCGCGAAGTATCCCAGAAGAAACCTAGCGCGTTGAGATTACATGGAGAAATTCCACAAGGAGGTGATCGGATTTGGCAGCATTGAGCTGGAGAATAATTATTAAAAGTTACGAGCTGCACGGGGGTGGATACGGTGACTAGGGAGGTGACTGATCAGCCTCTACCAGAAGAGCAGCCACCAGAAAACGAAGGAAATCCGGAAGTAGAAGCTATGAGTATGCGGTGGTAAGACTTGCGGTTGAATAGTGCCTGAATTTGTATGCCTCAACTGTGAGAAAGTTTTTAAATGTGCCGCCTATACCGGTGGAGTTGAGAACGACAATTTTGAAGGACTGTCATCACCTGACTCACTCGGGTTGTCATCGAACTTTCGAAATGCTGAAGTAGAGAGTTTACTGGTTGAGAATGAAAGATAACGTTAATGTTTATGTTTGGGTGTGTCATCAATGTCGGTTGCTGAATGACATTAGCCACTCGAACTGACATCCCACTCAACCAATTCTAGTCAGTGAAATTTGTGAATTATGCTTCGTTGACGTGATGCGTCTATTTCCAGTAATCACTACCGGAAACCAGTAGACTATAACCTTGACTGAACCTCTCACAAGATGGGTGGAAACAGCTCCTATAGCCGATCAGTGTGCAAACATTGTATGGGGGGTGGTAATGGAACACGACATTGGAAATCACATATTACCGCGAAGTATGTTGACTGATCAAGGCCCCCGATTCAAAATTGGGAAGTTACGCAACTGTTCGAAGCGATTCCGCTCTGGATATCCGCGGCACTTGTGGACAGAATTTGGGGCTATGTGGAGGCACCGGGAAACAGCGTTCTTCCGAATTAGGGGTTCCAATAAGAGTCCTGTGAAAGAAAACTAGCGTGAGCCAAAGGCCCAGTAAGCCATGCACACAACTTACACAAGCGTAAACTAAAACGGCACCGACAACACAACAGCACGTCCAATTACACGATGCAAGCTCTTTTCGTGCGCGCTCGCTGTTTTCAGTTGCGCGCGTATACAGCCTTGGAAGACCCCACTTCAATTAGCACATTGAAAGGGAAGTGTACCAATCAGAGACGGAGGTTAAACCCATTGTGGCCGAATATTGTTGATGTAGCCGAACACTTCCACATTGTTACACGTATCACTTTGAATCGGTTCTATGAACTCCCGTTTGAATTATCCTTTTTCGTCTATTTTGTATCGCCTCGCTGTTTTGCTTACGTTGCCACATTACTGACTGATACCTGCTGACGGCTAAATTCCGTGCCCAGAGTTCACTGGATTGTAAGTTGTAGAATTCAATGACCACCAATTATTTATGCACAGAACCAGTCTTATTGGAGTAAACTATCAAAATTCTGTCTTGTTCTGCCCCGAACCAAGAGGTTTACAGCTTCCTCTGTAGACTGCTTATAGCCGTCAATCCGGACGGATCCTACAGCCTGCTCCTTGATTGGCTCGCGCGTGCTGATGTCTTGGTGAGTGTTTGAAGGGCTTTAGTTGGTGGATGTGCAGTAAAAACAGGCACTTTTGACGGAGAGCTACTTAGGACTCCTAGGTGCAGTACTTGTGTGGGCTTCGTATTGGAAGGAACATTCTCTCTTAGTCCCGGAAGACAAACTGTTATCGATTGGTTTGTGCGATTTCTTTCTGAACCATCTTGTTCTTTATCCCAGTAAAATCGTAATAACTTTCTAAACCACGGCAACTGCATACTCTGCACAAACTTAATTTTTGGAGAACCTGTCACCTTGAAAGGTAAACTGATGAAATAAAAGTTCTCACCATAGTGAAAACCTATAGGTGTTCACTCTAACATCTGGTTCAGCTGATCGTAATAGCAAATCTTAAAAAATGATTTACTGACTACCCTTCATTTGCAACACCCAAAATCGTTACTCAGTTCACAATAATTCTCACATTGGAGCTAACCAGTCTAAAAGTTTGTGTCACAGTGCTCGGTTTTACCAGTGTTCGCTTAATGTGTAGTTGAACAGCGAATCGTATGACTACACGGCATCAACATGTGTACAGTGTTGAAACCGATGTGTAATTTCTTTCCTCCGCTAAGGGTCACATGCAAAAAACCCAGTTCCAGACTCATTCACCAACATTTCACATCAGCCTATAAAGGTGTTGTCCTTTTGGGATAATGCTACGTCTACCTAACGATAACTAATTCAGTTGATCGGTGAGGGCTCCGATAGGTGAAAAACCCCTCCCAGATCAGAAACAAATCATTTTACATCTGCGAAAACTAATCAGTGTGCCCGTCATCCTTGAAATTTGTGCTTGAGTTGTAGGTCTCTGGCAGACGACCCATAACCTGGAGAAAAAACACTGTTTTGCACACAATCAATAACTGTTTAGCTTGTTTTAACATGTCTTTATTACGGCAATCAGTGCAGTTAGGGTGCTAGACATGTTGAAATTTCAACTACGTGAACTTAAGATAATGCCGTAAAGTAAGTCGGATTTACGTAGGAATCACATTCAAACACGTGTTACTTCATCGATTGATTACGTGGGGTACAGTGGTAGTTTACTGAGCTTTTCGAGTTCTAGTTCTTTTCCCTCTAACACGATGGTTATGAAGCTTCTATATTTTTGGGTTTCGCTTACTGCGTAGTTTTACAACATGAGTGTTAGGTCTGAATTAAAGGAACCTTTAAAAAATAGACAATGGTTACAAGTACTGGAAGACTGTACTCTACTCGAACGAAAACCATTTCCACTGGTCTGTACGTGTACACACTTGTGTGCCACCCAATTTACCCAACATTTACGTGGATGGGTGTCATGCACGTGTCACGCCTGCTCAGGCATTTATGCAGACCCAGTCAATTCGTTCTTTTCCTACCCTCATTTCTGCATCAAGTCAGCAAATTTTCTAGCCCATCAGCAGAAGCCTCCCTTAAACATTAGACTTTGAAACAGTTGACAACTTTGTTGGAAACATTTGAAAGTAGATTGCAGTCCAGCGCATTCCAGAATAGGAAGTTATGGATCGACCGGTAGCAAAAGTACACTGCTCACTGAACTTCTGGAAGGAATTCCTTCCTTAAAATAAATATGTTTAAACCGGGATGTCTAACTTGAGAAATAGAATAACATTTTGCTTGAAAAATGCAACAATATATGTGGTTAGAAACTTATATGGAACTGAAAGTGCGGTGAACCAAGCTATTTCTACAGTTTAACCAAAAACTCCGCATTCCAATGAATCTGTTTATAAGTGCCAGTGTACCTAACTGACTTGTTCAATTTACCAACCGGGTGGTTTCTGTCGTTTTATTGAACAGGATTAACTTCATGATTTGTATATTACTTATGCCGGATGGTTGATTTCACAACTGCGTAAGATTTACCGGCCAGCCTCTTAGGAAAAGAAGCGAAACATTTAAGATTCTCTGTAGGATAAGCTCATCAGAGGTGCTGTACATATTCTCTCTGATTGAGGATTTCGTCATTGGTCTGCATCCTTATTAGGCGCCGTTGGCTTCATATACAATATGACCTAGTTATCGCACCTAAGCTATTAACCAACTTCTCTTGCGATTTAATCTTTTTCTAAGTACCTATTGTCTCATAAATCACGCTTTTGCTGACAAGTCAAACCCACTAGGCAATGTTTTCGTTTAGTGACAGTTAGGCGAAAAGTTTCATGGTTATAAGCCGAACATTGATTTATCTGGGTAGTAACCTTCTTATTCAAACAGAGCTTCAACCTAGCCCTGTTCAAACTGAAATAATTAGCTCGGTTTTCGTCATTGTTAGTACACAACAGATGGACAGTCTATTCATGTTCGAATTTGGACTTGAACTCTCATGCAGGTGCCTTTAACGTAAGCATTTCAGAAACTGTACCCTCGACACCACACTTTATTACTTATACGTAGTGTTCAGGGTGCGTGCTGAGTGCTGCTACCGGTAGTCGATATTGTAGTGCTCATATTGTGGTGGATTGTCAGGTCGGAGGTGCGAGTTTTCGAGCGCTCGGCCGAATACCTCAACGCGGTTGGGGGATTCAGCGTCTGAGAACATCGCCGTATCATCCACAAACGAACGGATTGACGGAGCGGTTCAATCGTACAATGAAGGAATGGCTGAACAGTAGAGGTAATAACTGGGAAGACAGACTACTGGATGTTTTGTTTGGATATCGCACAACAAAACATGCAACAACTGAGAGTTCGCCATTTGAGCTGACATACAGGAGGGAGCCAAGGATTCGCTTGGATGTCTGCGTGCCAATAAACAGAGAGGGACAGTTACTACCGCAAGAAAGACGAAACTTGGAACACCGTGCGCTTGAACGAACAACATAAAGGCAACGACGTAATAAGCGAAGATATGACATGAAGCACAACACACATAAATGGCACCCCTTCAAGATCGGAGACCAAGTGAAAGTAAGAGACTACAGCAGACCAGAAGCATCCGGCCCCGGCGCGGGAAAATTTAGGCGGTTGAATGGACCATTTACCATCACGGACTGCAGGAATACGAGCTGCCAAATCAACCAAGGTCCTCGTGGGCGATGGATCAATGCTGCAAACTTGGTACCCTGGCACAATCGTGGCAAGTTCCTTGAAGAAGGGGCGAGTGTGGTGGATTGTCAGGTCGGGGGTGCGAGTTTTCGAACGCTCGGCCGAATACCTCAACGTGGGGGGAGGTACGTTCGAAAACCTGCCGCGATCGGATCAAGGACAACGTGCGCGACCGGATGAGTCATCGCTCGACTAGATCGGACCAACGGGCGAGGCAGGGCAGGCGAAATACGACAGACGGCCAGATCGGAGGCGTGGTTTTTCCAACATTCAGAGGAACATCTCGACACGATGTTGGAATACGGTCAAGGCCAACACTGGGTGGATGGCGGACAGCACGAGCAGCCGGACGAGCCATCGCGCAACGAAATCGGACAAACAGACGAGGAATGGTAGGCAGAAAACCCCCGGTAGAAGGCACCGATCACACACGTAAACCGGTCAGAAGTGCACACGACGTGTGAACGGAAACCGGGGGGTGTTGCGGGTTGGAATTATGACTCATAAACGAGAGAGCGCGTGTTGCATGTGACTGGCGATTTGGACAATAAAGATTGTGCTTTATTGGACGCCTTCTCGCTACAATATAATTTGCGAGCAATGCGGAATGTGAAGTTGTATTACCCGTGTAGGAATGGACGTTTTGAAATGAAACAGAGCCACTTATGTAGCACGCGGGGTACCATTATTAATTGACTATACAACTTCGGAGCAACATGATACAAACATGGTTTCCTATTCTAACTGGTCGTGGTTCATGATAATTTCGAAATACACGAAAGTTATATTAACCAGCCAGTGCCGGTTATAAAATAAAATCATAGTTTGTACTACACATCCCGTATGTCTGAAAGAAAAATCCAAGGCAAACTAGATTGTTGTCATTAGGAATTCCTAGTAAGCATGGCTTTCCCGATGAAAATACACACAAACACTTCCAACTGCAAGCCACTAATAACCTTTACGTTATTTCCAAAGATTTCTGGGTACGGCTGATATCTCGGCGTTCTCTAATCGTGTATGTGTCAATTCAACACAAATCACCATAACCAATAAACAATATGTTAGACCCAAACACTCCCAAATTTGATGGTATCAATCACTCAGTTGAGTTTTATTGAGACAACAGACGGTTACAGCTCAACGAATAAGCCTATATTCATCTTTTTTTACTGATTTTCCCCAGAAAAATATACCGCCCGTTTCTGTAAGACGGTTGTTATGAAAAATGTTCCTCTATTGATATTGGTGGCTCACGGGGAAAACCAACTATCACTGTTTATTTATAGGGTCAATTTCAACTTCTGAGCGTTATCTATAAATGAATGGATGTTCATGGACAATTCATGGGGTTCACTCTTGGCTAAGTTTTAAAGAATCATGACAGCGATCAGAATAACGATTGGCTGATGCTGTTTCAACACTGTCCTATTACACACTCTACGGCAACAATGCTTTGCTTCTTTTTCACATACGCAGTGCTGGATGGACAAGTTGACAGGCCATTATGGTGATCACCTCGACCTCTTTGCGATTAATTCCAATAGAAACCGACTCTCTCTCTCTGGTTGCATATTCTTAGCACACAATAAGAGATGGATCAATATAGCGCTTTTTATATAAAACGCAAATGTGAACAACACAGCTGATGGACTAGAGAAAGTTAACATGGTCTGGTCGATAAATGCATTTTACTAGTTTCGGACTCCTTTCCAGTGTGATCGTAACCATAACCTCTGTGATAAGTTAAAATTATCCTAAGGAGGAGCAAACACCTACCGATATGTTAACAGCGACGAAGCAAACTGAAGAGCAAAACAGTAAGCGTGATGAATTGGCCAATGAAACAATATGCAATGTGTGAGTTTCCGAAGCTGATGGCAGACTGATCAAGGCAGCGTGGTCAGTAGACACTTCAATCAAGCAGCCGTACTAAGCTGCCAATGTAAGAGTCTTTAGCGGAACTCGTAGGCTACTTCCATCCCCAGTAGGTAAAGGTCCGGATGATGTGTGGGCATATTTTCGGGAAATACCTTAAAGGTTGCTTAGAAGCTACCGACAGTCACTTGAACTTCAGAATGAAAGCACATGCATGAACACTTACAAATAGACAGAACAACAGAATCACTTGTCAGTCAGTCACTTCACCGACTGGCTACAAATTATAATCACAGATCAGAGAACCAGCACAGTCCATGGAACAATCAGTTTCAGTATATATATATATATGCCCAGACAACATATTGCAAACACTTGCCAGTTCTGTATTCAGTTATATGATTTCATGAGAGTGACATTGACCGCACTGACCATGTTCACTTGATCATTACAATATCTACAACTTTTATTGTAGATACGCAAAAAAGAATCTCTCCACGTTACTGTTCGTTCAGTACTGACTAAATAACATATAAGAATCTGTCACAACTCACTTTCGATTGGTTATTCTGTAGTTATAACTTTGGCAAATACCTCAGTATGCCAAAGTTTATTTGGTGATATAGGTTCTCTACGATTGTATTGCACAAAAATGAAAAAAAAACTGAGTTAATAGATCTACAGGAATTAAGTGAAGGAATGCAATAATGTTTGTGCGCTTGTTTCTGCGTTGAATGCTCAACAGTTTGTGTGTAACAGCTTATAAGAACTGATTTAATATCACCTGCTTTTCTGGGCAGTAGGTATTTCTGACAATCTTGACTTTAAAAGGAGTTAACTTGTGAGACATCTTTACGTAAAGACGGATTTGACAGTTCACAATTTAATGTGTTCGCAATCTATCGATAAGCCTCAATTTTCTGTCGGGAGATCCCCAAGGCTTCGTTTGCATAGGGAAGTCGGAATTTTGGTATTCTCAGTGTGACAAACGACAAAACCGTAACAAACAATATATTCATGAATTTGCAGTTGATCATGTTGGCCAATTATGAAACATTGATGAATGTAATGGAACTAAATCTGAAGAACCTCCAGAACATTGTAAGTATGTAACCATTTAACGTCACAACTTTTATATATGACGGAAACAGCCAGTCACTTATGGTATACTAAAGAAATATCGCGAAATTCTAACAGTGAGTTTACTCGTTTAAATGAGGATGGTGTTCGCAGGACTGGCTACCCTGTAAACATATGAGCGAAAAAACTCCGCCGACAGACCTCAAAAGCCCCAGTTACATGCATCTGTCGAGTGTACTGTGAATACTGAACATTGATCATGACTACTTGTTGAGTTGTAGCACACTGATTAACTAGCCAACTGGATGTGCCATTCTTTCGATTGCACTATTGATGCAGACAATGGAAACATTAATCAAAGTGGACGCCATAGCTTCCTTGAGACTCACGCCGTTAGGTTGACAAGCTGATGGTTTTTCTTGTGAACTGGTTAGTTTCAGAACTTTTAAATGGGAATTTACATTTAACAAACGCTCTGGTTAAAAAGGAAAGTGAATTCCACGTTTTAGTTTAAAATGTTCTATTACCCCTATAGTGTTTTGATCAAACCAGAGTTCGTCATTCGCTCTAGTGGTTCCCTAGCGCCAACAAGTCGAGTAGCCTTTCGAAGTCAAAATCGATTTCAGTTTAACCTGTGTTAAAAAAACTTAGTGACCACTTTCTGGTGGGACCGCTTTTTGTATAATAAAGTGAGCAGTGACAGTCCTGCAACGTAGCTGTATGCGGTCAGCATGTACGACTTGATGTATCGGACACTATTTGCCTAAGTAGATCCGGTTTAGATTTAGGAGACTTCATGGATAAAACTTCTATTTGTGGTTGTTAGACGGTTCGCTCACGAAAACACAACGTAGTGTTTTTGTCCGATGGTAGGTACTGATACTGTAGTGAGGACGAGCGATCGCTCTCCAATACTCACATATCTGCTATACAGTAGTGAAGCAAGCATGGATTTTGACATTGAAATAGTCGCACAACAGATACAAGAAGCAGTAAAGTACAGCATCTCATACAAAGCAGCTGAGCATTGGCGTCCATAACAAAAAGGTGATCCTTAGACAAGAGTCGTGCGGAGCTGAGTGTTTTTGTGTGTAGTCACGGTGGAACGCTTAAAGTAGACATTGAATTTCCGAATAAACAAAGCTTGCACCATTGGCGTTCTTGGCTCACAACAATAGTACCGCAAATTCACAGTAGTTGAAACTTCAGTAAACATCGACCACATGACCTAGTGTACACGCGGTTGGTCAACAAAAGCGGCTGATCATGTCTTACGTTCAGTCATAGCCTTCCTGTAACGTTAACTGCCCTATTTGGGCGACAGTTCCTGACCCTATATAATATATATACATATATATTACCAGCACACCTTGAGAGCCGAAATAATGTGATATTTTCGCCACAATCGTGCTGCCTCACCCTAATCAACGAGAAGGTGCCTGGAGATGCACACAGGCTAAAACTCATGAGTGTCCCAATCATCTAATCATCCAATATAAGTGAAGACAAGCAACCCGCTCAGCTTGATACGTTACTCGAAGATCTATCATGTCGTGACAATTGCAGTATGTCTTTATTAGAAGGCCCATTATTCGTGATATTTCTGTCTTCATCAAATCGAGGTATCACACTCTATTTGCTATACTCTGCATCGTCCGCGTATTTTCAGGTTAGTCATACAACTGGGCAACTCAGTTGTCAGTACTTATCAGTTTCAACCAGTAAGCCATCGGACGCATGACCGGACTGCATTAATTATAGTATCCTGTCAAGATTTAGCGACATATCTCAAAACCACGAGCAAGTGCAAGAGAGCTGCGCACGGGTGGATCTAATTCATAAAAAATAGTTGGATAGCACAGATTCTTGAAGGTGGGTATCTCATGATATCGGTAGCTTCCAATGATTAAAGTAAAGAATAGGTCTTATTCAAAACGAGTTCTGCAAACAGTATGCCAGTTGTCAGTCTACCCAAGTGAATAGTAGACACGTTCGTAAAGCAAACAGAGGACAGAGGAATCCAAAAAACTTTCATCTTTTAACCAATAGGCATAAAAAGTTCATTCGTGAGATTCAGGTTAGAACGTAATCTCAGTTGGAGTAAGGCCGATTGAACTAACTGAAGATTTTCTGTGGTGACAAAATCGAAGGACCTAAAACAAGGAAATCAGTATCCGCTCGGAAATCTAATGACGCCATTTGCTAAAGGTGACGGGAGTTCGAGTTAGTGGATTTGCTTCACGTTAGTCGTGCATCATTCACATTGGATTGCATCTTCGGCATTCCCGTGGATACCTTTAATCGATCACTTACATAAAGAAGCAACTGACTCTGATTCCGCTGTCGTTAGCTTTATGATGCACAGCCTTGTCGTAACCGTTTGTGGAATTCAAAAGCAGACCTTGCATTCATGAGACAATGTTGTTGACCATTGTGACATTTACTCCCACATTAGGCACGACTGAAATATCGTATGTAGACATACGCTTGTGAATAGTATTCAGATCCCACGGGCATCTCCACAGTACCCTGGTAAACATCCAAATAATGAATCCACGATCATTCGTGGGTAGTGGGTGGTCAACACGATTTTCTTAAGAAAACATGGCCACCATTGATGCGGTAAACTGGCGAGAGTGAGACCGTGTCTCACGTTTCTTTCCTAGAGCGTCTGACTGAAAATATCTATAAGACTGCTAAATCTATGGTCACTTGTAACGGAATTTTGCTGGCTCTGTATCGAATTACCACAATGTGAATAAATATAGTTTGACCGTGTTGTTTAACAAGAGTTTTCAACACCATGAACTCTCATTTCGAATGTTGAGTAGCTAGAGCGATTCACGGGCACTGATAATTCATGTATGCACTGTGTTGTAAATTGTGAATGGTCAGTCAATATTGACTGGTACACATCTTTAAATGCATTATTTGAGCTACCAGTCTGCATGGTGTAGACCCCATGAGGAGCATTTGGTTGTCCTGATCTCAAGATAACAATACACAAGTTCTTACTTGACTTTGATGATCCTGGCGAGACCTTAAGGGCTGCTTGAAAAAGTATGCTGATCATAAGTTAACCTAAACCTAGTGACATAATCGTACCACAAGCTATTAACACATCTTTTTGAAACCAAGGTCTGATTTATCCAGATAGGGGGTAGACATGTCTGAGCTGAACACGTTTACTGGAGGGCTGAAAGCATTCTTTGGCCACATAATTAGTTCAGACATCCTTCACGTAAAGGTATTTTGAATTCCGCAGTATTTGTACATCGTGTTACTTTCAGACACAGTCCGTAACATCTCTAAGTATGCCCCAATAGTCTGCACAATATCCGTTATCTTTAGGCTGCTTCAAAATATCGTAATGATTAGTTTTTCTAGGATCAAAATAGATGGAGATTACTAATCTAGAAACTAAAGGCAAGTATACCAGTGACTGATTGGAAAGCGTCCTGTACAATCCTTTAGACTTGTTAATAGCAGCTGGCTGGTTCTACAGTGTTTCCATCATGATTATTCATTCAAAACACAGTGACTCTCTGGCCTGTTTGCTTCACATCAACAACTTTCTCATATGTAAGGGATTTCAGGAAGTTAGTCAACGTAGAAGAGGTTTACTAGTTCATCGAGAGTTGACTGAAGTCGGACCGGCGGTGTCCGGTAATTTCTATTTCAAATAATTACCAACCTGGACTGGAACTTCTCATTTCAACTCTCAACAACTGTTTCACACTGCTGTTGTTGAACCATACACAGCGGCGCCTATCTGCGTCACGAGCTCACCAGACCCAGGAACCACGGACTTGTAAAGTCCTCTTATGAGCTCTATCCATCTTTTCTTCCAGTGACAGTCGACTGTATTTCAGCGGCTGAAAATGTAGACGAACAAACTCCATGTCTTCACAAGTATGAAATAACATGAGACTTTTCCATAGTGTGCATAACGCCAAATAAGTAGAATGGTGTAACTCTGCCTGGAACTGTGGAGCCAACAATCTAGCGTATGTTAAATCACGGAGTTGGCAGATGTCGCACTGGAATACTTGTCTAAAGAAACAAAATGCCTGAAGGGTAAAGGCTTAGCCTAGCACAGCAATGAATTAGATGTTGATTTGAGAAAGGTACATTAGATGGGCTTACAACGTCACAATAGGCTAACCCATTTGGTCAAATGTAGTGACCAGTCTTTGGCTGATGAAAATCGTTAGGTGATTAGGATATGTCCTGTTCGGATTTGTGTATTTTTGCCTGTTTCGCAACTGTCTCAAGAACAGCAGTCGTAAACTGTGAAAAGTACCTTGTTCATGCACGGATCAGGGTTGGATCTCGTGATTCAAGAGCCCAAACAAACGACATGCTACGTCATGCAACCCCTTGAGTGCAACCATCTTCTTCGCGACTGTTCCACTTCGGTCTGCTAGACATGACGACAGTCGGTGGGGTAAGTCAACGTGCCCCAGCAGAGCAGAACAACATGCAAGCTTGGTTACCAATACACAACAAATCTGCGCCATCAGGTTAATTCGTAGAAGTTTCGCTATGGCTGCCGCACTGCATTAGTAACTGTGTGTGAATGTCGCTTCAAAAGAGTCTACACCAACGCCCACCATCGTATTGGCCACGTCTGTAAAGCATAAAGTGAGCGTAGAGTTTCATTTCTGAATCCGAACTTGAGTTATGTCCAGTTGCCTCTAGATAACGCTAACCTCGTAACCTTGAGTAAAACAAGCCATCTTATTTTGTCCGTGCCTTTAATTCTCTGTGATGTGATCGGTAACCGAGCATCCAACAGTGAATTGCGCTAATAGTCCGTTCCACGAGTACCTCTGGGATCTGATGCACGCCAACCCTTCACCTTACTTTGAAGAGTGAACCGAATCATCCACTTTTACCGTTCCATTGAAGTATTGCAGTTAATTATCGTGACAGTCCTACTGATACCCTTCATATGCTAGGCACTGTGGCAGTTGGGTAGCCATTATTAGACCACTAATGAACACTAATATTAACCATCTAGTTTTCCTAGGTATTCGTGCCTACAGTATGGTAAGTTATTCTATAAATTTGTTGATTCAACTATCTTTATATAATCGATGATCGCCTGATAATGCGAGAAAACTACTGAACAAAAATGTGCCATATGCTGTACTTTTCCTCAGAGTTAGTTTGTACTTCACAAAGACGTACCTCTTCTCTCAACCATCCAGTGAGACACATACGACCCCCTATGATAATTTTTAACTAGGGCAGTAGTGATTCAAGATAAGGGTTACTGGCTTTTAACTAAGCAAACAGTGATCACGCTGACCTGCTACTGATTAGTAGGCACCAAAACTAAATACGGAGAGCGAAATTGCTAGAACGTTATTCGTATTCCAGAAGTTTTGGACAGTTCGTAAAGTAAGTAGAAGGTTCATTTTTTGACAGAAATACACGGAAACTTAGCACAAAGTGATGCATATGCTTTCCTGGTCAAAAAGTTGTCCAGATGGCATACGAAGCTCAGACCAGGCATGGGTGGGCACGACTTTCGCTGTCGACAGGCTGCATTTTTGCACAAGAACACTCGACCTTCTGTGTCGAACGTTTATGCAACATATGGTGAGTTTATATTACCCCTGAACTTACCTAGCAGCATGCTAGATGATACGTCTTTCACAGATCGCCTACCTACACGTCATCTTCCAAACACCGCGGCAAAATTAACAACGTGATTAATATGATTTTGATGTGTAAAATTCAGTTTTTGATCTCCTACAAAATGAAATTAAGCCGGTCCATTTAAGTAAAAACTATTGCACTAACGCCTGATTGATTGCAGTTAAAAAGCTGCAATATGTTGTTTTTATCGCTGTCTTTCGTTTGTGTTAGTGCTTCTAATTCATGAACCTTGAGAACTGTGTGGTAAATATGGCCCAAAGAATTACCTGTGCAACCGAGATCAGACGTATGAACACATCAATGCAATCAGGCGGTAATGACTACATGCACAAAGCTGCTCCAATAGACTAGATCACTATCACTTTGGACTATCACTTAATTCATGTAGACAGTTTCGAAGGTGGAGGTTTTGTGGTCAATCAGTGCAGATCGTACGGTAGACATATTAATCTCTTAAGTTCGATAAACTCTGTCCTGATGACAGTGTACTAACCCATGTGTGAGTCGAAACAGCATTATTTTGTAATTTTGCAATGTTCAACTCATCAGCGAATCACTCATCCTAGAATTTCTGCCAGCCTATTTTCCATTAAACCTCTTGACAGAAACAGTGGAGTTGTAGCATGTCTGACAGAATTCAGTGGACAACACCGAGCCGTGCGTACGACTGGAGGGAAACATGTTCGTTCGGGCACTGTCTATCATAAAAATATCAAGTCAATCGTAATAGAATAAAGTAAAAATAGGTGGTAACACATGCTTGGGGTGATGACAGTCACCACATGGGCAGACAGCGCTATCCATCGCACGTGAATTGACAGTGATTATGATTGGTCCAGGGCGATGTGTGTTGTCCTCGCTCTGGCTGGACGTGTGGTCAAGTGCATGAGGCACGCGATGTTCGTATTCGGAGCTGCACTGTTCTGAAGTTCAAATGGTCTTTTGTTCTTCCGGTTCTCTGGGCTAGTTGGAATACATCACTTGCGACGTAATCGATCCAGGTGTTCATTTACCAAGGGGTTCAGGCCAAATACATGAGTACATTTACGCAACTGCTTCAGATACAGAATAAACTCAATGAAACGCTGACAAACAATAGACGAAAACATGTTCACCGCTTCAGTCGGGCTCATCAGAATTAACGAGCGATAACCTAACCAATAGCTCCATGGAATTTCAACTTGAACCGGAATCAGAAATGCTGTTTGAATCATAATACACAAGGATTGGGGACACACTCAGTGTGGGTTGTGCTGTTTGGGAAGACAGTGACGAAGTGGGCTTACTGACTCGCAGACTCAGCGCTGTTGACCACTAGAGTTACGTCAAATAATTCTGCCTCGGAAGCGAACAGATATAACTTTCGGGTAAACGATAAAGTATCTCATACAAATATTCAACACCCCTTCTTCACTATTCCACAATCAATGCAAGAGCTTGGAAGTCAAAAAACAAGAGTCGGAAGATTTTGTGTCCTATGCTGACACGATCAACGTAGAGACCCAACAGTTCCATCTGAAAGGACTTATAATGGATCACTCAAAGTGCTTTTTTCTTGTGAGTGAGCTACGGTCAAAGTCTGATGCTGAAATCCAGGTCCAAGTTTGACAAACGAAGTTAACTGATTACAATTTCGAGGGTTTCTTTCCCCGGTCCACAATTTAACAGCAAAACGAAGCCTCCTACTGTATGCGGAGAATATGGAGATGAATATTTTGTAAGAGATTGCCCGTATATAAACCGAACTTGCAGTCTGTGTGGTCGACGAGGAAAGAGAAATATACCGTTACGGTATTTAACAGGTAGATCCACAACCGAAGGGACCTTATCCCAAACACTGGGTGGGTCCTACGGAAACCGTTGATTTATCTGGTATTATCCACAGATCCTGCACCCGAACGTATGATAATATCCACTGTTGTCAGTTGTATTCAATTGAAGCTCCAGTTCTATTCTCTTTCAGACATTACGATTATCACACGTTGTTCATGGGTAACATTAGGATGTCCAGAGCTTCAGCATACTGGCAACCTCGCCCATGTTGCTTCTGAGGGTCAAGTGGTTATTGCGAGAACCGAAAACTGTGTGAGATTTTTGTTGTCACAAATTTTCCGCATGTAAAAAACAATTGCTCACATGACCCAATCGGCATACAGTGGATTAGGAAATTGTGTATCCAGTTAATTTACGTTCAAGGTGAGGTGGCACTTTTATTGTGATCTTGTCAAACATTATCGTGTAAATTCCTATCTTTTTAGTTGAGCTAGTGGAACTGTCCAATATACGTTGCTGGGTGAATTATCCTAAATCGCCAGGAAAGATTTAATGTTGCTAAAGAGCATTTTGGTCATTTAAATGCAATTATAAAGCATATAGGACAGTTTGATTTACACATTCGCATGAAAAGATGGACATTTTCCATTCGTATATTTCGTTAACTAGGATTTATTGTTGACTAACACAGAGGATATCCAGGTACAGAGAAGTTGGTCATTCGTGGAATGCCACCACACACTGGCGCTAACATTTTCCAGTCACAGTTAGGTATGATTAACTACTACAGCAGCTTTTTACCTGACATGTGTACGTATCGCATTCCATTGAATAATTTACTTCCATGCAGTTTTAAATGGAACTGGACGCCTGAACATCAAATTGCTTTTGAGTCCATACAATCAATTTTGTCATCATCACTCGTGTTAACACAATGTGACCGTTCGCTCGATATTATTGTAGCAACAGATGCGTCCGAATATGAAATAGCGGCTGTAATTCTATACTGGTTCCAGGATGGATCACAAAAAGTTATTGGTAATGCCTTCATGTCTGTAACCCCTGCAGAACAGCATTATAGCCAATTTGGGGGGGGAAAAAGCAATAGCCTAAATTTTCGAGCCAAGAAAATCTCACAAAATGGGTCATGGTAGAAAATTCTCATTCCAGACCAGCGATAAAGTGCTGTTAACCATTTTTAACTACAAATAGGTCGTTCTGGTGTGCAATACCAACAGCTTTCAAAAATGAGCCACTACTCTCTTTGGTTGTGCTTTTAAATTTGAGCACAAGTTACCATCAGAATTTGAGCACGCAAATGTATCATCTTGTTTGATTGCTGCACAAAATATAGCAGACGATTATTTTGTTGTTGCGTCAACCACCCTAGAAAACGTAGTATAGTGCACGTTCACAAACGCCCTTATATGACTAACAGTCACTACAGACATGATCAACAATGCTTTTGATGTCAATTATATTAGCACTCAAGTCAAAGACTTTTTAAAGCACAGACGACCAATAAACGGTCGCGAACAGCAATTACGAGAAGTCTTCATAAGATTTGATTCATCGTCGGTTGTAGACGAATCCCTTTTGTTCGATGAAAGAATGGTAATCCCAAACCCACTTAGGTGAGGAGTTTTAGGACAGTTCTATTAGACACACTTCGGAGTGACCAAGATAAAATCCTTGAAGTACAGTTGTGTTTATTGGTCTTCTATGGATAAAGACGTTCAAGAATTGATTAGAGGATGCAATCGTTGTGCATTAGTTTTAAAGTCACTTTCACAAGTCGAACCACAGCAATGGCCATTCTGGATAAGCCATGAAGCCGGGCCCATATTGATTTTGCTGAACCAATCCATGATGTTCATCATTTAATTGTTGTTGGCTCTACATCTAAATGGCCAGAAGTTATCACAGAATAACCGGCTAACTAATCTTCCTTTCGTTATCTGAGATGCCTGTTATGCACATTGGGTTTCCCTGTGGTCCTTGTGTCAAGTAACAGTACCCAGTTCACATTCAACGAGTCCTCAAACTTCTGTTCAAAAAACTGCATTGCGTACCTAATAACTCCACTGTGTCGCCCACAGTCAAATGGTCAAGCTGAGAGATTTCTGTGAAATGACACATCTTCAGATACCCTGAAGAGCGACATCTGGATAACGTTGAGGATCTGTTTTCGATTAATTATAGAATAAATTGAAATTCAGATGTTCCGGATAGTGTTTCATCTAGCAAATGTTTCCTTGGAGGAGAAATGAGGACGAAACATATTGTGCCGCTAAGACCACATTCTGATTACGAATCTCGGGCAACTCTAAAGGCACAACCCCAACAGTTTAGTAGACGTTTCAACGGTGGAAATACTATGTGGGCGAAGGATTTTAGGAGCCAACTTCCGACATGCACTGCCGGAACCATTACAGGTGGACGGAGGCTCGTTGTTTGTGAACTAAGAGTCGGAGGTGAACAATGGAACAGACAAAACAATCACCTCCGCAGAAGATACGAACCACCTGAACGTGAGGGAATAATTCCCACCGATCTCTCTCACTGGTTGTCAGACGATGTCCAGGAAAACGTCATACAAACACAGCCCATACAACTACATACACTAGAAGCAGTTACCCCTACACACTTGTTGGTTACCTGAAGGGAGATGACCCCATATAGGCTGACATTTCACACATTCACTCCAAATGGATCCTCGAAAGAAATTGTATGGTGCTCGTAATATAAAGAAGGAAGATGTTGGAGGCCATAACGGTCACCACATGGACAGACAACATTATTGATCGTGCATGCGTTGACCTTGAGTGTGACTGGATCAGAGCAATGCATGTTGTTCTCGCTCTGGCTTGTCATGTGGTCGAGTACGCCGTGTGTGCGATGTTGGTATTCGGACATAGACCGATCTGAAGCTCAGACGGTCTTTGTTCTTCTTTTTCTCTGGGCAACTTAGAAATGCACCGGTGGCGAAGTATTCGACTCCAAGCATTTTTTTAACAACGGGTCATGACCGAATGCCAATGCTTCAAAAGAGAATAAACTTGATGAAACTGACAAAACTGACGGAGCGGTTTTCACCGATTCAGTCGGGTCAATCCGTATTAACCAGTGGTAACCTCGCCACGGCCGTCACGGATTTTCGATATCAGCCAGATTCAGGATCTGGAGATATTCACGTTGGCTTGTGCAGCTTGTGAAGACGGTGACACGGTGAGATTAGTGATGCGCGAACTCGGTGCTGATGAGCACCAGATGTACGCCACTGTAATTCTGCCTCGGAATTCAACAGGTGTAGCTTTTTGGGAAGCAACAAAATGCCTCGCATGAATATTTGGAGCTCGTTCTTCACCATTCTCTACCCGATGCAATTGTCTGTAAGTCAAAAAACAAGAATCACAAGATATTTCGTTCTTTGTTATCAGGACCAGTTTGGAGGGCGAACGAATCAAATTGAAGGGGCTTAAAGCGGATCACTTAGAGTGTTTGTTTTTTGTGAGTGGGCTGCTATTAGAGTCTGATGAAGAGGTCGGGCACCACATTGTCGAAACTTGACAGTTCCTTAGATCTCACTCTTCATATGATCACACACGAATTCCAAAAGATGAACAATGTAAAAACTGACTCCCGGTTGATTGCGAAAGACCCAGCGGTCAACGATGTTAACCGACTACAGTTTAAAACAAGTGCACCAGTATCGTGTGTCTCCTTCTTCGGTGCGTTTTTTAACCGTCAGCCGAAGCCTCCTGGAAATGTGGATATTGGCATTTTGCAACACACTTTCCGTACATAAACCTAACTTGCAATCTGTGGCCGAAGATGAGAAAGACAGACTTATCGATAGGGCAATAAACGGACAGATCCTCAACCGAAAGTTTCTTAGCTCAACTACTGGGTGAGTCACATGGAAACCTTTGACACATTTGGTACTGTCCTCATTACTGCAGCTACTACAGACCGTGCACCTAAACGCAAACTTATGTCCATTGTTGTTACCTGTGTCCCCTTGATATGCCAGTTTGATTCTGCTTCAGACATTAAGATCACCACACGTTGTTCATGGCAATTATTAAAATGTCTAAAACTTCAACCTACTGGCAATCTGGCCTATGATGCTTCTGGTGCTGAGTTGGTTGGTACAGGAGCCGAAAACTGTGTACGATTTTCGTGACCGCAAATTTTCCGCACCGGCATACGTCATGAACGATTGCTCACGTAGTCCAAATTGTGATCAGCGGTTGGGAAGTTTAACTCTTGGGACAGGCCCGTTAACATATTTTGTAGTTCGACTGTCAAGGAAATGAAGTGAGAGGAAAATTGTGGTGGTCTCGAGCATTCTATGATTATCTTTCAACTCATCGTCCAGCCACAAACAGAATATAACAGTTTTACTGATAACCTTGTACTAGACGCCACTGAAAAAGCGAAGTTAGGTTTATATCAGGACGCAAAAGCCGTTTTCCTGCTCAAATAACCAGTACCATACATTGCCGATGAGCAGATCATTAAAGAACTAGGTAGCTTAGAATCGACAAGTGTCGTTTTCCCCGTTAAATACTGAGACAGGTCAGCATCAATAATATTTGTGAGAAAATCGGGTGGACCACTCCGCACCTGCACGGACTTCCACGGATTTAAATAATTCAATAGAAACCCATCAGTATCCTCTTTCAGTGGCTGAAAACCATGCTCAATAGTGGACGTTGATTTTTGAAAACTGAGCATATCTACAAGTTCAAGTCGATGGTGAATAAAGACGAATTAACATGTGAGTGGTCTTATCGCTATAATGAACTACCATTCTGGGGTGAAGTGTGCACTATTCAGTTGTGGCTACTGTGTACGACGACTGAAAGCAAGTGGCCTCAGGCAAATACTTTGTTACCTAACAAACAGATCAGAATTGGGCAGTCACAAGCACTACTGGACCAAAATAGACTAAGTATAGAAAGTATATCTCCTCTAACAGATTGTTCTGCCGTGTTTGGCTTCCAACAACCAGTAAAAAACGGCATTCAGAAATAAAAATCCTTTACAGATTAAAAGAAATCTAGTTGGACTGTGAAAGTTTGTCTGTAATGATTAGTGTGTTTGTCAAATTTATAAGTTTTTGTACGTTGTTGTTGGGTTGCGTTATGACACCATAGAACTGTGTTGCAAACCTTCTAGGGAGCACGTGGCAATACACAGTTTTGTGGCCTTGTTACCAAGCCGTATCGTACTAGTTTATTTGAATAACACCCATGGAGCACAAAGTTATCTTGTTAAAAGCAACCCAGTGCATTCTTGCGAGTTATGCTATCAGTTTATTCATGCCGACTATTCAAGTTGGGCCACATTCCCCTAACATTTTCGACACTTTTCACACAACTTAGCTTAATATTTCAGGCAGGCGACATTGAGGTAAACTGACATTTCTTAGATTCCGGTTACTTGTTCCCGGCACATAAACTCTTCACCGATATCCTACGAATCTAATGCAGACACGGTTCAATTCACAATGCATTAATTCCCTAGGATTAACACCATGTTGCACACACAAACACAGTTGAGTAAGTTTCACCCACTGATACCATTTGTAGGTAAAAACAAAAGCCCACCAACTCAAATTGGTGTCACGAGAAATAGTAAGAGACGGAATTTACTGTACAAAAGCTAATCAAAATTAACAGTTAGTCAGCGAAGTTCACATTATTCAACGTGGACTCATCATGAAATTTGGGTGAACGGAAGGGTTTTGTTTCGAAATGTATTTAACTAAATTAAGACTAAACCAGTTTATGTACCATCTGTGGACTGGTGTTTGTGGAAATATCTCAGTAATACTTTCCAAGGTATTAGCAACAATCGTAGTGTTCTGCGTGCTGGATCAACTCCCAGTGGTGTCGACTAGACGGCCTAGGTGCAAAACGTGACTGGCTAAGCGTTCAGAGAATCCGCATGGAGATAAACACTCTGCCTGGTTTCATTGTGCTCGTTGCTTTCAGTCATGAAAATGAAGGCACAGCCAGCCCGTCCGCACCAGCATTCACCAGAGCATACGACAGACAAGCGCAGTGTAAATTGAACGCTGTTCTGTCTGCGCATGCACATGAGCTATACCCATCCAGTTAAACGCAATCGCGAGAAGCTCAGCTGCATGAAAGCCACCGAGTCAAATTAATCTCAACTAGAATCGGTTCCTCTTGCCAGACTTGCCGATCAGCTTCATCCGTGATGTTCCACTCAACGTAAACTTCGTCACTGGCCCCTGTCATATTTCCTTCGCAGTACTCTGCAGAGCTTCAAAAAGCGTCTGTATGATGTGAACCGGCAGAAAAGTACTGTCCCGGTTGCCAATCCAACTGCCGCCTCACAGGTGAACACGAATTCGGATATTGAGTTCCAAGCTGCTGATCACTCCGAGTGATTTTCCTGTTTGGTCCAGACAGCAGTAACCCAACTGGAATCCAATAGCAGAATTTTCTTACGTAGCGATGAATTGCATGCAACTGCTAGCGGTCTCCATGCAAGTATTTTCACAATGACACAGGCAAAGTCACTGCTTAACATTCACACCTCATAAGCTCTTCCTTACACCTGGCGACTGGTCACTCGACGACATGTTCGTGTCGCTGTGGGAACTTACAGGACCGGGAGACAGATACGAAAGGCCAAACATGTGGCAATTCAAACACCGTAGCGTCAACGGAATAAAGATGCTGCTTTGCAACCTACTTCCAGAAATTGAAGAGCTGACGACAATACGATCGGCGGTTTTCCTAATAATTCAAACGAGTGCTGGCCCGAGATATTGTCGGCTCAAGCACACACTAATATGCGACCAGCACATTTAATTCCGCCTCCGGACTGACACTTGGTAGACCCCATCACTGGAGAACAACTGTCGAAAAATCTGAAGAGCACGGAAAACACTATTCCTGGTTTGGGGGAAAAACTGCCGCAACATTTGAAACATATGAAAGCTGACGGTTTGGCCGGATACTTCAAATTCTCGCTGCTAACTCAACTTTGTCCAGTGCATCTGCGCTGCTTCTGCATCACGCTTGTCTGCAAAATGAATAATCTATTCTCTCCCAACAAACCCAGACCCATTGCAGTATTTTCAACTCTGACATGTGACTTTTACAAGACATTGGCTGACCGTTAAGATACACGTCTTCAGCTTCTTACACTATATTTCACACATCCACACTATAATGGATCACACGAGGTGACCTCAATATTCCGTACGTTGCTCCAGAACTCATCCATCACATACTCCAACCTGCATTCTGTTTTTATTAACGTATCTCAGGCGTTTGACTTTATTCCGCATAACTCGATGACCAGATCGACTTACGTTCACGTTTTTCCCCCACCTCTGATGCAGTAACCTGCCGATCCTCACCGCAACCCATCCTCGAAGACTTCGTCGTTCGCTCCGAGCGCAGTGTTCGTCTGGGTGACCGATTTTCGCTATCATGTTGAGGTGATTGATATCACCTATTACCCATTGCAAAGGTACAGATAATAACGTGTGACCCACCCTCACATCTCCGATTAGCAACTATCTTGCAAGGATAACGTTACGACGCTCCTCAACCTGCCAAAATATATATCAAACCTTCTGTCACGTAGTCTACATCATCAAACATAAGGTAGCCAATATCGTCACAACCATGACGTGTATTGAAACACAGTGTTCCCTTTGACCACTTCAGTAGAGCAGAAACTAGGCACTATAACGATTTGTCAACACTTTGTTCATTCTCATCAGTCGCAGGTGTGAAACATGTCACTTATGCACATCATACGGATAGGGACAGATAGAGACTAGACATGCCTACAAGCACACCAAACAATGTGTAATCACGGCCAAGCTAACCCGATAGGTCGCTTTAATCACTTCTGCACATACAACGTCGGCTGACAAGTTCGAATAAGCGTCGCTTTAGAGAAAACCAGTAATTTTGGGTTTCGGCTACGCAGTAGTGTCTTTAGTGAGTGTTATGAGTCGAATCGGTGACCTGTTGTTATGTAATGTGTTTAGCAGTCGATTACGTTGGATTTCGAACAGACAATTTGCCAAGTCGAGATCGGTGCGTCATCATCATTGCGTGAAGTATATCCTGAATTGGCTGAAATCTTAATACACAAATCGGTAAGTACACGAGTAATGTATTTCATGAATGTTGATTCCCTTTTTACGAATGTTACCCTCTGTGCGACAGTTGATGTATTTATACTATTTTGTCTAGTCAGAACTCTGATATAGGTGTTCCATTTGGATACCTCAACGATGTTATTTTGTTGTGCACGGAGAACAGAGGTTTCATGTTTGAGGGACTTGCTTACAAACAGACAGACGGTGTTGCTATGGATAGTCCGCTAGACCCAACACTAGCGAGCATCTTCATAGAAATGATCGAGCGGCAAGTCCCGAATCACACAGAAAAATCATTAACGTGTAAGCGATAGTTTGATGGTATTTCAATTTTTATTAATGTTGCTGATTTTGATTGGTTTTCTAACCGCGTCAGCAACATTCACCTCCAACCTAGCTTTACCTCAGGAAGTTGAATCAAACTACAGTTCAGTTATTTTGGATGTGTTTCTTACTAAAACTGTGGATGATACGTTACAGCGCTCAGATCATCGAGCAGTAATATGGAACCATCAATGTCTTCAGTTATCCATCTTTGCTCTCACTACATACATACGCGGATTGGTTAAAACACTATTTCATAGAACCAGCGATATTTGTACCCCTTATGAATTGCCGACAGAAAAGGGGGAGTTAAAACAAACCTAGCTAGCGAACGGAGACTCCAGGAAATTCATCGAGACACTCAACGACTAAGATAGACACTGAGCTCACACTGGCGATTTAAAAGAAACATGTTTCCTTATTCTTGTCATTCAAAAGTGATCATTTGGCCAGCGGCTTGAACACATGCGGCTGCCCAGTTGCGCTCAGTTCAAACCGCAAAGGGACCAGTTCTTCGCAATCCGGAAAGTAGTTAATCAAATTCTTCTGTCGACCCTGTTGTGCACCAGGCTACTTGCAGTTACAGTGACGTTTACATAGGCAGTACAGATGGATAACTAACACAACGAGTCGCTGAACACACCCCGAAATGGCTCACAGCTACACTTACTACTCTCAACCCATCCATACTGAACAGCAACACGCATTAGACTGAACACATGGTCAAAGTGGTGACCATAAGCTCGGAACGACAGCTATGTTTGATTACTCTAATTAATCCGGCCCGGAGATTATCCACCCAATGACCGCCTCCAACACCATCGCCTATCTGGGTATCACGTTCACATGCGAGGGTAAACCACTGACCAATCACCCACAGCAACTTCGTACGACAGTGGATGAAACTATCAAAGCACTCCAGGAAACGCATGAGCACGACTATCATTTGAGACAACATCTGGTCTCCCGGATAAACCACTCGCTAGTTTTGAGCCGGGTCCACCGAAACACACTCGAATCTATGGACTGCACAGTCCGCCAGTTTTTTCGACAGCGCTTCTACCTTCCCAAAGACACACAAACCAGCTACATACAAACCCCAGTTCGGTTGGGCGGTCTGGGCATCACGAGTCTGTCCACCACCATTTCCATCTCGCACAACTCACAAGTGGGAGACTGGTCTGCAGTCAACGTCCGGTTCCGATGAACGTGATCCAAGATGATTCGTTCGGCCCCATCATGAGGGAAGCCAGTGTCCCGCTACGCGTTCACGGTGTTGTGGTGATGAACAGGGAGGAGACCCATGTGGTGTGGACAGATAAACCTTATCACGCGCTAGATGGCCGTGGTCTTCCGGAAGTGGCTCACTCTCCACTCTCCAATCGTTGACTGCATTATGCAGACGGTATTCTCCCCAGGAGTTTCACTCGCACCATGCAGCTCCGATGCGACCCTCTTCGGACCAAGTTTCGGAATTCTTGAGGTGAACGGAGTGACCATTCAGTGTGACGTCGTGGCGAGTACAGTCGACAAGGAAGCTTTGCTCACATTCCCCATTCTCGTGCTGGATCATCCACGATGTGTGTTGTGTTGGGCACAACCGCGTGGTGAATGGCCTGGTGAAAATGCTGCGCAATCCGTGCTATACACTCTTCAGCGAGTCACGATTATCACTGGCGAGCCTGATCATCAAGCCCGACGCAGTCACGATTGATGATGGTGCTGCTGTACTGCTGTGGTGGAAATGAGCACAGTGGTTGATTATCGGAGTCATGTTCCTGGACGGACAATGTTGTGGGGTGTGAAACTGACTCTTACAGTGTCGCCATTCAATCAGCCCTTCATACTCCTGTGATCCTCATTTCGCGTGGTAATGTGTATTGGCGCTATTGCTATGCTATTCTTTGACTGGGACTGTCCTCTTATGTAGTAACTGATTTTTGCCTATTGATCATTCTGTGCTCCCCTGAGATCCACGAGACTTTTGTGCGAGTTGACTGGCGTTGATTATTATCATTCTTCTGACAGCTGTCCCACCAAGAACTACACTTGCGCGTTCCTATGCGTAAGCGTTGATCATGATAACACTGTTGTATCCTGAGAAGGATTTAATCTTCTGAGGCTCTATTCTTATTCATCAAATCATCCCGTAAATTTTTGTCTGGTGACTAGAATTAGGGACGCTTGCTTCTCCTATAAATTGACAACAATTCTCCACTGTTGTTAATCATGCAGGGTCCTATACTTGACAGCCTGCTTGTTTTCACAATTTTATGGCTTATTTTTTTGGTCACTGCGTGCCGTTTTTTTAATGAAGCTTTGTTAGTTGTCCTTCTGATTAAACGATAAATATTGGTCTAAAGTAGTTTCTCGTGTCTGAATTTCGTTATTCGAACCCATTTCCCATCAGGTGGTTAGAATTTGTATGCTCACCTAAATGTAAGTAGTATATCTATGCAATCCTTGCATGACGTGACATCTGTTGATCTATTTGGATCTACTGCTCATAATAACCTCAACCTTAATTCTGACTCTCCTGCATGTGTGTGCCAGTATAAGGAAATCTCTGCTTCTCAACGCTTACCAGTTGCATGCAAACGAAAGAGACCAGAAATTAATACACGAGGAAGTGTTAGCTAGACTAATTTACAAAAACCAGATGTTTCGTTTGACAACGGTTACAGAAGGTCATCAATCTAACACCAACTGGGCACCGAAGACTGAATAGTACAACCACGGGTCTCGAATCAAATGGACATGAGAGCATTTTTTTAGAAGACGACAATCATGTTTTTTCATGTATACTAAGAGTTCCTTACAGGGTGAAAGAACTTGCGTGCATTTATGTGGATTTGAAAGCAGAGAGTAATCACAAAATTCCATTAGACAAACTAAAGCAAAACGAGGTGATAGAATGAATGAACGTTGGAATCCACCCTGATGAGGGACTCCAAAATTGTTTACATTTACTCAAAAGCAGGTCATAAATTTGATCCAGACGATGTTCCCTTTTGATAAATAGTGCTATATCTCCAGTACGGTCTGCAACTCACCTTCCACGAGAATATAGGAAGCACTTATAATTTTTTTCCTTACATTCCTGTCATGTTGTTGCTTCCAGTGCAGCATAAATTCCCACAGTCGTCGCATCTCTCAACGCAAAAGTTTGGTGAGTAGTGAGAAAAATTCAATCACGTTAGACACATTATCGTGACGTAAACTACATGAGGCTGTAGGTAGGATGATCCGCAGTAGACACACATAGACTATTCGTACGTTTTATGAAAATAAAACAAGTGTAAGTACTACCGAAGCTTTACGACTTTTGCTTCTAACAAGAACTTAATGGATATCACTTAATCACCATAGTACAGTCGCTGAACCCTAACGATTATGCAACGCCCTGTTCCAGATTGGCAGATACCTTGCGACGGCAACATTGTAAATCCCAGACAAACTATCAAAGTAATTTAACTTTTTCCTGTTATCTACTTCAGCCTAAGATGAACAGTCTATCGTGCCAACAGCGAAATAATTTGCCTCTGATGAGGTCGTTTGTGGAGCATCCTGTTTAGTATTTCAGCTACCTCTAATCATCAACAAGCTCATTCGTTCCAGTCGATGACCACACTGTTTTATTCACTTACTCCCTTACCTTCAATACATGCATTATTGCGATTACGTGCTATTCATCTTCACTATAAAGTTCATACAGGGCTTACAAAGTCTGGAAATTTTGACAATTTTACTGGCTGCTTTAAGACCCAAAAAATGTTAAAGTTTGAATGTACCTTGCTCCTCATCTTACGAAAATGAGAAACCTACTGAAGAAGTTGCAGTTGAACCTTGAATTTATCGAAAAGGATATATGAAAGTAAAGATGGTGCGTGCGTGCACAATCCAACTATCTGACGCCGCTTTCCGTCAACCACTGTTACTGCACCCAACTCATGACGCTGTTTCGGCTCCGATCGTAGTGGATATCCAAAATGGAGTCGAACAACCGTGAATGGTTTTCTCCTGGTAGACCCTAACACAGATGTCACTTAGATGATACGTCCTTGATAACTGGATGTTTTTCAACTTACACGAGGGTTGTTACTCATGAGAACTTCGAGATTATCAAGTGTCTAAATTTGTCTGCACATATTCCAGGTTTGTTTTTCATAGAAGACACATGAGACATAATCACCAGGTAGTTAGCCTACGAATTTTGAGAACCGTTATCGTACTGAATAACAAAATACCTAGTGACTTATACACGGACAGGACGTTTTTCACTTTTGAAAGAGAGCTGACATTCTCTACCCAGCCAGCCTCCGTTGATAGTTGTTTAGAAGTTTGGTGCTCAAAGTGATCCCACAATTGTTACTTCGCACTCAGTTCTACTTTTTTAATTGATAGTTTTGGAACATTGAGAAAGTAAATTGGGTTTCAACAAAATAAAGTGTATTTTTGTAAACCATGTGTAATTCTACAACGTTTAACATAATTGCCTATAAATGATCAAGATATTACACAAGTGTACTTGACCACAAGTGTTTCTCGTCTTGTGTTATCGCATATCCTCACTTTACGGTATGACCAATTTTGGCTGTAGCCCACTTAGTTAATATGGAGCAGGTTGGCTCCATTTAAGCGCTACTATCATACTGTAGCGAGAAGGCGTCCAATAAAGCACAATCTTTATTGTCCAAATCGCCAGTCACATGCAACGCGCGCACTCTCGTTTATGAGTCATAATTCCAACCCGCAACACCCCACCCCCCGCGTTGAGGTATTCGGCCGAGCGCTCGAAAACTCGCACCTCCGACCTGACAATCCACTACAATACCACATTATGTATAGTTAAAAACGATAAAGTAAAGTAAAGCAATAAGTCAAGATCTCTTTTCTGACTAGGATAACGCTTAGCTGAGAACCGTAAGTTTCTGTACACGGCTGTCAAATCTAAGGCAGGATGCCGCAATGGATTCCGTAAAAGTGGAAATTGAGCTATAAGTACGGCAATATGGCACGTTAAAGCTAGGTTCCGATTGGGAAATGTTTTAAATGTTCTCATAACTACCTGATACACATGACAACATAGGTGGAACTGATTAAGTGAATAACTCTATAAATACCGGGTGAGTGAACTGATTTTGTGTCCGACTTACCAGAGATCCGAGACGTTCAACCAGTATACTACGACTCTACTACGTGTAGAACACTGATAACACTGTTCGGCTTTCACTAGTGTAGTGGCATACTGCAAATTGTACAATCTACAAACAGCTCAGATGATCAGAATTTTTGACATAAACTACTTCAACTCCAATTTAGCTTGCTTCAACTAAAGCGTTCCGAAAAGTCGTTGTGTACAATATGCGCTTGCTGAGTGAAAGTTGATATTTTTTACGTGCCTCCAGCACGTTCTCAGCTGAGTGATTCTAAAACCCATTATGCCACCGCGTCCATGATTGCGGCTATCGAACACTACTCAAGAAATACTCAGGTAAATAGAAGAAATGATTAACTATTGAAGATTAGCGTGGTCTGCAATGTTAGTTTGCAAACGTGTGGTTGCTACCGAGATTCAATTACATACAAACATATACACAAATATTGCATATGTCCCGGGTTTCAGTGATTCACAGAACAACACGATGTAAATCCCTTCCATCGAGTTCTCACTGTGTCGGATAATGTGGATCCCAGTGGTCTTCCAATGATATCAAGTTGACAATCAAATCTGGGCATAATTGAAAACAGAATACCATTATATGCAGACGCAACAACTCTGGGAATTTGTGTAGGAACAAAACATTATTTGTGGAAGTCTTTAATAACAAATGGTAATTGGGTTATTCAAACATTCTCAAAAAAGATTTCCCATTGACTTATATCACTGGTTCATGAGTTAAGTTTTATTGGGACTAACTAAAGGTAACTTTATTTTATATAATTTTTGAAACACTATTTATATCAACTAAAGGAATCACTCAACCTAATCACAATGAGATGGGTTGACCATCAACAACCTTAGTTTGCAACATACGTTACAATCGCAACTATCTGAAAGATTATGTAAGCAATACACAAATGAAAAGTAGCTGAGATTTTGTGAATGATGCATCATTCACCGCTGTGTGGCCGGCGTTCAAATACAAGGAAGCATATACACCGCTGATGAACTCTACCAACAGCTTCAGTATAATTCAGCGCTTCAAAAGGATCTGAGTGAAAAGTATGGTTAGCTGTGACACACAGTATTCCTCTTCCACAGAGAGAATAGGAAAATCGATTGCAATACAAAAGGTTGGTACTTGATAGAAGACCACAACTTTCGCTAAGAATCCAACTGTACGATCAGTTTTGGAGTGGTATGTCTAACAAATCTTTTGGGCCTCAGCTTTCCATTATCATAAGGCAAAGTCGTCAAGCTTTACTGCTTCACAGTCGTTTCCCTTACTTGTGTTTGTGCGATACTGGCGATCGATAACACTTGGCTACGGGTTAATATTTCTCAGCACGGCAAACATTTTCAGGCGGTTGGCTACGTATAAGTCTCCTACAAATTAAATGACCTCATCCCCTTTTGAAGGTGCTTCTCGTTAGTCTTTCTCAGCATCTTCATTGCACAAAATTCCGACATCCATATGAGGTGCGTTTAACCAATGAACAGACTTATGAGGTGTTTTGTACTTACGAAACATGTCCACTTGTAAACAGCGACGAAGCCGAATCATTGCCAGACCTTTCCAGATCGACTATTCTCTCCGTCTAGTTTACTTTTTGCGAAGAAAAAGAAACTATAGTTATCGGAGCATGAGTGAATTATTGAAGCATCCACTGCCTCCGAAGGCAAATCTACTCAACGAGTAGCAGTAAAAATGCGCTAAAAATTAGCAACGTAGGATCTTACAATGTACCTCTACTTCGTCAGACATTTCATGCATCATGTCCACTGTATTTAAAAGTTTCGAAGCCTGAAGAGAAATTTGTTTCTGCACATCAGAATTCCTTTCTGAGTAATACCTGAATCAAGAAGTTGACTGCACCTGTGATTTGTTAGGTTGAAAAATACCAGTTTTTTAGCTTTCGAACACAGGGTGAGACATACTGTGAAATTGTGTCACCAATCCGGTCTGTCTTTTCTCCACAATAATTTTATCGAAGAAAAGCCCCGACGAACAACTGTTTTTTGATAATTCATCATCAGATCGATAGGATTACGTAGGTTCAGCGAAATCAAAACAATGTTTAAAAAAGACAGAGATTTAGCAGTATGTCATTAGATTATCTAGAGCGTCACAAAATATCCAAGATTCTATGAGGTAGTCACTAAGAGAGCAAACCACCAGTGAGTGGTTTGGAGTTCCACCCACCACTACGTCACAGAGTTGTCGAATAGGGTTTAGATGGGCATGCACACCGGTGGTGTGACCTTTGGCCACGGCAACTGGAAGGCTTGCTAGAATTTTTTGTGAACACCATATCCGATTGCGTAATCGAATGACGATCGATTCAGCAGTAGCCAACATCCGTTATCAGATGATGACTTATCGATAACAGTTGTTCGTTACGGTTTTTTTCTATGATTCAATCGGAGTTTTCGGGTGTTTGTAACCAAAGCGGCAAAAATCGCCTTCTTTAAATGAAATCCTCAATTGAATGTGTCCAACGGCAAAACTTCAATAATTCATTCTTCAAATCACTGGTGTCCGACACTCAGTGCATGCGTTCTACTGGTCTTCAGACGATGAGCTGTATATTTTGCTCACACTCCGGTTTTTCTCGAGCAGCTTGTATTCTCTCCCCCAACATCACACACATTCGGTCAGTTCCACTAGTTAGGATTTATTAGTGAACATATCCATTCTATAGGAGCAGACATCACTAGTAATTTTCGAACCTATGAAGCGTCCTCAAGTTGAATTAACACGGTAATACTCTGAAATTTGCAGATGGGAATCAGAGTATAAGGTCATAGTCCTGTTCGATTCTGTTTCCATCCCAGCTAGGTGAAGTAGAACGTTCGCACCTCATCATTCACGTCAAACATGCGATTTACCCAGGCATGACAGAAAAGAGCATGACAGGGTCAAATGGGTAAAGTGAGCAGGAGTAAACAAGAATTGCAAGTAGGCTTTCTTACCAGTTCAGCGTATGTGGATTGTTAGCATGCATTCATTGTTGGAGTGACTGTCACGCCTTGCTTCAACAAATGATTGCAGGTGATTTGAATTGGGAGTGTGATGCTCAGGTAATACTAGACTGAAAGCACCTTGAACAAGCTTGAACCACTCTAGTCGTTCTGAGGAGATGTGATTAGGATGGGTGATGCAGTAGGTTGTACACAAAAACGGTGGCACCTATGCAAGTTACGGAGGTTGAGTGTAGGCTTTGCACTATTTCTTAGCCAAGCAGAATGTTTTCATAACGAGGTCAATGGAGGCATCCACCGATGCTTCACCTAAATTAAGCTTGTTTGTTGTCATCCTATGAAAAAATAATCTTTTGTGCAACCTGAATGTGCAAACAAAAGTCAAGAAACGGCACTTGGAATGTCACACAAAGAAGGTAGTTGCTGAGGAACGTGACGTGAATCCACAAATCCCGCTGCTTGTTGATGATTTTACATCACCTAGCACCTACTGCTTGAGAGTTACATCAATTACATCTCTCACAGTCTGTTAACTTTCATTCTGGAGCATAGATTTTGCACACAGACATTTTCAGTCGGTCGTTTCGAACCTTGAACAGAGTTGCTGATTGGTTACTTCGGAAAATGTGCCTGCCAGTCACTACTCTGTATGAAATAGAATTAACAAAACAGAACAGTGGAACATTAATCAAGTCCATAGGTGCGTGTGGGTAGATCCTGCAGTTGGTTGACGAGTGAAATAATTCCCATTGGACTAGAGTTTATGGCTGTTTCTTAATCCTTGTGGAAGAGCCACCGTTATGGACATCAAAATGAAGGTCACTCAGAATGCGACATTTGACCCCTTTGTTTTTAAAGCGTTCCAACCTTAAGATCAACAACCTGCATGCAGTTTTTACCCCATATATTACATCTGGACCAACTGGTGCCTGGGAAATTCGACATAATGTTGCAGAGTTAAGAGGTTACGAACTATCTGTTTTACTTCTATCAGTAAGCGAATCAAAAAGTGCATACAGTAGTAGTCAATCGATGTGTAAATAGATGATCAACGAAACACGTAACGGCTCTACCACAAGCTACAGTTTTTCTTGATATATGACAGCATCTCCAATCAAAATTCTTCGCTTTTGTTTGGCCCTCAGCCAGGAAATAAGCAGCGTCTTAGTTCTAGCAATGTTTGGCATTAATCCATTCACGATTGTCTCCAAAGTCATCGTTTTCAACACTGCCCACTATACCGGAGCAGGACTTCTTTTACACTCCTTGATGTTTCCGAAGCGCTGGTAGTTAATGACAGACCTTCTGAATACTAATATCTGCCGCTATCTGTTACAAATGCGATGTTTCCTTATCTCAGTGAATAAAGTTGATACCAACTTAATTCGTCTGCTCCAAGGACGTCCTGATTAGTCCCACTTTGATCATCTGATAGTTCACAAATATAAGAATCTTTACTTCTTAAAAATTCGTCCACAGCTGACCTATTCTTTTATCGATGCGATGCTGATATCCGCTTGATAAATCAGACCTCACCAATGACTCCCATATTAAATACCGTCATTTTTATCACTTAAGAGTTCATCTGTTTATGCTATCCCAACATCTATACGAGCATCCACAAAGCCAAGCCTAACCCTTACTGCATACTTTTCTAACATCAGTCTTCCTGGGAATGGATTCGATAAATCGTGGTTATTGAAGTTCATCATAACTCTTGCTCTGTTCATGTAAACTGGATTGCTCAAACAGTCCACGTCGATTGATGCATTTGGTGTTGTTCACTTGAATATCACCGTCTCACGGTTGTCTTTTCCATTGTGTAGCCCCACTAAAATTGACTCAAAACATGTTACGGGCAGATGGTATGAGAAGTGTGCCTCTGATCAGAGTCCAGTCCAAAAAGGACATTTAGTAAGTCAAGCACGTGCACATTGAATTGTCCCGTATCATGCAAGTTCATCGTGAACGATGTCTGAGACGAGCATGTGTGTGCGTGAGCTATGTGATTATCCTTCAGAGCACATTTTGTAATTCAGACAGTACTCTGCTAATAAGTATTGAGATCTACTTATGGAATATCTACTGTCACCCGCGAATATCGATTGATCCTGTGATTAACAACACGTTTTGCAGCATAAATATACTTCATGAATTTAGAATGTTTACTCACTTCAGTGACAGGTTGATTCAGCTTCTCGTCTTTGGTGTTGCTATTGACTAAGACGGTAGTCTGTGCCTTTGTCTTTTAAGTCCAGTTGCTGGCCAAACTACCGTTAATGTCGATTAGCTAAAATGCACATAATTTGTCACAACTAAACAGGTTCCTATAATGCTAGTTGTCGAGTAATTTCCAGACACACTTGAACCAGGTCGGCATGTCTTCCTTGGAAATACTTTTTGCCTCCCCTCCTAGCATTCGTGACTTATTGTTGTATTCACTTGAAAATTAGAAAGTTAACCAATACTTGACCTAAAATCTGCTTAATTTTACATTCTTACACATCCTTCAGTTGTTAAAGGCTAGCAGTGTAAGTATTATGTTAAATGGTCAGAAATGGTCTGAACGACGCAAACGGTTCACATGTATGTCGCCACATATCAGATATGTGCACCTGGTGAAATTCGACCACACCTTCTTCTACAGGAACGGTCAATGTTGAAAGTTATAGGTAGTAATTGATTTGCGAGTGAGTTGTTTCGTTTGTCTCTAATTCAGTGGAGTCTTTACATCAAGGCTGATATAAAGAACATTAATTGATGAGTGGTAACAACCACGAGACCGGTCGAGAGCTTCCAACGAATTTTGACCACTAGACACATTAAGTATGCCACCATACTTTGTAAAATTGTAAGGTCATCAAGAATATGAGAGAAGAGGAGTTTCTGTACAGTTTCCACAACTAAATGGCAAAGATAAAAGTGGCATCCTTGTGAGAAATTCGGATACTTTATCTGTGCTCATTTTCAGTTATGATGCACAAGTGAGCTGAATCACATGCGGCCTTTAGATTGGCTTGGCTGTTATGAACATGACTAAACAGGGAACCCGGATCCCAAGTACAGATGCACTATTCAGTCCCAGTATCACTGTCTCGATAGCGAACATAAATGCTCAGCTGGTCCTGTCATCTAGATGAGACAGAAACATGACTAGCGAGATGATCGAACTATTTTGTTGTGTTCCGCTGTCCTGCAGTTGCGCTTTGAACATGGCGCACCGGATAAAATAACCTGATCCACGGCACGTACGCGCGTGTTGGTCAACCCAGACAGCCACTGATGGGTTAGTGTGCTCCAAAAGACAGATCGACATACTGAAGTTTGTTACACAACCTACCTCAGTGCAGGAAGAAAAAATTAGAAGCTTCTTCTCGTTGTCAGTGAGCCCTGTGTAATGGGATAGCGTAGTGCTTTCTAGATAAATCGCATTTGACCAAAAAGCCAGTGTTAATGATCAAGTTTCATGCATAGTATTGGTTTTCGGTCATGATAGTTATGACACTGTGTCGGTTACCGTGCTGTGTTTGATACAACTGTGACTAGTGGTTCTACCAGTGATCATAATTTTGTGTATAAGCAGCAAAGTGTATCGCGTGTTAATCGACTTTTTAACTTAATTTAGAAAGTGAGTGTGCGTCCTACCGTGTGCGATAGCAGTAGGGTAAAAATAGAACACACTGCTGAAAAGTGTTATCCGACTTAGGGTGAAGTAAAGAACAATCACTTCCTGACAAGAATTTGTGAGAACAATCGATCTGTTGTGTGGAGTGAAGTTATTCATTCTTGAAAACTACATGGTCGTGTTAACTGAATTGTATCAAGTAACAGCGAACAGTTCTTGATGGAGAAAATGTAAACCAGCCCCTCATTTTAGGATACACTAGGAAGGCCCCCATAAAATTTATACTCTACGCAATCCTATTTATTTCAAACGTAGGTTAAAGCAATATACAACAAGGCAAAACAACCGTTCACTATAAAGGCAGGTCTGAGCTCAAAAGTGTACGCTGAAACACTTACGCATTGATGACGTCACCTCACTTGGTGATGAAACGTTTGCAACTCAAATGCCAAGTTCGGTAATTCCCTCATCATTTCGTTTTAACATCCAGAAGTGTTCTAGTGCATCAGTAAAAAATGGTGCGAGCGTCATTTCCGTCATTTGATGCACACCGGAAGTGGTACGAATACGCATCCTACCGTGCGTCACTACTGTCCCTGAAGTACTGTCAATGACATGATACCAACCTCAACCTCGCGATTTGAAATACGCTAGAACAAAATATAGGGTTTTCCGCCAATTACCATTTTTTCCGAAGAGTTCAAAACAGTTTGATAGCTTGAATGTAACCAGGGTAATGAGCGTTTGTTGTCTTCAAGTGTAGCATGATATGCTAATCGAGCTACTTATTGATGTGCTGATTGCTACAGCTCACATTAAGAATTTTTTAACAGGAATGTGACTTTTGATTCTCCCGGTCGTGTCATAGGGTTTACAATAATGAAAACATTTTGACGGAACTTTTCTTGGAACGTCTAAATTTCACTTAGTCATTGTGTTTACTAACCGCTGTCAAGTGATCTTGATATTCACTTCCATTCCTGTTCAAAACCTACCATCCTTGTTCACTTGTGTTTTACCCGTGTACACGATTTCTCCTTACGCATCGCTCATTAACCGCTTCTGTTCAGTGCACACATACTATAATTCGGATTGACTGGACCCGGTCGGAGGCCGATATTTGTACTGCAACTTACAGTCACAGACCCTAAAGTCATAAGGGGTCGGCAGGCGTCATGTGCAAATCACTGAGAAAAGATTGTGCTCACTAGCGCATGGTGCATGTGCTGTTCAGGTTACATCACTCCGGTGCGATTTGCGTAGCTCGAATTGCCCCATACTTGCATTCGGTGGAAATGGTTAACACTCGGTGATTGTGCGAATAAGTAGCTAGTAGACCCAGACAATGTACATGGGTGAGAATGGACAAGGTTAATGAGTTCTTGGGCCAGATCATCAAGGAGTCATCAAGGTTGGTTAACAAAAGTGAGGTCCGTTGTTTCAAGCCACTTGTTTCAGAGATCTTCTTGTTTTTTGCGTTTACACGATAGAACGTTGAAATTTTTTATCGGCAGGGATGTGTGTGTAAAAATGTTTCTAAAATGCAGAAACTCAGTTCGATATATCCGTTATTGCTAATATTTCTGTAAAGTATTCGAGACACAATATAACCCTGTTGATCGCAATCAGGGGAACTTGGAAGGTTAAAAAGTGAACCAGACAAAACTGATGTATCATCTGCATGGGCTGACTGCTGGACGTCTACCAGACAGCGCGTACATATGCACACACGAGCGCAACTACCCGTAGTGCGAACGGTCAAGACGGTCAGTAGTGGACTGGAAGTGACAGTTTACCCATACAATCAATAATGGGTATGCACAAGGCAACCCAATGAATGTATCTCGACTATACCTGATCGAGTTACGCCATATTGCGCGGCACTAACAGGATCTGCTTTACGGATTGGCGTAGACGAGACGAACTACGCCCAGATTGCGGATAGTGTTCAGCATCATAATGGTGGTGCCGGATACCAGTAATCTAGGTACAACCTACAAATACATGGACAATGCCAGTGAACCTCCCCTGATTCAACCAACTCGTAGGGTGACAAGCTCTACAGTACAGATAGTCGGGCGACGTGAAAAGCGTACGAAGATCGTAGGAGCTCTGCTGGGCTAAATAAAAGGAATCGCCCAAATGGTTTGGATCGAATGGCACTACAACTACGGGACAGTATGTTCCATTGATTAGGAAACAAATCAGTGCAAGTGGTTTGCTTTCTGTTGCACACTTATCAACTCGGTCACACAAACATCACATTTTCTTCTAGGTATTCTCTTTATTACTGTTGAAACTTATCACAGTGTATCATGGTGTGCCACAAATAAGTTTGATTGTATATTTATGAAGTTACTGTGGTAAAAACCTTCGCTATCCAAACTGCACAAACATGCCACTCACTCTACGCGGTTGAATACAAACTGGAATTCCAGTCCACAATGTAAAGAGGTAGACGTCGAATTCTTAGGTGTACCTCTATCCGGTTTTACTTGTTTCTTCATGCTGTCCGCTGCAAACTTTCGCCCGTTGTTTTGCATCCGCTGGACGGATTTTTCTCAATGGTAGGTCAATTTATTTTTCGTATTTTCTGTGATCTACTAGCACAGGTCTCTGATCATAATTACGACTGTTTTTAGCTGTTCAACTGAATGTCGGAATAACTGGGTGCTCGACTTTTCCAACCACCATTCTGTTAACTGATCACGAAACTGGGCAAATTTCTCTCCTTATTTAACAGATAGTACAACCCGTCGCGTTGGTTTCCAACAATGTTGTAGATAAGCTTATAGATTTTCACAGACACCAATGGTTTAGTTAGAAGTAACTAGGTTTTCTTGTTTTTCGTCGAAATAAAATTTAAATAACGTTGGCACACGATGCGTAGATAAAATTTATTTGACCGCAAAATTTGCGGCCATTAAATATCGACTTGTTTGGTTAGTCTGCGGTTCTCGCTCTGCTGTATTCATCAGTACAGTGGGTTCGCATATACATGCTCAGTAAGTTGTAAATGGATAAAAACTGTACACAGTTAGGCAGACAAAAATGTACTATCTAGCCAAACAACAGTGTTCAGAAGATGGTCGCGCGAAATAAAAATTTTATGCAACTGGTAGTTGCGCAGTGGGGTTGGTACCGAAAACGATTTCTGGTGAACCGTCGACCCCATTGTCAGAACCGGTGGTGAAACTAGTAAACGAGCAGTTTTATCGTTAAAATTTCGGCAAAACTAAGTGTCTTGATTAACCATCAGGAACCAAAGATCTAATGACAGTTCTATTTTTCTTCTCAAATGATGGCATCTGAAGCCGACCGTTAAAATGAACACCGATTCAGATCACCATAGACGCATAACGCGTGAATGAGATTCAAACACCGGTGTTGCATGCGCTAGATCATGCTTCAGTTCCAAGGTACAATGTCGTGCCTAGGCTCAACACGACAGATGCAAAAAGTCACCTGTAGATAAAACATTTTGACTGAACTGGTGGTCTGCAATAAAAGCAGTGGACAACCCTGGAACTGACTGTTATTTAAGTTGTAATGGAGAAAAATTATGTACAATATTGCATCGAGTTGACCTAAGCAACAACAGGATTTTTGTATTGGACAACTGCACAAAGAAACATCGGGAAGGGCGGACAAATTAATTTTTGATTTTTCTGTGTGTGAGAACCCATGTGTTCTTTTCGGTAGGTAACTAGTGTTTATTTTTTTGACAAACGTGTGTTTCCACATGCATTTTCAGATTTGGACCATGTCCACGGGTACTGCGTACCCGGCCCTGTTGATCCATACAGTAATCCACGAGGTGACAAATAAATTAAGATGCGCAAATAAAAAGAGATCAAACGAAAGGTTGAAAAATTACACCAAATTAAACCTATCAATCTTATGAATAAGGCATCTTACCTTCGATTGCGACTTACCGTCAGGTTCGTAAACGCTCTTAACTGCAAGAATTGACGGGCGCGAAGTAGCTAACCTAACAGACGGTAACTCCAAATACTGTTAAGCACGACAATCACGATTTTCCCAACCTAAGCCGTATGAGTGGATTAGGTTCCCGACGTGCATCGTAAAACCGGGAACGGACGTTGTACACTTTTTTAAACGACCATCGGATGTCTATGAGGCGTACTGGGAGGCGCCAATGGGTAGAAAACAAAGAAATTAAGAAGCGTGTATTTGGTGCCAAGCGGTTTCCTCATTACATTTTTCAATTTTGTGTTGGCATAGATGATCGAGCCACAATCCATGGGTGATAGCTATTTGTCTGTCACACCCAGCACTCTTTGGTGATGCTGCCGTTGAGTGGCGTAATGGGTAGGATAGACAGGTGGTGATCTACCGTGGAACAATACTGGTACACTGACAGATTGGTCTCTTCAGGTCGATTTCGTCTTTCAGGCTCACAGAATGTGTGGCTGGAGAATTTAGGTGAGGCTGTGGCCAGTAGGGATTAGTGGTGTGGAGGTTGTCATTGGTTGGCCTGGTTGTCTGTGAAGTAATTGCATTTGGTGGTGCGGGACACTAAAAGCCCTAATAAAACTGTATTACCGATTATGCCCCACTTTCACTTACAGCTCGATTGTTTGCTTTCAAGTTCTATCCGTGTTAAGATTGAATGTTTGTATACGGACGTGGTTATTTTCAGTAATTTATTCTCCTCTATTCTTCTCCTCCTTTTCTTTTTTGTTAAGGCGTATTTCTACCTTCACGGTTGCACGGTAGCTAAGCTCCAGCTCGAAAGGCTGACGTACTACTCGTTGTGAAGATGATAATGATGATGGGGGACACGAATACTGAGTTCAAGTGGATGCACTATCCGCCCTCGTTATCATTATAAACATCTAGTCAGCCGTATCAGAGAGTGATGAACTATTGTTGTCGAGTATGGTGAATTAGAGCAGTCTCAAGCTACATGCTTGCAACGACGCAAATAGTCGAGGATGCTTACTAACCCAAAAACACTACAAGAACGATACCATTTCCCCTAAATATACCAAACCATGACTGTTTGTGGGTGTTCTGAAAGCGATAGTCAACAAAACAGCTGATCTAGATTGTTGCATATTGTGTTATTGCAGTAGTTGAAATTACATCGTTCCGAGTGCGATACAGAAGTCAGTTAAAGTTTGCTTTCAGTACTACTGTCGTTATCATTTTATACTACACACGCCTTCCATTAGAACAGTGTCTGTTTTTCCGTGAACGTCGTGAGTGGTGGTGCTCATTCCGTTTTTATGATAGCCCATTCAGTCGCAGTGACTTGCCCAAAATGATCGTGCCAATCTGCTTTCATGCCCAGTACAACCCTTCAGTATACACTCATTTGCTTAGAACACACGTCAACCGTATATGTGGCAAAGGTCTAGAAAACTTGTTTTGGTTTTAATAGTCCACTATCGGCACCAGTTTGGTGGACAGATAGCTCCAAGTGTCTGATTATTGAAAGCAGTATTGAGAATGTTTTGTAAGGTGCACCAAAGTTCGTAGAGTGCTGAGATTTTAAACGTAATGGGTCTAACACCCGCCTCCACCGAATTCATAATCCACACACGAAACAGAAAGGAAACGTGGACGACGATAGTCCAGCTTGCCCTCTAGGCTCAGTCGGAAACATCTTTTGCCAATCATGTACATATCAAATGATTTTCCCTGCCCAGTACCAATATCGGTTAGAGTTAACAGGACAGTTACCGTGTCTCCTCTCGAGACGATCGGGCAACCTGATCATTGCTCACAACCGAAAGTGGTTGAGCGTTCAGATTTAATAATTTGGTCGCGCCTAATATGAGGTCAATGATGCAGTGGTCAACACGGTTGCCTCATGATTGAATGGCCGGAGTTCAAATCCCGGTCGTAGCAAAGATATACACTACTGACGAGCTCTAATGAGAGCGAAACTCGAGTCTAGTGCTTCTTTACGGAAGAGGCTGGCTGGAAAGTCTATCTGAATGCGAACGATGCGATCACATGTGAGTGATGATCAGCTTGACAATACCAAACTCTTTGATTGCGGCAGCACTCTTAGGTGCATGATTACTTGTTTTTCAAAGGCAGTGTAATTTTTTACAAATTCTGATAGGTTTGTCAAATTGATTCGAACCCTCACACGAAGACTCAGTATACGTCTGCTTTGTCGGCGAGCATACGCCTACAAAACACCCTGGCTGATCCAGTGTTTGACTACCATTGTCGCAATGTTCGTAAGAATGTCGTGAGGTTATTAGGTTGATGTGGATGATAACTGGAAGATATGACATTCAATTTTGTTGTCATCAGATGGCACCTATCTTGGCACCTATCTGTTTAATACGTTATGCTCAACTTCGATCATTACAATACGTCATATACCAACAACTTGCAGAGATTGATTGCGCTTGGTCATCACCACTAACCAACATTTTTAAAAGTGCACCGAAGTGCAACATGTTTTGCTACATCAGATCTAGTTTGCTCAGATGTCACGAAATGAGAACCCTGTACAATATGAGCTATTGTTAGACAGCACGATTCGTTGACCATGCTAGCCTGCTTAAAGGATAAGGGCCATCTCTGTGATCGATTATTTACAGTAATTACCTGTGTTTCTTGTTTGTTGCATGAACTCAAGGAATTGGTCCGTTAAGTTTGTTGAAAACAAAAAGAAAGCGACATCCTCGAATAGTCGATTCAATCCAACTGATATAAGCATTGTACATTCATGAGGCAAAAATAACATCTATCCATTGCAACACTATTCTGGCTCCAACGGGGACGTTAACAAATTAGTCTACTCATTATTGAGGTTTGCTATAGCTACCGTGTTGCTCGTTTGATTTGGTGTTACTAGATCGCCACTCGTTTCTAATTTTATGTTAAAACGTTTACTAGGAAATCAATCGTAGTACTCGTCAAACTGATGTCCGCAACTTTTTTAGAGGTTCAGTAGCTGCCTCTGTTGAACCACTCAGTAGTTTTTTGCCCCAATGTACAACCAGTTATGAGACGCGTCTACAGTGGACTACAGAAATAGTGGCCCACTCACTCTACAGAAACCTTGGGGAACCGTGTTACTTATGATGAAGCGCTTCTCCACTCTCAATGCCACATTGCTGTCCCAATACGGAAAACTGTGTGGTCAGTTAGTACATGATAAACGTGGAAACTGCTTGAGAATACAACGCTGTGAACGATGTAGGTGCCAGACAGGAAATAAGCCAGCAACGCCAATGGCGCTTGTCCGTCAAGTCAAATGGGAGAGTTCAGTTTCGATGGGGAGTGTATTTTGAACGAAAACGGTTTGCTGACTTAAGTTATACATACGTGAAGCGGCAACATGTTTATTTATATACGATTGAGTTATATATATATAATTTAACTGATACATATCCAAATTTAGGATATATATATGGTACCACTGCGCTTGCTCCTCCTGTCTGTGCAGTTAGCTGGTGCACGCACAGAACGTTGTTGTTACTTCGATACACCACAAAATTACCCGTAAAAACTCCGTGTACACGACCATGGGAATGACTGTTTTTCATCTTTTCCTTTGTCGGCCTGCCTCGTGCTCACTGAACAAACACTGGACAGGTGGGCCAATGAGTCAACTTCCTACTGACCTTAATGCAAGACACTGACTGAATGAGGTGTACCACGGGCTGAATTTCTGTAACACCCGATCGGCCGCAGTAGGTACGATAACCGAAGATGTACACAAATCGATTTAGTAGTTGAGCCCTGGGGTGCCACAGATTGTCCAGTCAGCCAAAACATACCTCGGAGTGGTTATACCGGAAAGCGCTCAATCACCGTTTCTATTGTCAATTTTTATTCTATATTTTGAAGAACTGTCAGTCTTTTGCTAACGTAGAATTTGATCACTTCGGTGTGTGAATGACACCCGCTACTTTGGAAAGATTAAATAACAATGCTAGATAGCTTCACATGTTGCCCAAATCGTGTAGGATGACAGGGCGAGTGGAAGATTTTGAGTGAAAACCGCCCATAAAAAAGCCAAAGCTTGAAAGTCTATACGCCCCACGATACAGTAGGTCAAAACGAACCGTATTTTCGTATCTGAATAACCGAATTCAATGACCACAACTACACCAAGAACTTCTTGAAGATATTTTCGAAATTATCAAAAGACCACTAGACTTACTGCCATAAAATTATAAGCCCACCCACAAGACCATACGACATTGTAACGCTAAACACTACACACGCAAGGTCTAACGCAAGTTAGCATTAGGAAGAAATTGTATGAACATCTCATTTCAGGAATTAATCTGAAACATGCTTCACCAGGAAAGAGTCAACTGCATTATGCTATCTTGTTACAAACGTAGAATGAAGACTGTGTTGAAACGAGGATGGCTTGATCTGCGTCCAGCTTTACTCTGTTTTAAGCAGCATTCATAGAAGTTCTGAAAGGGAATGGATAATGCATTCTTTGACAAGTGTCTTCGAAAGAACACATTCCTTGATTAATTTGTCAGTCTATTACGAATTTTTGTCCAGTTTCTCCGACGGGTTCAAAAGTAAACATTCTTGTTATGTTTGTTCTATTCCGGGTCATTCAAACTCTTTGTTCCAAATGCCAGAAAAACAGATAAATAGTCTTCTGTTCTCGTTGCAGGATGTACAGCTCAGCCGAAACTGAACCCTGTTATTCCATCTCTAGTGAATAGATATTTCGTCCTAAAGGTTGTGTTCACCACGTAGAACATATTTACACTCTGCATATTATTTCGACTGTCTCATTGTTACTCAGCACTCGATGTGGAGTTGGGAGAAAATTTAACACGTGAAACATGGCACCACGAAGTCATTCAGGTGCAGGCCGACCAGAATAATAATAATCGGCTGTGGCCGCTGATCAGAGCATAGTGGCATATCTGTGACTCACTGGGAGAGATAATGCGAACGTACTGCAAAAATTCTGCAGCGTTCATGTTGAGGTGATTGATATCACCTATTACCCATTGCAAAGGTACAGATAATAACGTGTGACCCACCCTCACATCTCCGATTAGCAACTATCTTGCAAGGGTAACGTTACGACGCTCCTCAACCTGCCAAAATATATATCAAACCTTCTGTCACGTAGTCTACATCATCAAACATAAGACAGCCAATATCGTCACAACCATGACGTGTATTGAAACACAGTGTTCCCTTTGACCACTTCAATAGAGCAGAAATCAGGCAACTATAACGATTTGTCAACACTTTGTTCATTCTCATCAGTCGCAGGTGTGAAACATGTCACTTATGCACATCATACGGATAGGGACAGATAGGGAATAGACATGCCTACAAGCACACCAAACAATGTGTAATCACGGCCAAGCTAACCCGATAGGTCGCCTTAATCACTTCTGCATATACAACGTCGGCTGACAAGTTCGAATAAGCGTCGCTTTAGAGAAAACCAGTAATTTTGGGTTTCAACTACGCAGTAGTGTCTTTAGTGAGTTTTATCAGTCGAATCGGTGACCTGTTGTTATGTACTGTGTTTAGCAGTCGATTACGTTGGATTTCGAGCAGACAATTTGCCAAGTCAAGACCAGTGCGTCATCATCATTGCTTGAAGTACATCTTGAATTGGCTGAAATCTTTATACACAAATCGGTAAGTACACGAGTAATGGATTTCATGAATGTTGATTCCCTTTTTACGATTGTTACCCTCTGTGAGACAGTTGATGTTTTTTATACCATTTTATGTCTAGTCAGAACTCTGATATAGGTGTTCCATTTGGATACCTCAATGACGTTATTTTGATGTGCACGGAAAACAGAGGTTTCATGTTTGAGGGACTTGCTTACAAACAGACAGACAGTGTTGGTATGGATAGTCCGCTAGACCCAACACTAGCGAGTATCTTCGTAGGAATGATCGAGCGCCAAGTCCCGAATCACACAGAAAAATCATTATTGTGTAAGCGATAGTTTGATGGTATTTCAATTTTTACTACTGTTGCTGATTTTGATTGGTTTTCTAACCGCGTTAGCAACATTCACCTCCAACCTAGCTTTACCTCAGGAAGTTGAATCAAACTACAGTTCAGTTATTTTGGATGTGTTTCTTACTAAAACTGTGGATGATATGTTACAGCGCTCAGATCATCGAGCAGTAATATGGAACCATCAATGTCTTCAGTTATCCATCTTTGCTCTCACTACATACATACGCGGATTGGTTAAAACACTATTTCATAGAACCAGCGATATTTGTACCCCTTATGAATTGCCGACAGAAAAGGGGGAGTTAAAACAAACCTAGCTAGCGAACGGAGACTCCAGGAAATTCATCGAGACACTCAACGACTAAGATAGACACTGAGCTCACACTGGCGATTTAAAAGAAACATGTTTCCTTATTCTTGTCATTCAAAAGTGATCATTTGGCCAGCGGCTCGAACATATGCGGCTGCACAGTTGCGCTCAGTTCAAACCGCAAAGGGACCAGTTCTTCGCAATCCGGAAAGTAGTTAATGAAATTCTTCTGTCGACCCTGTTGTGTACCAGGCTATTTGCAGTTACAGTGACGTTTACATAGGCAGTACAGATGGATAACTAACACAACGAGTCGCTGAACACACCTCGAAATGGCTCACAGCTACACTTACTACTCTCAACCCATCCATACTGAACAGCAACACGCATTAGACTGTACGCATGATCAAAGTGGTGACCATAAGCTCGGAACGACAGCTATGTTTGATTACTCTAGTTAATCCGGCCCGGAGATTATCCACCCAATGACTGCCTCCAACACGATCGCCTATCTGGGTATCACGTTCACATGCGAAGGTAAACCACTGACCAATCACCGACAACAACTTCGTACGACAGTGGATGAAACTATCAAAGCACTCCAGGAAACGCATGAGCACGACTATCCTTTGAGACAACATCTGGTCTCCCGGATAAACCACTCGCTAATTTTGAGCCGGGTCCACCAAAACACACTCGAATCTATGGACTGCACAATCCGCCAGTTTGTTCGACAGCGCTTCTACCTTCCCAAAGACACACAAACCAGCGACATACAAACCCCAGTTCGGTTGGGCAGTCTGGGCATCACGAGTCTGTCCACCACCATTTCCATCTCGCACAACTCACAAGTGGGAGACTGGTCTGCAGTCAACGTCCGGTTCCGATGAACGTGATCCAAGATGATTCGTTCGGCCCCATCATGAGGGAAGCCAGTGTCCCGCTACGCGTTCACGGTGTTGTGGTGATGAACAGGAAGGAGACCCATGTGGTGTGGACAGATAAACCTTATCACGCGCTAGATGGCCGTGGTTTTCCGGAAGTGGCTCACTCTCCACTCTCCAATCGTTGACTGCATTATGCAGACGGTATTCTCCCCAGGAGTTTCACTCGCACCATGCAGCTCCGATGCGACCTTCTTCGGACCAAGTTTCGGAATTGTTGAGGTGGACGGAGTGACCATTCGGTGTGACGTCGCGGCGAGTGCAGTCGACCAGGAAGCTTTGCTCACATTCTCCATTCTCGTGCTGGATCATCCACGATGTGTGTTGTGTTGGGCACAACCGCGTGGTGAATGGCCTGGTGAAAATGCTGCGCAATCCGTGCTATACACTCTTCGGCGAGTCACGATTATCACTGGCGAGCCTGATCATCAAGCCCGATGGGATCGCGGTTGATGACGATGCTGTTGTACTGCTGTGGTGGAAATGAGCACAGTGGCTGATTATCGGAGTCATGTTCCTAGACGGACAAAGTTGTGGGGTGTGAAACTGACTCTTACAGTGTCGCCATTCAATCAGCCCTTCATACTCCTGTGATCCTCACTTCGCGTGGTAATGCGTATCGGCACTATTGCTATGCTATTTTTGACTGGGACTGTCCTCTTATGTAGTAACTGATTTTCGCCTATTGACCATTCTGTGCTCCCCTGAGATCCACGAGAATTTTGTGCGAGTTAGCTGGTATTGATTTTTGACATTTTTCTGGCAGATGTCTCAATATTAGAATACACTATCCCTTCGCATTTCACAAGTTCTGATTTTGCGTTTCAATTATCTGGGGTTTTTAGATTTTAACGGATCGTATTTTCTCTTCTTTTTCCAATTCTCAACATATCGTAGGAAACTGTTAATTGTGAAGTTAACAAGTTTTGCTGCACTTACAGGGAGACTTGTCAAGTGTTTAGAATTATTAGTCATGTAGAACCCTATATTTACTGCCAGTTGGCCGGGAATTTTTCCTCATCTAACATTCATAGTACTTTGGTCTGATAACACGACTTTTTCTTGCTATGAATTAAGTTGTGCACATTACTCTTCAATATAGGCGATAAATAGCAGCAATGATATTGAACGGCTATCATGTACAGAATAGTGAAACATGGTATTTCAAGTAGACTAAAATACCATCCATCTCCAACTTTGTAAATCAGACGTTCGTCCCAACAGGATTAGCAGAACATTGCACGATCTGTTTCTGCAGGTGTGTTTTATCAAAGAGTGATTCGACTGTCGGATGCAGTGGGAAGGAGCAAACCATTGTCCACATCGTCAACACGCAAGAATGGACGGATTCTGAGAGAAAATCAGGAACTGTACAGGGAAGGTTAGTCTTTGAGATTTCATTGACAAGTTCGTTTTATCGAGAAATGAAAAAACGTTGCCCGGTAAAGACGCTGATCCGCACGTTGATTGGTTCTCTATCGTTTTGAGGCACACACACACGTCATTCATTTGCTGCTGCCGGTGTCCATAATGGAAGTGTACTGCTCTCTGGAATTGAAAATTTAGTGTATGCATTTCAACTGACTCTTTGCTTCGGTATTCACCAATGTGTAGGTGCAGTTGACTTCACCATTAGTAGCCGTTTTCCAGCCCGAGGAATCGCACGCGAATTTTCGACAAACCGTACGAGTGCGACTGGTTCCTCTGCAAGCGTGGCGAATAGCATTGCGAAAACGACAAGTGGACTAAACATGGGAGTCATGGCAAGACGGGCTTGGATTCACAGTCATAGGATTTATTGCTGGTTTAGACTGATAATGCTTTCGTCGCTGTGCACGCCTTGCGTAAAATGGACTGGGATGATCGCTTCTGAATGGGCGCCGTTTATTCTCTAGAGGTTGCTAAAGAAGGGCTGTCATGTTGGTCACATGTCTTGCGGGCCTCTGAAAACGTCAGTTGTTTCTTGTCAAGCATCTACCTTTAGGGAGTAACATTGTTAATCCATCCAACTAGACGGTCACATAGTTGTTCTTCCAACCGTCTACCATAATTGAATCTGGCCGCTTGCCTGCCCAACTACAGGGTGAACTCTCGACACTTGAACCAAAGAATTGGCCTGGCTTTCCCTGGTAGCCTGTAAATTGACAGGAGGGATGCGACTCAAATCCAGCTTCTTCAACCTGTTGAACGAAAGATTTTCTGGTTTCTCAGAAAGTCAAATTGTTCAGCAAAGAGTAAATGTAACGCCCGCCAGTGGTGAAAAATTGGGCTGACTGAATCTGTTTGCCGTTCTTCCGTATGCTGCATCACAACTCGAAACGATCCACTTATTCCTCAATCCTGGAAAGATTGTTCTGCATTGTTCCAATACAGACAGCTTCATGAAGGCAAATGCAACTTATAGTAATCGAACTTACTAGATTAACATCAAGTAATGAGCTGGATCGAGCCCAGTACTGGCCCCGTTGCAGTAAACAGATCGAGAGTGGCGGATGCAGTTACTCTTGTGTCTTGCACCGAAAGTGCATTTGGCTGGACGATATGAAGCAATACTGCATTAATCACATTACGCTTTTCATCTATGTGGAACGCGAAGGGTTCTCCTGATTGATGGTTGCCGGACCAATGACACCAGAGCAACTATTGGTGGTTGTAGCAGAGCCGTTACAAATGGTGGATTCGTAACTGTGGCGTGCTGTGGTTTGTAAACGGCTGTCCTGGAAGCTTGGATTGCAACAGCTCACGAGAACGAAAAAATGGATGAACGTAGAGTTATTCGACGGTATAGACGGAACTGGAAATTGCTTTTCCTCATCGCATAACGATACGACTGTGCATCTAACAATTGTTCGACATAGTTTTCAGGTGATAGCCAAATAGTCAGTTTGACTATTTTCATTCACCAGACTTGCATGATCTTTTTGTTCAAATGTCTAGACTTTACATTTCAGTGATTTTCTTTAAAGAAGTGACTTTTATGTTCCTTCTAATTTCGATTCAGGTCAACTAAACTGTTCACTTGCTACAATGTGTTGTACCACCTTGCACGACAGCATACATCACTCTAAATGGCTTTGGAGCCCATATGCTTGGCCCTGGAATAAGTGACTGGGCAAAACGATGAGTGAGTTAGACAGACAACAGAATCATGCGCTTGCTTTCTGGAGTGTGTACCGTGATCATCTTGAGTAAATGTACCAGTTACACTGTTCGGAATTGGAGGACACATTTGCTCTTTTGCGTCCAGCTATCTGCATTCTGGCTACAATGGTGATTTGAAGGTTTGAACAAATTGCACCTGAGCGACGTAAGCTACTAAAGTCGGGTTTCAAAGTAAAATGTCAGTAACCGCCAGGCAGTATGCAAGACAGCAGGTTATTTCAGCTTAACGCTCTCAGATTAGAAACCCAACTGATAACTAGAATAAAATTCAAGCGAGAGGGTTAACTTTAGGCTTACGACGAGCTGTGGTCCTGGACGTCTTATAGTGAGTCCAGATCCGAGGAAAAAATAAGGTAAACAGTCCAACTGTGCATACGATGCGTTCGCATCGTTTGTTAATGAATCAGCTCTTCTGCCATCCAGTAGCCCTTTGCACCTCAACACTTTTTCAGCAGCTGGGAATGTACGCCGAGGGTTGGTACAGACACAGTTATCTAGTGGGCAACTTCCAACCGAAATAAAGTGAAACTGGGCTGTGTCCATGCTTACCCTGAGAGCACTATAACATCATGCCAGACTAGCAGAGCTGACGGCCGAGTCATTGGAACGGTATGGTAGTCTGTCATATTGACGTTTCCCGTAAACCCAGTCTTTATACGCTACCAAAGATATGACTGGTTGACTAAATTTCCCTTTTTTGTGGACCAAGTCCCAAAATAAGTCCAACGCAGTTTATTTTGATAACAAAATTGGTGTCCTTACCGTTGGTGGTATACTGAGGATGGGCAGTGACATTTTGAAGAAAGGTCTGTTCCAGACGGTCACTTTGAATGTTACGAGAAGATATTCGGCATACGGCTGGTCAGGGAGGAAACCATGAGAATTTTCGTGAACAGATCGAAGGAATATGCATTGTCAAACGTGTGACCAGCGAGTTGTGCTATTGTGCACAGGAATATTCCGTAAAGCTAGCTACCCGTACACTAAGGATACGAAACGTTGTCTTAAATACGCTTTGCGTTGAATAAACTGCAATTTGGTTTTGTCGTTTCATCATTTGTTCATCGTGACCTTCTTGAATCCAACACCTGGGTGCACAACACAGAAATGTTCCCAGAGGAAGTTGAGCTGACATGTTGCTTGTAAAAATCACATCAATTTTACGGATGCGAACCATTTGGAAATGTATGCCGAAGAGAGCTGTTCGTTTTGCACCGGAAGTCGAGCGGTAACTATCAGGCTTAAATGCGTATAGCTTCGCGGGTTAACCCATGCGAACAATCTATAGAACCGAACAGGGAGGATTGAAGGGAGTGATGATAGAAACCGTTTTCAAACGGTGAGCACAATATTGGTCAAACACGGTCACATTAGAGTTACATATAATTCCTTTCCCACTTTTCTGCAGGATACCAGAATGTTTCCAATGCAGGCGAGGAAGGTGGACAGAAACATGAAAGTGAGCACAAAAATAAGCCGTGGTTAAAACGCACATTATTCATATTTTCCCGAGATACTTCGGAAGACGGAAGAAATGCAAACAGGGAACTTATAGGTTACATTCATCACCCCGAAAACAGTGGGTTCTGCCAAGGAGCGTTGGGCTCAGGATTGATGCCCATCGATAGAATATATGCACAGTAGACTCTGAAGTAAAAAATCAGTGTGCACCAAGCAACCCGTACCTGAGGAAAGTGTACGAGTGAGTGTCAGCGTAGATGACGCGACTGGAAGTACTGGCTCATTAATCAAGCCACACAACTCACTGCTAATACTGCCGCCGCAAAATAACGGGTAAACAGTCGGACTTGCTGTCAAACGACCTGTGCGAATAACGCAACAAGAGCGGATAATGTGTGACGAAGTCCTTGATGAGGGTGGCAAAAGAAGTTTAACTCAGCACATCTCACAGCAACAGAATGAGCAGACTTTGAGCGTGCCACATCGGTCATGCAAGTACCGTTGACTATGTTCCGTAGATTGCAAAAATACGACTGGGGAATAACCTGACTAGTTGAACAGAGGGGAATGGATATAAATGAGTAGATCACCTGCTAAAAACCAGAAGACTAACTGAAACGGCCGCGACAACCACCACATCCCAACGCATTTGAAGTGTGAGGTCACTCGGCAAAAAGATCTAAGGCGGCGCACTCATATATAATGACGATTGCAACCTGGCAAACCAACAAGAATGTAGTTAATACTGCATAGCTATTTAGTGATATAATGGTTCCCCGGTATCTTCACATCGTCACCTACCTTAATCGACTCCGAATTGGGCTGGAGGCAGTTTATATCAGTTTCGGCTCACATAACCGAAACCACAAAAGTAGAACAAAAGTCATAAACTAGTGTGCCAAGTTATATAAGTCTGGCCACAGAAGCTGCAAAGCATTCACGAGACAACAATTCTGAGCGAGAAGTGAGCCGTTTGAACGGTGTGTTGCTTAACGAAGCAAAAAGTACCGTGACAGTTCAATCATCAAAAAAGTGCAAAATCATTGTTTTGGTTCAAAAAGAAAAAGAGAAAAGCAAACGATCAAGCAAACTGGGCGGATGATGTTGGCAATAGGGAAATCAAAGCTGAATGACGGACTCCATTACAAACGTATAAAAAGCTAAACAGTAGAGTGCGTTCATTCGTTCAATAAACGAACAGAGACCAGAAGAACCAATCTCCGCAGTGGAATCAGCGATGGCACCAAACAAGGAGGGAGGTACATCGCGGCCAAAATTTGTATACGTACGATCGATCAATAGCAGTGAAACCTTGTGATCAATCGAATCGCGACAAAAAAAAATCCGGAACTGACTCACGTAAAAGGAAACGTGATTTACAGCAAACAAGTTCCATAAAGATAAAAAACAATAACAAAACGATTGAAAAACGGCTGACACAAGGCACAAGATCGTGAGAGCGGGCATAATGGGAAATGTGTGCAGGTCGACAGAAGCAGTTAGAAAAACTACTCTACGACAATCCAAAAACGCGGCAAATGGGGCGATAAGACGCGGTAGAAAAGACCCATAGGGGAAAAAACCGGAAAATAAACACTTTAGTGAGAAGGACCAAAGTGACGGAATGGGTACAGCTATGCGAAAAACTGTCGTGGTCAAGACCAAAATCTGCGCCCAAATGAAAGTGACGGAGAGAGGGGAAATTTGGGGCTCATATCAGATACACACAATGTGCAATGCAAAATGTTGCCAGCGCGCATGAGCACGGACATGCGACTATACATCTGGGAGGGTGATTCTGGGTTTTCTATGCATGGTGTTTCTAGGTCAGAATGAGACAGGTGCTCCCTTCCTATTTGGAATTTGGCTCGTCGTGCAGGTTGGGGGTACTGTTGTTTGTATTGGGTACATCTCCGGGCAACGACTCGCCACTCACCATAGAATCAACATCTTGCACGGACTGGTTATCCTCCGATATACCATCGTCACCGACTCGGATTGGTGGGCCGCCAGGAAGTTGACGAATAGCACGTTGCCCACCACTGTGAATGTAAACGGCGTACGAGAGGCAACAGACGATTTAGAGAACAACTTGCATAGGAAAGGGAAAACGAAGACTGGGTGACAGTTAGTATGCGATTTCCACGTGTTTACCCAGCGAGTCGCATATGGATATGGTGCACCGATTGTTGAAAGACACGGGGTGAAACCCAGCTAGAATATTTGTGCGGGCAGAACCTATGCGGACTACCTCCCAGGAGTAGCTGGTTTACTCAGTGATGTGCATTAGTAGCGATGCAAGGGTTATTCGTGCAGCATCAGAAAGAACACTTCGCTTTTAAGGCCAACGAAATTCTTAAGGGTTGAAAAAAACTTGTCAATGCGGAGGAAAAGTTACGGGCTTAAGAATCGAACAGAACCAATTGCTCTTGCATGAGTCAATTTTATGTAAGGTCCGAAAGAATTGTAGCGACCACGCATACCAACAGACCCAAACCTGATACCTTCAGCCACAACTGCAAAAGGCATCCATGCACGATCCACTGTGTCAAACAGATGTAAATAGTTGAGACTAAAAAGTGAGTGCACACAGTACGCCTTTGAAGATTAGAAGCAGGGTGCATAATTAAGAGATGTGCGGTGTTTAAAGCACTACAAAGCATTCGAATCCAAATTTGGTTGATGGACACCGCGACAGTAGACAGCAAAATCCCGTCGTTCACAGGTGCCTAAGAAACAGTGGGATTCTCAAGTGATGAACACCAGTTGCTCGGGTTTAGCACTGCCTCATTGCTGTAGAACGGGAGAGTCTGAGTCTGCAGTACATATTAGAAAGTTACACAGAACCGTGTGGAAGAACAGTCAGCGACTGTTTTGTAAGAGATGGCCATTTTGCAGAAGAAAAAAGTGCGTTTTGCAATGTACACAAACGGTGAGGTTGCATTTACTCTGTTGGAACATCATTGTCTGAGGTGACCGGCTGTACTGGGACAAAAACTGGGCTGAAAGAAAAACAAACAATAGTGTTCTCGGGGAGTGCTGACGACAAATTGTTGGCATAATTTCCTGACCAAATCGGCATGACCCCCAGTGCGTTCGTATTAGAAAAAGAAACTCAAGCCTAAATCAGACACTTCAACAACTTGAAAAAAATCACTGAACAGTTGACTATCGCTTGATGGGTTTGGAAAGAAGTCAATCATCGCAAGTAGGCAGAGTTACACATGACACTGTTTTCGTGGTGCACAAAATGGTGAACACGAATGACTATTATATGCGAAGATGGACGAATTATGACCGACTGTTCAAAGTAGGTACAGTCTGACGATTTTCGTTGCATTTCATCAGGCGTACACTGCGATGTTGGTGCTTAAACAGTGAAATCAAGCAAAGCTAGTAAGAAAAACAAGACCACACATACGCATGCATTCCACTCTCCACTAATCTCGCTGGACTGTTGCATAAACATGAACACTGCACTATATATCTGATGAGAATCAACGAAACTCACCAGATAATAAATCGTGCAACCTGCTGTTTTTGACCTCTGTTCTTAAGTTCGTTTCGGGAAAGAACCGTTTACAAAGCAGATATACCGGGTATGACTTTATCGCATACAGGCATATAATGATAAGACCGTTCAACAAAATAGTTTAAACTCCAACACAGTAGAAAGCCACAGGCTTGTAAAATTGACCGCTGAAAGCATGCTTGTGACCGAAAAAAGCGTCAAAATCAAACAGCAAATCACGGACCAGAACTTCTCACTTTAGCGTGCTTAGGCTCTTGAATCGCAATTTATCTGACAGCTACACCTTCCGGAATGAAGCATTGCAAACCAGTAAAATCATCCGGAGGGCTGTCTGATCGAAAGAAACAAAATTCAATGAATCACAGGACAAAGGTCGATTTTTGACATACAGCCCGTACCACAGATATAGTCATGACTGTAAAACCGTTCGCTTGAAAAACATTTTGATGTTAACCATCTGATTTGTTGGAAAAAAGAACACAAAAAAAAAACATATTTTAGGTGACCAGTGTGGAAAACCATCCATCCGTAGTAAGCACGATTTAGACGCCGGCGATGTGGAAGCAAACAACACGGAGCTTGTTGTATACCATGACAATCCGTTAACTTCCCGCCTGTCCCACTTAGATGGAGCTAATCGTCCGTGGAAAAGGTCGTTTATGAAATTGCGACAACACATTCTGATCTCAAGAGTTATTTGACAATCTTCTGTGAGTCGAAGTCCGCTTATTGAAAAACAAACATCTGGCCTCTGAAAAACAAGCGGTGCTTCACTTTTTACAGAGAAGTAGAAGTAGTAGTAGTATCGTTTCACTGGCTATCTGAAAACCGTGCCTGAAATAATGATGACCATCTTTTTGTTTCACATCATCTACATACCGAAGCAGACCATCATGACATCCGCACGTGCTATGTGGCCTTTTATTTCAGCACCAACAACCCAGATTTGTGTATTTTGTATCACGGTTAAAGCAGTGTCACTGCGCAAGTAGCCTCAAAAGTTAAACTACCAGGTTTTCAAAGAGACAATCGTGTCCCATCTAATTCGAACATTCTGATCTACAGTAGGTATCAGCTAGGAAAATGAGTGCACCTGGTCCAAAAGAAACAAACTGTGTTCCACACATCTGTCAAAGGCATATATATATATATGCACACACGTGTATGACACTTGTTACCACACGACATACATCATACGTGGGTTGGATGATCTCAAGCAACCTAAACAGATGACCATGAGAACGGAGCTCGAATCAACTTGTCTGACAATCAACACTGAGATATCCCTAAATATGTTTTTGTTCCTTAAGCAAAGAAACGTTCATTAGCAGAGACTTTTGTTTGGTCCGGACAGATCAGGGAGCTACCTCTGGCATAAGAACGCACCCGGTACGGACCCGTTGAGGAAACCTTTGTCTACCACCGAGTAACGGATTTAAGCCCCTAGAAATACTCTGTAAACTCGAGTGCAACTTCTGGATACACAAAAAGACCCACACACCAGAACGTTCTGAACAGATCGCTGATCTGTCTGGTGGCATAATGCTGCTTGTCGTAAGGTGGTTTGACGGCCGCTCTTAATGTTGGGCGAGCTGAGCACACACGATCCGAACGAAACTGTCAGGTCGATGGCAGGATGGCCCAATGGAGATCGTACATATGATGTTCCACTGTAATCGAAACAGTGATTCACGCCTATGTACAAATTCCGATGAAGCAACAACCCGTTCAAACATTCGTCCATTACCTTTTACCTCAACCACAGTGGAACCTAGCACCAACAACTCATGGTAGGTTCGGTAAGTGGTTCAAAACAATCCGTTACCGGATGAAAACGAGGAGGTTAGTCACGGGAGACAGAAGCTGGCATAAATTGCACTGTATACGTTTTTATGAAGAAAAACAGCCATGCTTGAGCAACCGAATCAAACAATGCAGAGAGAGGTAGACAAAAAAAGAGATGTACACAGGGCTCGAGTTAGGGAAGCCGCCTACCGAGTTATGGGACCGCTTTTAGTTGCTAACGGCTGCGCCGACCGTGAGAACCGCGATATGCAGGCTACCATCTCCAGACGTAAGGAATTTTGATGAGAAGTGGATGCAAAACAGCTTAATTCATAAGAGGACTGGGGGTCAAACCAACGAACGATCCAGCTCGATGTGGTCGCAATCAGGCTTACCAGTTCTCATTCTGAAGATCCTAATAGCGCTGGACCCAGATCTCACATGTCATTTATGAAGTAGGTACAGTAGCATGCGGCTCGGAGGTACATGGAGTGAACAAGCATTGGATCTCGGAGAAATTTCTGGAGTTTTTAGAAGCCAGACGGAACGTTCCTTCTGGCAATTCATGTAACATGTTTAGAAGAAATATCTGTAAGATGCTGCAAAGTAGCCTAAAGGCTGGCCGTGAGGCATGGTTAATACGGAAAGCTAAGGAAACGGAGACCACTTTTGCTTCAGGAAACATCGGTAGACTCTTCAAGCTCACCCGTGCTACTGGTCTCAGGCGACCGTCTGCCAGTGAAGCTATCAGTGGGACAAATGGCATATTGTTGCACTAAGTCCAGGAGGTTAGAGTGGTGGGCGAGACATTTTGAGGGTCAATTTAGCTGGCTCCCTGCTTCTAGTGTGTTGCCACCACAAATTTGCAATGTAGCACTCGGGTCAGCAGAGTAGGAACCACCCACTAAGATTGAGGTCCACAATTTCATTTCGGTTCTCAAACGTAGTAAGGCTGCTGGTCCAGATGATCTCGTGCCGGCATTTTTCAAAGGCGAGGAGATGTCAGTGAAGGCTTCGACTCGGTTGTTCACCGCGTGTGACGACGGAGACCATTCCTCCGTGCTGGTGTCACAAGACAATAGTTCCTATACCCACGAAAGGTATCAAGGGGCTTTTGCGATAACCGTAGGGGAAATAGTTTGACCCCAATGATTTCGTCAAATCCTGGAGCAGCATCATGTGTATCGCCAGCCAACAGCTACCGCATCTCTTGACTGCAAAGGTGCGATCGATTCGATGGACTGAATTACACTCTTAGAATCGCATAAACGCAGGGGTGTTCCGACTAAATTTGTCAACACACTGTCGGCGTTTTATTCTAATAGGTCAGCTCATGTTAGGGTTTACGGTGAACTGTCTGACAGTTTCAGCACCATGTGCAGTGCTCGTCACTTTCATCACTTTTGTTTAGTTTTGTCATAGACGAAATAATGGAATATTGTCCGCGTCACCCACAAGATGCCAGGGTGCATCTGTTGGCTGGTGGAAGCCTGACTAACCTTAATAATGTTGGCAAGGTGTTATTTAACTTTCAAGCAGCACAAACAATGCTAGACGCTATTCCACATTCTGCCAGATACTTCGGAATGTGCTTTGCACCCTCAACGTGCAAAGTGATTTTGCAAGATTACTGTGGTTAGCAGACTTAATGATACATGATGAAGTCATAGAGGTTGATGACAGGTATGTATATCTGAGAACCTGTATCAGCGACGGTGGAGGTGTAGGGAACGAAACAGAAGCGCGCATCTATAAAGTTTGAGTGTTAGTCGATAAGTTGGAGCGCCCATAGCGACAGAGAGATGTGTCTCTGAAACGTAAGGGTCGCGTACGTAAGGCGACAGTGAAACCTGTTACCATACGTCAGTGAAAATTGGCCGCTCACGGTAGAAGACATGAACCGCCTTCAGGTATTTGACCACCAATCTCTGCGTTTGATCGCTGGTATCAGGTGGCACCATCAAGCAGGCAATGAAGACGTTAGGAGGCGGGTGTTTGGCACTGATTGTCAAAAGATTTCTTTTGTTAAGTCCTTGCATTTGCATAGACTTAGATGATGAGGTTGTGTATTAAGGAGGCCAACCAGTCGTCTGCTACATAGCGCACTCTTTGCCGACGCTGTGGCCGATTGGTGTAAAATGCGAGGTGGACAGATAATGACCTGGCGCAGAGAAATGAAATCGCTCACGAAGTGGTTGGCCATTGTAAGTCGGATTCGCCTCCCGGACTGGGGCCCTTACGACTCCCAGTCGGTGGCTGGAAACCTTAGGCGAGATGGCGGCTAACTGAAGCTAGTTGCGTGAATGTTGTCGCTGTATGGCCGAATTGTTTATGAAGTGAGTGCATTTAATGACGCAGGACAGTGAAATCCGTAAGGAAGATGTCTTGCTGATGACGCCTTACTCTCACTTGCAGGTCGGTTGTTTGTTTGCAAGGTGTAGGCACCTTGAAGTTGAATGTTTGAATATGGACGTAGCTATTTTTTGGTGGTTAGTTTCTTTCCTGTCCCCCTTATTTTTCTTCAGTATATGTTTTGCTTCTTCTTCACGGTTGTGTTACACCTAAGCATCAGTGAGAACCACTAAGGTATTGCTATGATGATGATGAAGTACCACAGGACGATTGTCTGACAGGGTGCGTGAACATCATCCCGCGTGACGAAAACGGTTTCAAGCGTGGCTGTTGCTCACTTAACTGATTCTAATCATTGTCAGTAAGAAAAATGCCTTTCAGATTGCCTATCGAATGCCAAGAAGTCGATCAAAAATGGTGAGATTTCGAATTTTGCCCGTTATGGAGACTATTAGTATCTGATTGCACAATCCTGACTTCTTCGCTCAGAAGTTCGTGCAGGAAACATAATCTCCTTTGAACTACAATAAATCAGGCTCACAATCCGGAACAAGGTTTGCGTAACTGCTAATAAACACGCAATCGATAGCTTCTAATGACGGATTTCTTTACTCATCTTGGTTTTTTTTTCACATTTATTGGGTTGTAATTAGCCTGCCGATCAAACAGAGGAAACTAGACTTGCTCGCTACGTTGTTCTCCTCATAAATCCAATGGGTTTTTGGACGAATGCGAGGGACTGTTTGGAACGCCAGTTCGATCTTAATTGGCACAAACACGTAATCCAACAACATGAGCATTTATAGATTAATCAATCCTACGCATAAACAATTTTGAGAGCAAGCGTAACAGGCGGGGGGTGGAACAGCTTGTGACCACCAACCAAAGAAAAACGTAATCCACCCTTTCCATAGCAAAGGAGTGTTATCCTAAACTGTGTGATTCAATACTGGCTTGAGCATTGGTAATACACAAAAAGCAGGGTTCAGTGAAATAACCGACCACGTATACAGTTCACTTCCATACAGCTCAGTAGTAACGATCCTGTTGTGAGCCAGGGATGTTTTGAGTCTTCGCATCACAAGTTGTTTGTCATCATGCTACTACATGTAATTAAAACGTGGCCAGACAACAAAAAAGAATGGAAGCAACTACATTTGCAAATAGGTAACAGTATCAGCGAATTCGTTCGTATAACAGCGGCGATTTCGAGCCACGTGTATCCTGAAATTTTGAGGGTTGGACAGACCCATCAAAAGCCTGACACAATAGGTCACGAGTTAGCATGGAACACCTGGTGTGTAATTTGAAGACGGACTACCTTGCAAAACGCGTCATAAATAGTATTTGAAAAAAACATATTCTATGTGAATAGTCCCCAAAATTTATGTGAACAAGCCCGGTTCCACACAAATAGATTTCGTTTTGATATCAGTGGCTTTGACGACGATACATATTTCGGGCCGGTCAAATCGATTCGATAAGCTTACTCGCACAAACGCACGCGGTGAACGGCAAACATAGCCTCGCTTACTATAAGCCGCGAAGTCCGGAAATGGGTCAGTGAAATCGAGACTAATTAAACGAACGTGCCACACAAGTCGATGTGGACTAAACCCTGTGCTGAAATGACAGTTTGGTAGACAAACACATACGGAAAACTAGCGCAGATATTGAAACAACATAAAAGAAGTGGAGTGTGGGAGCAACGTATTGCAACGTATTACAGTCCTGATGTCTGATCAGGTACGAACGATCGGAATCACATTGCCACCATGCGCATGCACATTAAGTGGGAGACATTCCCTTAAGGTACATGCTGTAAAACTGGTAATGAACCAAGTGATGAAAACGTTGACGAATCAAACAAAGTACGAACGTCTGATAATAGGAAAACAGGCAGAGAACATAACAAATGTGACCGCAACCAAGAACACATGAACACGTGTGCAAATATCCATGCACGAAACGATTAAAGCTGTCACACGACAGTACAACGATTGCGATAATTAGTGTGGTCGTTTCTGCACGATTGCACGGAACAAAAAAGAGCCAAGTGTACAATTTGTTCTGGTTTCAAGACAGCTGCTTCTATATTTTTAAAATGCAAGCCCACGCATGCACACGCACCACTTAGAAGTCGCACCTGCGAGAATGTAAGCAACCAGCGGCGGCAGTGGTAGCGGCAGAAATGACAGAAGTTTGACAAGCTGAACGCAGCAAGCAGGGCGCAACCCAGCAGTGGACATAAGAAAGAGCCTTATACAATCTTTCCTCATCTCCAGATTGCTTGATTGAGTACGAAACTTGTAAAAAAATGATGTCCACATGAATCATCCACAAAGTTATACAGGTTTAAGAAATCGCGTGCAAAGTTACTGACCAAGACAGAAAAAGGTCTCGATGTTAAAAATATGCAGAAACAAGTACAAGGCATAGGGCGCACAGAATTATTTCGTCATAATCGTAGAGTTGGTAAGAAGAAGAGTGGAGCTGAAGCGGAGAAAGCAACTAAACCGAATAGTCGTATACAGAGAGACTGAGATGGAAATCAGACTACGACTGTGTTTGTGACTCATTATCTTCATCAGTCATGTAGGAACCATTGGCTGGGGTACTTAAGACATCAGGGGCGGTAAAATCGAATAGGCGTGACGGTCTGACGAAGCAACACGGCGAACAAAAAAGAGGCAACAACGATGTGAACAACACGGGCGAAATAAGTAAAAGGAAGCAACGACCAAAAACCAAACCGAATAGGAAACAAATCACAACAGCACACGCACGCGACACACCGCAATTTGCGAAAATAATGACATTGGAAACAGGGTAAACGAAAGAACCGAGAAAATAAGAGCTGGTTAGGCAGAATCAAATGATGAAATGGAACAAAATAATCACGGTGATGATGATGATGACAATGAACACTCAGTCCAGTCGACCGGTGTGCAATTTCCGCCTCGCAACAGTTTGTCTGCAAATGGGCTTACTACTCAACGGGACCACCGCTGAAACACGGACATCGGGATAGGTGACGTCGGTCACACAGGCCAACAAGTGGTTGACTGATACTTACTAACAATCAGTGACTGAACCGCCAACAGCTAACTCATTCTAGATACAAATCGCTGAAGAACTAGAGAACTTTGGATGAAGTAATATGTAAGAAACGAACTACATGTGAGAATGGGTAACTAACAAAGGGTAGCCTACGGATAGCCGAAACCAAACAATTAACTAAAAACGGTACTATATTTGAACGCACTAACAAGAACCTGAATGATTGACGTTACGAGCGGCTTAAAGGCAGTCCCAGCACAAAGGATGAACGTACCGATGGAGTTTACGTAGGTTCTGCAAATCCCGTTCAACTATCCGACGTGCTTCTGTTGCCTCCTCCAAATCTCGTTGAAGCCGTCGCCGTTGAGTTTTTAGCTGAGCATTCTCTTCTTCCAAAGTTTCAATCTCGCGCTTAATGCGCTTTAAAGAGTTTTGAGCCTTCTCGTACGACTCTCGCGCCAAAGCGGCACCACGTTTCTCCTCCTCATTCTGTAATGTCAGAAAAAATGCGTTTGAAACAATACCCAGCTTCAAGTTCGTTAGACTAAGCAGGAACATTAAACGCAAGGATAAGTCACGACAAAAAAGTTCCGGAGAATAAGTCACAAAATAACTATTAGGCAATAGAGAAGATACCGGCCTAATTATGTAACACTCACCAATACGGTTTTCCATTTCAACTCTCAACCGTCTAGACAATACTGAAATATCTATAACTATCTGCTATTAGCTCCTTCAAAGAGATAAAATCGGATTCTCACAACGGAGTCCGGTTTAAAGCCCTGCCGTTGAACTTACCATTGAACTGACGGGGACAACTTCAAGAAAGAAGTTAGTAATTTTCAGAAGTGGTTAATCACAATTTCATTAATCCATAGCTCAAAAGTTTAATTCACTCTGTGTTCCATCCAACCTCTGATCAGAAACTCTGTGGTTCAGTGGGTAACTGATAAACTTTGGAAACCAGGGAAATGTTATCTGTAATAGATACAATATCGTTTCCCGTTTAAACGGTTTGTGTGGGAAAAAGACTGCAGAAATCTGTCGAATGAAAACAAAAAATCAAGCTGGCTTAAGAAGAGGTTACAATAATCAGGGTGGCTCTCCAAAATGCTCCGCACTATCATGCCAACTCTAGGCAATGCCATAGAAAACCCACGTTCATGATCTGCTTCACATTGCAAGTGACCTATCGCAGTTGAATTCACATACATCATTGAAAAACCTGATCCATAACAGTAAACGGCCACAAAATCAGAGGCTTCTGACGACATTCTACTGCAATGCTACAGTAGCTTTGCATCATTACGAAACAAAACACGACTAGTACGGATGGTTCAGACAATGGTCTGTTGAAAAGATTAATCGGACAGTCTCTGTGACGTAATGGGCAGAAGCGCATGCAATAAGCGGAGCTGTCTAGCAGGAAAACGATGAATGCCGATCTTCCGTCAGATGCTGTTGTCTCTACTGCCGTTAACGTTAAGTTCCGTATATACTCTCGCTGAAAATGCTACATTCTAGTGATCCACAATAGATTTTAGTCAGCGACTTGAATCTCAGCAGGCCACATCGAACCTTTTGTTGAGTAACCCCGTCGTGAATGAAATGTGAATAGACTGCCAACCACTTTGCTACTAAACGTTTCCGAATTCGTTCACTTATTCTATTCTCTTTCGTCGTCCATGCCTTATGCAAAGGACGATATCACCAGTTTCCTCTATTTTCTATAAGCCTAACCTTGATCAGCCGTTTCTAAATCCAAAATCAGATTCTCAAACTGTTCGCACGTCACCGAATCGCATTTGTGAGCCCTCAAACACTACCATTTTTAATAATCAATTTATGTATAAACCTAAAGGTGGTTAAACCTTGGCTTAGTTTTCACATTCCAACGGAGCTTTCCTAGCTAAACGGTATTCAAGATAGGTGTACTTCTCAATCTTGTCGAAAGATTATGCACTGTTCCGCCCCCACTGACATTAATCTTCGGGACGGGCCCTTAACTCGACTCCAATAATCATCTTATGTATCAGTGTCACTGGATTACCGTTTAACCCGTATTGGGATTTATTTTTTCCATTCATAAAGCTATTCAATGTGCAGCGCCAACCACTAGCTTCAAGTTTTTCGACCTCTATGCGAAGATCATATATTTGAAAACCGAGTTAAGCAAAAGGACTCGTGAAGACTCACTGCCAACGACGCTAACCATCACGATTGTCCTACTAGCTAAGGCTGCGCAGTCTGACAGTATCCAGTGTTCTAGACGTGGTGTATCGCCCAGCAGCGTGTGCCTCGCGGGTTGAATACGGTCATATTTTCCAAAATCCAAATCCGAGATGTCAAGGCGAACGAAGATGAAGCCTCAGTTCTAAGTTCCTTTACATCACAAGGGGCTTATTGTCACGAGTCATGCCGTCATGTGGAACCCAGAGACACTCATGGACCAAAGGAACACAGACAACACAGCACTCGAGGTGGCAGGATTGTGAAATCGTAGTCAACGCCGATCCAACTTAAGTATATTGAGTTATCGCAATGACAAACAATAAATGCAGTGTTGTCATCGGTGTTGTTGTTATCGTGCCTGACAAACCTGAAGGTAGGCGATGAAGAGATACCGCAAAAAATCTATGGTAACAAAGTAAAAGTCACCAATAAAAATACGCTTGTGATACTTCGAATGTCTTTCTTAATGCCGCCAATGATGTCTACCCGGAAACAGATCAAAACGAGAAGGCTCACACATGCATACCTGAATAGCAAATTCTTTCATTCGCTTCTCCAATCGTCGACAGTTTTTAATAGCAGTCATTTTCTCCCCTTTTTCAATCTCCAATTGTTCGTCTAAGGCAGTCAGACGTGCCTCTAAAGTGGTCAATTGGGCTTTACTTCGACGACCGCCATCTTTTTCGGCTTCGACCAGACGATCCCGCAGTTCCTTCACCTGCAATCAGAAAACACAACAGTGAGACACTGACACATGTACGAAAGACGGACTACCGTTAGATAGCAGTATAAAGCCGATCACCAGCGAGTCCGACAAAAAAACGGTAGAAGTATACATAATCAATCGAAAAACCATAAGCAAATCAAACAAACCTGCTTTTCTAAGGAGACACGCTGAGAATCAATGCGCATGGCGTTGCTTCTTTCGGTGCTTAATTCCGTCTGCACCTGTTCCAGTTGTGACAAACACCGTTTGTATCGCTCCTCAGCTGCATCCATACCGTTCTGAGCCTCTTCTAGTTGATCTTCAAAACCAACTAGACGAGCCTCCAGACGCTTTTTGTCTTCTTGTGCGGTGTTTCTGGATGCAACAAAAAACGAACAAAATTCAGTATTCACACAAGACCACCACCCATAGCGACATTCCCACCTGCACGTTACACGTGGGACATGATTATTCAGCTAAGCGTTTCTCGAAGTAGATGACAGTAGGACATAAGGGGACGATAAAAGGAAACTGGACGGAGGATAGGTGCTTCTGATTTTTTTGCATAGAAATCAAAAAAAATTTTAGGGTGACTTTCAATCTAACACTAATAATCTGGCATGGGGTCATCAAACTCAGCTATCAAGCTGAGTTTTGAATGTGGTCTTACATTAGGTACTACTAAATGTTCTCAAATGCAATCGCTCCCATTTTAGTGTTCATGCAATGAATGCTCGGTGAAGAGACGAATGAGAGATGAATACCGCACGGCTGCTTCATAAAAATATGACCGGAATTGAAATCGTGCGGTCATGACAAGTATATGCACTAATGGTAAATTACAATCAGAGCGGAACCCGAGTACCGTGTTTGTTTCAGAAAAGGGCTGACTGGAAAGTCTATGGGGATAAGACAGCTACGACTCATTGTGTGCAATATTCGTTATATTAAACAAACGAGATTTACGAATGTATTTAGCTCTGTAATTGTTAGGATTCGAGGAAATAAGATGGCTATCCTAATCCAAGCAATAACTTCAAACAATGAGGGTGATACATAACGCTAGTACATAAAATTGACCGAGCAACTGGAGTAATGAAAGTTCGAACCCACTACAAAAAATTGAATAATTTATAACGCTTTTAGTACGCTGATATCAACCCTGTAAACTGAATTACAAATTCCAACTGCAACTATCCCAAAAACGGTCGATGGTTTTGGTCACCTGAGAAAACGAAGTTTCGATTTTGAAACACAGAACATCAAAGCGTAGCATGATCACAAAAGTAACTGGAGTGCAGGATGTATCAACATTCATCCTCGGTGCTATCACTGTCAGGTTAGCTGACTTGGCCGTGTTCTGGTTGGGCAATGCTCATGAACAATAAACAGACCTGCATAGTTACCTGCGTCCGGGTGACTGTGTTACAAAGAAGCAGACTAAACTCGGTCTTGTGCGTGCGTGCTTTCCCAGTCACTGAGGTTACAAGCCCAACTAGATGCACACTATTCATATGGCTACTTGAGAAAGGTAAATCAAGCTAAACCGTATCATCCGTGTAATTTCAACCTCACGTGCACCAATCATGTGGTGTCTACAAGTGAACAGTAAGATATTCACCTTCCATACCACAAAACACTTGTTGCTATACCAAATACAGGGTCAAACGTGAATTTTATTTTCAGGTTGACTCAACCTAACCAACAGCAAATGAGGTAACCAGGCTCGGACACCCGAATTGCCGTCATAACAATCGGGCTATCTCGTATTGGGATAATGACCAAAAATTAAATAGGTTGTATCCATCTTGCAATGACCTAATAAGCATTCAGATACAAACTAGGTATTTCGTAACGAATCACCATAACAAACCTAGACATGAACAAAAAGACGAATATGAACCACATCACTCCGGCCACTTAACCGGGAGTTTATTATGCATATGAAAAGCGCCATAGGGGATGCCACAATAAACCGCTTTGCTAAATCATACTTGGCAGAGCTCAGAGAAGCGAACTCCTCCAAAGTCTCATCCAACTCCGCTCGTAATGCCCGACAGGACCGTTCGGAAGCTTGCAGGTCGTCTTGCAAATGGTTTTTGTCTGATTCCATAGCTCGTAGTTTTTTCTCCATTTCTCTCAGAGCCTCCGCGACCTGTTCCTTGGCTCGCACCGCTTCTTCCAATTCGCGCTGTATGCCACCACCAACTGACTGGAATTTCTTCAACTGTTTTAACGCTTCCTCCTTCTGCCGACTGATCAATTCAAAGCGCTGGCTAAAATCTGCCAGATCGCTCTCCAACTTTTTGCGCACACTCAAGTGACTGACACGTTGCTTCTTCTCATCCTCCAGCTCGGCTTCAAGCTCACGAATTTGTTTCAAGGCTTGTCTGCGTTGTTCTTCCAACAGCTCATCGCGAGAGGCCAATTCACGCTCGAGTTGAGTTTTAATAGCGTTCAGCTGGACCTACAGACAAGGCGGAACCAGTAAACATTGACAACTTTTGAATCCATTTAACAGATACTAGTTTAACAATGACAGTTGCCTTCATTATCACATAACCAATTATGTACAGGTCATTTAACTTACACAGGGATTTCCTTACTATCATAATATACAAGAGCACTAGTCACAGACTTACGGAATAAACATAGGGGAGTTTTACGTATGAGGTCTATTAAAGGGGTAAATCAAATATAGCGCTACGTTGTGAAGTGGCTGGAGAAATACGCACAGTGAAGATGTCTTCGAATGAATGACAGTTACGAGAGCAATAAAATAAGGACAGTGTTTAAATCCTCTGGTTTTGTCGCTAATCAATGCTTTCTCGATTCAACAGGTTTGACTCTTGTAAATGAGACAGTCACGGGATCAGGTGATCAGGAAAGTACACGACAAGAGTACAACAGAAACCAATCGGAAAAATGCAAACTAGAAGAACGCGTATTTGCAGATTCGAAGCAATGATCAGGGTGCACACGACATACATTGTTAGACCTCGAAGAACGACTGTCGTCAAACGATGAAAATAAAAACCCAACGAACGAAAAAGCACACAAACCTCAGTACGCTGTTTCTCCATGGTAACTGTGGAGACTTCATCCTCCAATTCTTCCAATTGCTGTCTGGCTTCTCTTAGCTGTTGGTCCAATTGATAATTAGCCTGTTCCAAATCGATCATACTCTTCCCAGCATCGTCACGGTTGGAGCCCAAATCTTCCAGTTCACGTGCGAGCATTGCCCGCTGTCTTTCGGTCTCGTCAAGCCGTTCCTTCAGATCATCGATTTCATTTCGGTACATCAACAGACGCGTATCGCGATCACGCATCTCTCTATCGAACGATTCTTTCTCGGATTGAAGCTGATTAATCTGATTGCAAGCGTCGTTGTGCGCCGCCTCAAGCTTTTTCACACGACGCTCATTGTTTGCCTGGTCCGAACGCTGACTGGCCATCGCGTGATTTACATCTTCTAGCTGAATACAACAAACCACATGAGAGAGAGAGATAAGGTACTTCAAGTGGTACCGGAGGGTAATAGATCGACTGATCACACCACAGAGTGCTTAACTATAAGGGCCCAAATGAGAATGGGTTCCCGTCGTAATCCAAACAGTATTCACAAAAGTTGCATTTTAATATCAGAGGTTTTCACAAGAAAGATTGCGTGTTAGCGGATAACATTTGGCAAAAGGTAGGAAGTCATGAAAACGCTAGTCTCGTTTTTTGGGAACTCTTGTTCCACCAAGGGCTAGAGAATAGACATTGTGGCGGGGAAATAAGACCGTACTGACCAACATAATTATCCCAGCTTGTATAACTGTAATACTGGATTCGTTTATCTTGACATCATGAACAAGAGTTGCGACATCCACACCAATCGACTAAGAGCGATAAAAATAAGCCGGAACATTATGTGGCAAGCCGTCGACGTGTTCCGAATCAGGAAGCCAAGGCCGCATTTGCCAGTTGAGTGAACAGGAGCAAGAACGCGGACATTGTGTTCACTGAAAATCGATTATATACAGTAGGTTTAGGGAAACAGAAGAAAAAATCTCCGTTACAAACGGCAAAGCAGGATCGACACCAGGGAGTTCACAATCACCAGTGTTTTGAAGAACAGTACATTTTCAGGATCACTATAAGATCAGCAAAGGGTAGGTGACATGATAAACGATGGGTTCGTACTCTTGATACATGGTTCGACCATTTAAATCTGCGTATTTGCAGAGAATGGGTAAGTCAACTCAGCCCTGATCAACGGTCAATGAACCCGACTTGTGGACCCTTCGGTCTGCTATCCACTAACACCATCCAGTGTGTACGAAAGAACGCATATATCGATGGACAAAGCATAAATACGTTCGGAATTTGCTAACTCTAACGACCACCTTTTCCATGAACATGAAACAGAACTGCATTAATTATGGTCATATAAATTCGAAGTCTAAGGTTAAATGGACTAATTTTTTGACGCAAGAAACACTTCAAGTTATGAAACAACGCTCTGGATACGAAAATACGAGAGCCCATTTAGCTAATCACCTTCCTGCTAATCAAGATACGGTTTCATAGAAACAAACAAATGAATAACGTAAATAATTTCACTGTCTAGCCCTAAACGAACGTCACTGTAGCAGCCCCAGAGTAACAGAAAGCAGCTTCGAACTGCAGTGCGCAACTGAACGATTGAGTGGAGTGGGAAACCCGCCTAACACCACCTAGGTTCCTCAGAACCTGGCAAACAGGTATCTGGCTGGTAATATGGCAAATGTTTGTCACTTTCAGAATGGCAAAGACGCTAAGAACTCTACGTGAATGCTGCAAACGGTATTCAAAAAGCTCGTTTGTGAGGAGACTGCATAAGAATGAATAAAGTAAGTAACCCTGGCGGAGACCAATTTGTACGCGGAATGGTCATCTGTGGACCCCAGCCGACAGTACGTTGCATGTATATGGTCGGCTTCACCCAGCGTCTAAACGACTCAAAAAGTGCGCACTGATCAACTGATTCGAAAGTGGTGTTACGAACAAGCATACACAGCGAGCGTTTTCGAGTCTGAGAAGCAGTCGCGCACCTTGCTGTGAGTGAATCGTTAAAGGCCAAAAAACTGACGCGTAACCTTAGATGGGTGAATAAGGACAAGTTAGTGCCTGGGAAAGTTATGCCCGCTTGTTATTATTCAACCTCAACAATCAGCAGGCTACAGACAATAAGCCCCCGGTAGTGTTGTAACGTTATCATCATCATCATCATAGACAGCAATATATCAGTGGTTCAGACCAACGCTTAACTGCCACACAACCATGAAGAAGCAAACCATATACTGTAAGAGAAGAAAAATAAGGGGGGGGCAGGAAGGGACCTAACCACCAAAAAATTGCTACGTCCATAGTCAAACATTCAACAACAAGGTGCCTACACCTTGCAAACAAACAACCGACCTGCAAGTGAGAGTAAGGCGTCATCAGCAAGACAGCTTTCTTACGGTTTTCATAGCCCCGCGTCATTAAATGTTGTCACGTTAACGGTTAAAAACTCAGAATATTGCAATAAACAGCGCCTCCGTTAGATAACACTCGGTGAAGTAAAATGACACAGCACAGGACAACTTTGTCGTATGTGTCGTAAGCCACAGCTCAATAAGCACTCCCAGAAGATTTCAAAGAGATGATGTGAAGAAAACCATTATTCTTGGCAGTTACCATGCTAGTACAGTGCGCTCACAACAATTAGGCTACGAGCATGAAGTTCAATAATGCCAGTGTATACAAATAGCAGGTGAGCTGATCAACAATACACCTTTGGCAGAGTTTAATCTTGTGCAAAGATAAACTGCGTACGACTAGTGAAATGTACAGCAGACAGAGATGTGATTGATAGACCTGAATTCGTACGATCAACCGTTGAGGGCATCTGTTTCAGATCAGCCTACCGCAGGGATCGAGGTAAAAGGGCACATGCCATTAAAGTGGCTTGGACTGCATCATTTGTGGGTCCACTCACACACCACGTATCCAGTGTAAACCCGAATGAACAAGACCAGGAGGCGTGAAAGTGGAGACTTTCATAGTCCAGCTGATCAATAGTGATTAGCCAGATGGCAGGCTAGCACCAAGGTGAAACCCATATACATCGGAAGCAAAAAGTGGACAGACAAATAATACTAATTCAAATGGGTAGAAAAATACTGAAAATGTAAGGCAGGAAGAAGTTTAATATTGGAGTACATATTATTGCGCCCCAGGTAGGATGTGGAAAAGTTGGGCGTAAACATAAGCAAGATATTCATCATTCAATACACCAAAAACGCTGCAGAAAGGAAACAGTAGGAGGTTATTGTGGTCCAGCTTTCTACAAGGGAGAGCGGACGGTTTCGTAAACGACGGTGACCGTTGGTTGACACGAACGAGACAACTTATCGACGCATTACATGTTTGTACGATCAACAAACACACACAACAATTCCTTTGTGATATGACACTCACTTCACTTTGAAGCTTTTTCCGTGATTTTTCCAGCTTCTCCACCTGCGCGGTTAGCTCCTCGTTACGATTGTTAGCCGCATCTAATTCACGGATAAGTTTTTTACGTACATCCTCCAGTTGCTCAATTTGATGTACATCGTCTTCAACTTTCTTCTTCGCCTCTTGCATCTGTGATGGAAAGCAGAAAAAAGAGGGAGGATGAATAAACCACACGATGGTATAGTGTGTCAAATGTTTGCCATGGAAACAAAACCCGGTACAGGCGGTTAATCAAACCACAATGTCAGTTTTTGATATGGAATGAAACTCACTGTCACGGGTTAGTCATGGCAACCTACTAGAACGTTCGAACCCAGTGACACCATCCAAAAACCAACGAACGGGCTTATTCACTAAAGACAGGCCAAGCATGGTACTTGGTGATCGAACATAAACAGCGCCCGTCTGGTTCAAACCAGAATGTTGGGGTAACTCCCCCGTTGACTCTTTTCCAAGAAGAGGGCCAGTCCTCCGTGTTTTACCTTCAGCTTTTGTGTCTGAGACAGTTGCTGTCATGTGAAATAACAGTTCACGTGGGAGGACTACACATTGCCAGATCACATAAAGATAGACGAAAAACCTGAAGCAGCCATGAATCAAACCTGCGTCAGTGTGGTTGAAAGTAGCAGCCTCAAAAGATGGTCACGTAGAGCAGTTTTCAGACAGCGACGGGTGTTCAATTCAGTCAACAATCAGTAAGCAACAGTACGCCTGCTTTTAACTGTACTCATTGAAATATACTTGCCCAGGGCAAGATATTAATCTTGGTAGTCATGCATTGTAGGCAGGCGTGTGATCAAATCAGCGCCCTCAGCCGCCTAATATAAAACATACCTACGGGCGCAAACCAATTGAGTGAACAGCATGTGGACCTGTAAAAAATAGCTCAACTCGGAAAAACCTCCAGCCTCAAAGAATAGCATCCCACACACTGGTATCCTAGATGAAAAGCTGTTTCGGCACAGACAGCAAGATAGGAATGCAACGTGAAGCCTGCTTCTTGTCTTTGCAAGCACACGCTCACTAAAATGCACAGAAAAGCAGGGTAACAACAAATCAAGAACGTCCTGGGTCACCAAGGGCAAGTAAAATTATTCGAACCGTACTTGCTGTGTTAACGTGAGAACATGTTTCTCCAGCGCCATCTTCAATTGTTCCTCGGAGTCCAGAGCATCCTTGGCCCCTTCTCGTTCGTCTTCCACTTGACGTATTTGGGATTGCAAAGTAAGTTTAATTCGGGTCTCCTCATCCAATCGCAGTCTCACCTCGTTAAGTTCAGCGACTGCAGAGGCCTCGGAACGAGAAACGCGAGTTAGCTTGGATTCCAGGTCCTCCATCGAACTGACAAATGCCTCGTTATCCGCGAGTGCTTTGCTCAATCGACCGTCCAAATCGTTACGCTGTCCTTCGACTTCCTGTATTTTCACGAGAGCTTCGTTCAACTGCTGCTCAGTTTGTCGGCGGCGTTTCTCGGCGTCGGCTCTAAAAAAAACATGTCAATTTCACGGTGCGAAGCAGTATTGCCAACGATGAAACGCTGCACAAAAATAAATTGGTTGGAGATGACACTATTGCTTCTATTCTCACGTTTGGTTTAAGCGGTTAAGTAGGAAAAAAGTAGTTGCAAGTATAATGTGATAACAGTCAGACGGAAAACATCTCAAAGCAAAGACAAACCAAGGTGCACGATGAAAGGTGAAGAACGACAAAATTTTTCATACGACGAGCAATGCGAAAAGGTCAAAGAAAAATATACAATCATGAAAACCTACTTGCTCGACTGAAGAGCTTGCACCTGTTTCTGGAGTTCATCAAGGGAAGAATCTTGCTGAGTTTTGCTACGTTCCAATGCTGCTTTAGATTTTTTCGCTTGTTCCAACTGTTCATTCAAGCCTTCCATAGCAACCATCTGAGTTTTGCGTAACTCCATGACTGCAGCTTCGTGGGCTCTTCAAACGGAATGGGGAAAAAAAATAACGGAGCTGTAACAGTGAGAAGAACGTTCATGCAAAGTGTTACTGGAGAAGACCAGCCCATTATGACACCAAAATCGGCAAAGAGAATAACAAAAGATTCGTCTGTAATCGATCTGTTCATCAGGCAGGTATCACAAGATGGTCTGTTTGTAAAAGACCAAAATGTTCGAACTCCACAAACCATGAGAAGATAGGTAAGCTTCATTCTACATACGTGTCAACAGGCCTCACAGTTAGCTATCCACAGAAAAATTTACAGTGGAACAAAACTGAATGATAATGCCGCCTGAGATGCCGCTAAACGTTTCAATTCGTACGTCGCGACGTTGTCAAAACCACACAACCACAACAGCACCAGGATTCACAGTACAGAATGACGAATGAGAAGCTTCAACATCCGAGATAAGTGCAGGCAAGATATAAAACCATCGAACGAGCTTGTAGGACAGACTAGTTGAGTGAGTACCCTAATGTGAAAACCATACATTGACACTAATATTTTCCTTTCCCCTTATGAATATCCGAAAGCCGACGAACGAGTGAATGATGCATGGTACAGATTTAATCAAGCTGCGCACATGCCACAAGAGAGACTGAAATGTTGAACAACTCACAGGTTTTGTGCATCAAGTTGACGGCGCAGACTGCACACATCAGCTTCGTACTTGCGCAGCGCCTCAGTCTGAGCGACAGAGTTGGATCCACTATCGATCAGCTCCAGACGCATGGCTTCGATCTCCTCAGTCAGATCCCGTTTCGCCTCTTCAGCCTTGTCGCGAGCCTTCTTTTCAGACTCCACATCCTCTTTCAGTTCTTGAATAAGTGATTCACATTCACGAACCTTAGGTACGAAAAAGCAAATGGTGAAGAAGTTTAAAGTAGGTAGTGCGGCTTCCCCAAGTTCTACTAACGAAGCGCATGAAGATCACCCTTCGAGAACGATAGACGCGTCTCGTGTAACTTGTAGTTAGACTCCGTAGTAAGCTTCCGTATAAAACACTGAGCGGTCTACACGTAACCTTCAAGGATATTACTTCATTTGTATAAGAAACAGTGCCTAAGGTGATCATAAGCGCGAAGCAGTTATCGGTCGTAGACCATCAGTCTCGAAAGAAAGATGACTGAAAAGTTCGCCCACTGTGACAAAGTAGATGAATCCCTCCCATAAAAACTTAAAACACATAAAGGCGGAAGTAGAAATGACTTCAGAACAAACATCATTAATCGGAAGACGAGTAGGATTAGACAGTGTATGCGAAAATGAAAAGATTGTAAACTAATCCTTTGATTTTCGTACCCGGATGAAATCATGACGTAATCGTAAGGTTCACAGGCTTAAGGGGAGTAATTCGACGACAGGTTAAAACATAAAACTCCTACAACAGCAAGACTAAGATTAATCAGTAAGGTCCGTGTGAACCGCCACTTTTCATAGACTAACTGATGCAAACTAGTTGATAGGTTAATCAAAAATCCCCTAAGAATAAACCTTGAAGGCGCATAACTGGGATGCTACATTCAAACTGCCTAATATGGATCAGTCTTATTGTAACCCGAATACACTCTCATCTTGGCTAATAAAACACGGTAGATCATCAGTATCAGTGCAGACGGCGGTACGACAGTGGTTCTCCTTCATGCTTGCTTGTCATACAACCATTAGAACAATACCTTGTTTAAAAACAAAGGATAACGAATGGAACTTGATAGAAAAACGTCAAATCAAATATTCATTGTCAAGATACCTGAACCTACGAACGAAGCCGAACAACAAGTGAAAATAAGGTAGCCGTAAAGAAGCCATTTTGTGATCTTTAGTACTCAACCATATTAACAATAACCATTTCGCGGACAACCGGGTGAACTTAATCAGCCGTCGAATGTCTTCAGCTAGGGGTCACGTGGGACAAGCCCCAGTGTGAGATAGGAACAATACCTGCGATTTCTAACGTAACAGTAGTTATTTTTATTTCCACTAACCAACTCTTCGATTGACCACGTCGCATCTTGCGCTAATGGGATGAGGAAGTCGGCAGAGTGCACGTCAAGGTGAACCATGAGTTGACAATTTCAATACGTAGCCAAATCACTTAAATTAATGCATCCGAAGAACTGTGATTGAGTTTGAACAAATCACCTTCTGCCTCCTAATCTTTAGTCCATTGAGGCCATCGATAATTGCGACCGATGCAAGCATTTATACTTGGTATCCCCACTCCCGGCTATACTCTTTTGCACTGTTTAGTACAATCAAACGAGTACTCATGAGAAAGGGCTGGAGAATAATGAGGTGCTCACGGCATAGGTCATCTTCGAAGCTTTAGCAGACATGACGAAGAATGACATGTCAGAAAACATTGGGACGATGCAAGTAGCAAGTACACTCGCCGATAGTTAATGATAATGAGGTGTAACAATTCCTATCCGATTTTGGTCAGCTACATCTAAAGCAAATCATCAAGTGTACACTCGACGAGTGAACAGACGAGGAGTGCACTGAGTGAGGGACGAAAGGAAACCTGTTAATCGCATACACACGTAACGATAGTGTCGTCGATCGATCAGATCGGTAATACCGCGGTCGCTGTCAAAGGACAAAACCCAGAGTGTGAGCGGTGTAAACCGGGATTCACTTTCAATGCAAATTCGGAAACCGATGAACGTGTGCATGTGGATGCGTGCGTGAATGCACACCAGCACACTTTGAAAGTGTGAGAAAAGCTTTTGTGCGGACAGTACGCATGTGAGACTCAAAGCTAACGATTGATCTCAACTAACAGCACGCAACCGCGCTGAAACGATGAAAACAAAAAGATGTTTACTCGTATGCCTACACGAATTTGACAAATACCCGATCAAGTGCCTGATAAGATGTAAACAAGACAATAATATAATAATAATAATGCAATATACGAAATTCATGAGAGTTTCGTCATAAAGCCGAACGTATAAAGGGAAGAACATCACAAATTCATCGAAAACAATACAAATCACCAGCACAATAAATTATCGGAATACAACTCGCCTTTTTGAGTGCAATGGTTTTGGCCACAATTTCCTCATCCAGGCGAGCCTGTAGCTGAGCTAACTCAGCTTCTCGCTTGTTAACTGTGGTCTGTAATTCTTCAAAATTGCGTTGACTATCTGCATTTTGTTCAGACCGCTCTGCAGCCTCAGCTTCCAGCCGCCGCTTGGACAATTCGAGATCCTGTCTGAGTTTCTGCTCCCGACTCAACCGCTCGTCCAGATCTTGTATACTACTCTCGTGTTTGGCCTTGAGCTTGAGTAGTTGTTTGTTGCGTTCCTCTTCCTCAGCTAATTGAGCGGCGAGATCACCGGCACGATCTGTGAGTAATTTCTTGTCTTTTACCAACTTATTGTACTTGTCTTCCACGTTGACAAAATCCGTATTTAACTGAGTCATGCGCTGTTCGATGGCGCTTTTCTCAACTTGCATCCTCTGGCGCTGTTGTTCCTCAGCCTCCAGTTGATCAGAGAGGTCGGCAACCTGGACGACGAAGAACAAGGGAACAACATCAGCGACCGATTAGATAAATAAGTGTACAAATGTGTAATAATTATATAAGCCTCACCATATAGCCATAAGGCCACTCAATGGTTCACAGATGCTTAATTCATAAACTGCCTACTTGTAATAGTCAACCAACTGACGTCACAAACCGTCCGCGAACCGAGAATTTATCGAAAGTTGTTTATGCTTTTTGAAACAATCAAAAAGTTCATAAATTAATCGGGGCAACATTATGACCTATCCCAGGTGACCACACGTTTAGCCCCTATACACAGCAGATACTATGTCAGAATTGCGTAAGCGTTGGAGGAACACGCACTCGTTGCAAATGAATGCTACCATGAAAAACGTACGTGATAATGGCTAGTAGGCCTGCTCTGGCAAGTCGTTTTAGGCAGACGTCGGGATCAAACCATATTTCCACTTCAGAGACGGTAACAAGTGAAGTGCTGAATATTTTCCAAAAAAACTAGATTTTTGCTTTTAAGCATCCAGAAGATCGTTAAATGACTTCTAATGCCAAAATGTAATGCTCCAGTTTCACGAAAAGTCTGTCTCCGTGGGAAGAATAGTAGTAAGGGAGGACGATCATGAAATTCGTCCAAAAGAGACGGGCGCACAATTAGCTGACGGACATCTCACACACCTGCGAGTTTTTCGCCAACAAAAAGCACATTTGTGCTGGGTGGTTCCAAGTGAGTCATTCAAAAAACATGTTGTGTTATCACTCCTGCTGTGATCGTCGGAGGAAGGAACAGCAGATTCTTTTCAACCACAAACAAACTCGGCAGAGTTTGAGGTGAACAGTTTCATGTGAGTTTGGAGTATTCAGTTACGTGAGGAAAGTAAATTTTGATGGCCATGATGCACAGAAATGTGACTAGTGTGGTCGTCGAAAGGGGTTAACATAGGTGAGAAATCTTGTGCTAGGCGATGCGTGTTGGTCTAGGACACATTTACAGTTACGGGCAGAGTTAACTGGCTCCACCAGATGAGCAAAACTTTAGCCCATATGTCAACACACCGAATGGGTTCTGTCGTTTATTACGTCAAATGTGTGGCCGAGAGTTATTGTGCAATAGCAGATTGCCCAATAGATGTGCCGTAGGCCACAAAGTTGTGGCTATTGTGTTACGGATGTCAGACTAGTCAGTTTACGGTTACGATTAAAAAACTTTGGAGCAAGCTTGTGCAGCAAATGGTCGAAAGTGTCAGGTCGTATTATCTTAAATCTAGGTTGAAGATTGTCATGAGATGAAATCGGTGTGATCTGCCCTTAATCATGCTTTATTCCCTTGTCACCAGTACGCCGAGATATAGAATAGAGGTGTACAAGAGGAATATCGGGTGCATTCTTTGCCAGGCACTTTCGAAAGGACACCTTCCGAGCTGAAGTTATAGTTTTGTTGTGCCTGCTTTACCAATGCTCCTCAATGAAAATAATAGATACTGTCACTCATTGTGACATTATGGTGTCAACTGCAGAAAGTATGTTCTATTGGTAATAAAACCGTTTAAGAGAAAAACGCCCCCGTCGAAGGAATACAGATACCAGCAGAAGATTTCACTAACAAGGAAAACTTCCTGGAAGTGTGCAGGAAGCACTTCTTGAGGCTTGGAATAAATCCAGCTCCCATCAGGAAGATTAGGACTGACAGTAACCTCATCCAATAACCTAACTCCAGTAACCTAACTCCCGTATAACCATGCTGTTACACAGCGGCAAACGCTGGATGGTGTAACGTCGACCAGTATGATGCCAGCTTTTTAATGTTCTAATTCGATTGACATAGTCGTGATGTTGTTCATCTCGATTTGGGATAGTTCCTCAGTATAAGATTGTGTAACAGTTACAAGCTGTAGACGACCGTCACTTGACAGTACATTTTCCAGTAGGGATGTATCGTATTTTTGCATATTAAGAACAGTCTTGAAAAAAAACCCAAGGGTATCTACGGACGAATGTTTACTTTGATGGTTCAGTCAAAATAAGGTTGCCCCACTCACTGTGTTGCACTCACGTCGACAAGAGTCTGAGCTCTAAAGGCTCTCTCAAATCCCTAAGAATGGATACTTGCATCGAATGAACACATGATCACCCGAGAAGGCAATTCATGTTTGTGTGGGATACTCTGAAACTCGAAATTAGTGTGTGGGGGTTATAAAAAGAGTATGGTGATCAAGCAATTGTGCTGCGGGGTGGTTGAATAAAGTATATCTGTTCAATTTAGCAACCACCTTAGGAACGATAGGGAATTAGAAGAGACTAAAAGTAAAGGCTGGAAATACATCAAGACTGTAGTTATTGTGACCACGAATGGGGAGACAGTGACAAACTACGGAACAGTCATGCTGATGCAGGTCGAGTGACGAGGCGGCATCTATAAAACGTGCCCCAGCCGTCAAAATTTATGCAGCCAGAACAATATGCTTATCGATGTGTCAGATTTATATGCTGGCCACCGTCAACAGTCAGGCGGAGGACGGCGGCACTGTGACATAGTTGACCAGGAGGCCAGAGAAGGAAGCCTGGACATAGTATCTGATTTATATTTAACTCGACGAGAAGCAAAAGGACGTGAACTGTTACGTTCAGCCGGGAAGGTGCAAACGATGTGAACAAACAAAAGCATTCTACAACCCCTCGAAAATCAACGTAATCTGAAGACTGAGAAGTCTACGCACACCACCGTCGGTTACACGTATGGCAGAAAACAAATGTGGAGCAATACACTACTAAACTAAACTGTTAGTTTACGTGTTTGTTTTGTGTTATCAGGTTGCTCCAAACTTCGCTGTAATACTCAGGTGTCCACATACAAACAGGAGATCCTAAGTATGACACCAGCATTACGTTGAACCGAACACAACAGCATAGGTATTATCTGGATAGAACTGTATAACACTACAGCTAACCGTAATCGGCATTCAGCTCCCCTGCGCTCAGAGCTGTCATGAATGAATTTTGCAACATCGGTTCAGGAAAGCTGAGAACTATTTTACGGCGAAAAGTGGATGCATAAAATCAAACTACTTTGCACATATGTGTCATTATCTCACAAACTTATTCGAATGAAAGTGCTGGCCGCAAAGGAAGAGACGAAGCTCGTTCCTTCAAGGTGACTTTAACCGCCAACACCTCTGCCAGTTTGCGGTTTAACTGACCATATGCCGGTGAGTGAATGTTGCGTGTTTGGCTACAGACAAGCTTAACGGCACTTGAACTCCTTAGATGGACACGTAAGACAAAGACATGATCCATTCAAGAAGGTCTGCTTCGTGGTGGTTAGGCGTCAGCGTGAATCAATACCGCATCGCCGTTTTTTCTGATGATGATGAGGAGGAGGAGGATGGTGTTGGCGATTTTTCCTTCTGGACTATTCCATGTCACTGTCGCGGTGAGTGGCGACCCGAACAACAGCACTTTTCGATTAAATTCATGGTTGTTATGAGTAAATGGATGATAGTAGCCGAAAGACTAAACAGGCTCATCAAAACAAACACACCAATAAGGGTGACGAATTTTCAAATGCTGCCCAATGGAGACTCCGTGGCACGGATTATCAAGATCAATCCTAGCACTATCCGGAGAAATTCGAACAACAAGAAGCGACGGTTATAAATCAACAGAACACAAATTTGCATGACTGATTTTGTTCTTATGTTATCCCACTTCTTGCAGGTAGATGTTAGGATCCCAAACAGCTTGAGTTGTAATGCCGATAGTATGGGCGCATGTGTTGCATAGTACATAAAGACGCATCGGAGGGCGTACACGGGATAAAGTTAGCAAAGTACAGTCACAAGCGGAGTAGATGACACTCAGTGATTCAAGGGTTTAAGATGAGTACTATGGAAAAACAAGTATCTGTTTGTCACTCACTTGTTCCTTTAAACGTTTCTGCTCCAGTTCATAGGTCTGTAGTTTGACTTTGTCTTCAGTGCCTCTGGTTTCCACATCCACTAACTCGTCCTCCAACGCTTGCAGCCTCTCCAGTAATCGTACACGTTCCTAGCAAAAGATTCACGGAGCGGTTAATAGTGAGAATGAGTCAACACAATTATTCAAATAACACAAGACTGATTTAACTAGTTAAAATTCAACAACCTGAGTCGGTGGCCATAGACAACAACAGTGAGGATACAGAGCGTGAACACGCATAACACACAGCTACGTATGCTCTCCAGAGGCGGAAACAAATACCACGCATTTCGAACGTACCGACTGCATGTTCTGGTTTGATTCATGCTCCTGCGCAAGCTCTGCCTGTAGCTGATTTTTTTCTTTTGTTAACTTCTCGTATGCTCTCTGTACCTCAGCGTGTTCCGTATTGACTTTCTCCAAAGCTTCATGCACCTGAAAACGACCAGAGAAATGCATTAATTACACGCGAGACATTACAGTACCAGTATTATCAGTGCGAGTCAGATCACGGAAACATTCACGTCCATCAGTCACCACCTCTCTTATAGCGTCTAGCCAAAGACGCAAAAAAATCTAGAGGGAGGGAAGCGATCTACAGCGAGTAACCTATTGGTAACTGTCTATATTATTTTACGTCCAGTTAACATTTGTCTAAAGCACACCTTTACGTCGGACGACTGACTGACACCAATATATGGTCTCACCACACAAAGCCCTAAAAATTAAACAACTGAACTCATTCGTCCCCATGAGTAAGAATGAACGGATACATCTGACACACGGTTTACGTACTTGACTTTACCCCGACGCAATTTGCAGTTTTATACACGTGATTCGAAGGCTGCAGAGAAATGCCCCCAATCGCCAGAAGTGATCCAGATTGACGAAGACCACTCCAGCATTTAGGGATACAAGCACGTTGACTTTCCCACATCTCTGATGAGGCTAATGCAGTTTACCGGAAGAGGTATCCACAAACAATTTGTAAAACCTCTTTACATTAAACTGAATGAACGTAAACAAATCGAGTATAAGGAAACGTGTCGAATTTTGTCAACAAAGTGCACCCAGGAGCTCATCCAATAAAGCTAAACATAGCAGAAAATCATGGTTGCTGACTGCTGATTGCTGACACTGCGACCGACTGGTGTAAGGTGCGAGGTGGACGGATAATGATCTGGCGTATGGAAATGAAGTCGCTCACGAAGAGGTTGGCAACTATAAATCGAGTTCGTCTCCCAGGCTGTAGCCCTCGCGACTTACAGAGTCGGTGGTTGGAGACTTTAGAAGAAATGGCGGCCAACTGAAGCTAGTTGCGTGGATGCTGTTGTTGTTTGGCCGAATTGTCTGTGAAGTGAGTGCATTTAATGACGCGGGGCAGTGAAAGCTGTAAGGGAGCTGTCTTGCTGGTGACGCCTCACTCTTACTTTCACATCGGTTGTTTGTTTGCAAGATGTAGGCACCCTGATGTTGAATGTTTGAATATAGACGTAATTATTTTCAGTAGTTAGGTCCCTTCCCGTCCTCTGAATGCGAAGGATGCGATCAAATGTGAGTGATGGTCAACGTGAAAACAAACCAAATCCCCAACCACTCATCAGTAATCTAAAATATCGCCTTGCGGGTTTAATGAGTTCAGTGATCTCGACCTGTCTCGGAAGTCCCAATCGTGGGGTTATCGATTGGAGTTAACAAGACAGCTACTGTGTCTCCTCTCGAGACGATCGGGCAACCTGATCATTGCTCACAACCGAAAGTGGTTGAGCGTTCAGATATGATAATTCGGTCGTGCCTAATGTGAGATCAATGGCGCAGTGGTTAACACGGTTGCCTCATGATTGGAATGGCCAGAGTTCAAATCCCGGTCGTGGCAAGGATATGCCCTTCTTTTTTCCTTCTCTCTTCTCATATAGGGTTCGCTTTTTCTCCATGGTTGTATGGAAGTTAGGCATTAGTGTGAACCACTGGTGTATTGTTGTCTATGATGATGATGACGAACGAGACGAAAACGGTGAATACAATTAATCAACACAGTGCTATGCAGCAAATGGAAGAAGGTCTTTGGTTTCAAAAGAACAAGACGGCTCCGCGATTACTGACGACTACAGAAAAAAAATATGACCCACGGTTCAGTGACAAAGGTGCGGTGGTCAAAAACGCATCGAGATGGAACATGGAGTTACTGATAAAACAGACCATGGCCAAAATTCAAAACCTGAATGACAAACTCTTGCAGAAATAAGGTGAAACCAACTCGCCTTTCGGAGCTCATCCTCCTTGGCGGCCACAACTTCCTCTTGACGAGTGACTGTGAGTAAAGGACGAACTTTTGTGAACAGACGCCACCAAGGCCAATTTCGCAATTTCAAATAAGCCACGCAATTGCGTTGGATGACGGTTATCGCTTGGCGGTGTTGTATACGTGAGTCACGGCCACTAAAATGGATGAGCAAAGACAAGCTTCCAATGTGGCCTTAACAACGAGAAATGGCCTAGAGGTAAGTTTAGAATTACGTTCAATTTACGTTGAGGCCCAAAAAAGAAACTGGTTGAGTACGAAAACGGTTGCCAACCAAAAACACAATTGGTCAACAGCGAGGCGAAACAAGAATGAAATTCCTTTAGAAAAACCGGAAGTGTATGGCAGAAACAGGAATACCCTGGGTCAAGTTGCACCATGTGAACAGCTCAAATGGGTTGAAGAGGTCCACTTATCGGCACCCTCCTGTCTCCAGCTGTTGCATAGAGGTGAAGTGTCAGCTTTCATGTAACAAAGTCGACATTCTAGATAACGTGATATCAGGATACATACTATGTACAGTTTTTCAAACTAGGACAGAAGCATTGGAAACGACCAGAGCGCAAGCCTATCACGAACGACAGCGAAAAAATCGCTGATGAGCCATTTCGAGACCGTTGCTCATTAATACAATAACTAAGGATGATAACATGATGTGAAATAACAATTATTTTGCTGCTACAAATGATGAAGAAGCAATCATGTGACATAGTTTGGTTTAGTCTATCTTATCGCACCAACTGCACACATCCGTCTTAGACCAGTCGGTTGCAGACCAAATGTGACCAGTCTTGAGGACGGTAAGCTCCACTCAGCTCAACATACATTATATATTTAACACGTAAAAACCATATGGGATGGCAAACGTACCACAATATGGGAAAAAGTTAGTGTAAGATGAATAAGGAAAAAATGTGAAGGGATAAAGAGGAGAATTACAACGATAAGCACAGAGACTCACAATATCAGCGTCACTGACTTCTATTCTTCGCCATATCAAACAGTGTCCTCAATCGAAAGTGATCGTTGCCCTTTGGACTCCAGCCATGAAGCCGGAAACAGCCTACTGAGGTAAGCCTAGCCCACAACTCCCAAGCAAGGGGAAGGCAGTGAGTTAGCATACGTGAGATGTGGCCAAGCCAACGCAGCCTGTGAGGCGAGATCAATCTGCTCAAGGGTCGACAGAGTTCCTCCGTTCCGAAAACACATCGGCGAACATCGTCATTGCTGACACGGTGCTCCCACTACACGCCGCTAATGCTTCAGACATCCATGGTCGAAAACAGACAATATGTAAATATCCTCCGCGCGAATGAACCAGGTTTCGGAGCTGTAGAAAAGGATCATCCTTACAGTGGTAATGTATACTCGGTTTTTCACAGAAAGACTTAGATCAAGCCGACGCCACAGATGGCTTAAGTTAGTAAACACCATTCTTGTCCTTGCTATGCGATTTGTGATTCCATCAGACATTCCATCAGCGTTGATACAACCCCCAAGGTACATAAATTTCTTGACTACATCCAATGACTCATCACCAAAGATGAGAGCAGACGCACAATCTTGCCAATATTAAAATAGCAGTCTTGGTGCAATGGTTATACCAAACTGATGAACTGAAGCCTCCAATCTGTTTCAGATGTGCTGGGCTCCCTGTGAGCCCCGCACGCTAAGGCGATGTTGTCTGAATGCATGAATTCGAGTGCCCGGGCGTAAATCCACACCATCATATTCGCAGTTTGTCAGTGCACAATATCTTATCTATTGCAAAACTGAACAGGAAGGAGGAGGCTGGACAATCTCGTCACATCCCATGTGACATGCTAAAGGTCGACAACACGTCAACATAAGCTCTAGCCCGGCTCGAGGTCTGACAGTAAAGTATTTTCAATACATAGTTTTGAGACAGACCCCTACTCGACAGACAGTCTCAGAGTGCAGCTCTGTCAACGGAATCGACGGCCCTTTTGATGTCCACAAGGACAACTGTTGGTTTTCTATGTGAATGGCGGCGTTCAAACATCTGGCGAGGTGTGCAAATGTGATCGGTGCAACCACAGCAAGGGCGAAACCCAGGTTGCTTTTCAGAAATACAGTCTTCGCGCCTTTCGCTTAGCTTACAAAGTACAATGGCTGCGGACAGCATTGCAAATGAAGTGCGTGAGCTCTTTTAGAAAATGAAACAAATTCACTGACTCAGGGTTTCTGGAGCAAAGCCATCAGCTTTTTAAGTACGGCTGGACCTCCATATATAAAAAGGGGTAAATGAGACTTGTTTTCGATGGCAGAGAAACGCCAACAGACCAATCAGCACAGACAGAGCCCGAAGGCGCAGTCAATAGCGCGAGTGACCAGTTGACATGCCGTTAAAAGTGTTCAGCCCAACGTCCTAACCGTCGTTGCAGGTTATGAGTACGCTTAACATCGACTTTGCAGATTAGGTCGCTCACAACTGACTTCATGCTATCAGTTGTTTGGATAAAATGAAAAAGCTTTCAATGGTTCCTCGTAGCAGCGGCTTGCTCCATCCCGATAATGCATTGTGTCCAATAGGCTTCACGATCCTCCGGTAGTTGCTTCCCAATTTCTAAGCGAGTAGCCTTGCAGGTCGAATTGTATTGATTGACAGATGGAATATTCCAGCGAGCGTCGAGAAGTTCCACTAGTGGCATAGAAAACAAGTGGTTGACAGCTGAATTACTAGTAGTACCACGAAGCAGTACCGCACTTACGCAATGCAAGCCGTATGTGTAGCAAACGCGCTTCAGTGTCGTCCGGTGGGTGGAAACTGATTAGAGGCAAGCGTATACCGGTAAACGTGAAGCGCCTGTAGCCTTGCTAATTTAGATACGTCAATTTGTGTTTGACGGCGAGGTGGATTCTCAACAAAGCATAAAACGAACAGGGTACATAACAACGCATGACCCTAATCCGCGTAGATGCTCCAGATTGACTTGCAACCTTGGATACATCAACTGACAGCTGGCGGCCACGTGGTCAATGTGTTCACGACTGACTCGGTGATGAATGTTATCAGGTGGTGCACTGACGCCCATAACATTGCAAATCAGTACTTACCAGAAACAGACCGTTATCAGTACAGAGCACCAACAAACGCTTACTGTTGCTTGTTCAATAAGTACCGTAAGAATGTGGGCCACCTAAGTTACACTCATCAGCGTTTATCCTGCCCAGTTGAGCGCTCAAATCTCCAGCCAGTATTACAATGTCCGTGCGCCTCGACGTATGCAGAAGGTTAATGAGGTGGTGACAAAAAACATCTTCGTTTGCGTCTGAACTGCAGTCTGTGGAGGCACATGCTGCAATAACAAACAGACAGCGTTCGTGGCAGGCACCTCTAAATGCTCTGACCGTACCTCCGAGTCTGACAATGCAAAGACGACTGTTGGTGGGAATCCATTCAAGCAGCGCCTTCTCTTCGAAGGTGCTCAGAGCCATTCTAACGCCCGCTTGACCAGTGGCTTGGTCCGCAGAGTCTCCAGACAAGCACACGTTACAACCACATGATGATGCTCCTGAAGGAGATTGGAGATGTGGCACTGAGTTGGAATCCTGAAGCCGTGTTCCAGCAAGAAAACAGATATCGACTGCGAGGGTCTCCAAAATACGTGCAAGAGCTGCCTACTGACTTACTTGCACAAGCATTCGAAAATTAAAGGTGAAAAGTTTAAACAGTGTTCGGGGGGCGATTAGGGGTTTGTGTCATCTTAGCGAAGGGAAATAAGACGTCACCACATAACCTCAGATTGCCAAACGCAGTGACGACCCGCTACAAAGAAAATCTCTCGTACAAGATCGCCCAACCCTAGCATGTCTACAGCAACATTATCATGGGATGTCTCGTTCTGATTAGGTTGTCACGTCCTGTAGAGAATACATTCCAGACCACAGAAATGAACAGGTTAGCTGGGCCCAACAGATCTGGCTAACAGCCAATCGAAGAGAAGTAAACCTGACTTCAAACCCTCGAACATGAATGACGACTGGCGTATTCGGAATCCCAGAAAGTATACTTATGAATGCCTGAACATTTAACAACTGTGCCTCAGTAAGTGGCTCGCGTGCACTGTAGAAAATTAAGAAAGAAGATATCGTTAGGCAGTACGTCACATAGAAATCCAGAATGAAACCAATAAGAGAGCTTAAAGTTCGCCCAGTTGTCAATCAGAGAACATAGGCAGTCAAGATACACCAAGACATTGTTCTGCTTTCCTCTGAGCCACACCGACGATGCGAAAAGCAAATACTGGCAACTGGACACGTATAATTCTTGTCATATTTGCCCGTCTTACATAAACAGTTCTCCGAAAATGCTGTAGTATTACATTCATCTGTTCATTTGTACCTTTATGTTTAACGGTCATTGGCTTGAATATAAAGGCACTGTGAGCCGAACAGGTGCTTGCCGCAACAGTTAGGTGGTGTATCATGGAAAATTATCAAAAAGAGTAAGAATGGATAAAACAAATGTGTACACAAACAGAAATGTTGTGAATGTAAGCACACTATTGACTACGACACATTATCTCGAATCACGTTTCTCATCGCTTGAGACCGAGGAGGGTTTCACATATTGGGGTAGTACTGTCTCATCAGCCTGCAACAGTGCTAGGGAGATAACATCAAGAACGAAAAAAGTAACCTGGTCCGCTTCATCCGGTTGCCACTGAAAATAAGGGTGAGTGAATCGTGAATGATCTGTTTGTTCTATGGTTTGCAAACATGGCCCGCTCGTAGCGAAGGTATCAACAGACTTGCTGTGCTAGACCGATGTTATCTCAGCCAATTGGCCTACATTAAGTGGGATGAACAACGTGACTGTTCGCCAGTGCGCATTTCGAAACGCTCAGAATAGGTGAGTAGGTGGTTAGACATTTACACTGTTATTGGTGCGGACGCGTAACAATAATGATCGAGGTCACGTGTGAACTAGCGGCAATGCTAGTTTACCTGGTCAAGATTAACCCAAGCACCACTGACTCACAAGAGGTACGATACAATCAAGTTATACTGAAGTCCACGAAAAATGATGTAAGCAAACAGCACATGCCTCATCCTGGTATGCCGAAGAAACATGGTAACACAATTACACGTACTAGATGTTTTTGTTTTGTCCTCCAATAGCAACAAAACATTTGTTGAAAATAGACAATAGGCCCAGATCAAGTGTCCAGGAATCTTAACAGGACCACGACACGATATTAAATCAAACTTTCGTGACGACATAAAATCACACAGGGAGAACAATACAGTGAAAGAATCATCCAGAAACTTCAAGCAAGCCAAAGCTGACAAGATACAGATCTAATATCGACATTGGGCAGAGAAATTTGCTGCTTATCAAGCAACGCAGGCGGACACGGGTAAAAAGTCTAAAGGTCAGCATGCCAGAGAGATTAGCAATATCGTGTGCCACTTTCGAAAATACCACTGCACCAGCGCCGTGTTGAAAAACAAGGGCAGTTCATCATCAGACCAGGGCCTTTATAGAAGTCAAAAAGTGATCCCACGCCCAAACCTGAACCACGCGGCGGAAAGCGTAATGTTTTGATTGCTCGAACATGAATAAACCCGGTGGTGAAAACAACTAATTACGCAACGTACCGCCTGGCCAAGTATCCGCGTGCACGGGCTTGGAAGCGAATGATGATATCTGTTAGGTGAATATCTCGATCTTCCTCCAACTGCGCCAGGACACCGGCCTTGAAAAATATTTTGCTGTGACCGATACGATACAGACCAGAATTTAGCTCGAGCACCTCGAGCATTTTCATTACTGCTTTTCGACCATCCATAAATCCCTGAAAATGACGAAGAACACAACGATTAGTATGACGGCTCATGTACACAAAGCATATCATACACAACTCCGAGGACAGACTGGATAACAGATTAAAATTATGAAACAACCAGTAGAATGGAAGACGGCTGCAGAACGCAAAAATTTGGAAAAGCTGTATAACGGCGACAAATATTTTGCCAGCGTCGCACTATGAACAGAGTTGGTATTCTGTTTGTTCGCGAGATATAGCTGATGGAAATTATGACAACAGACACAGCATCGATCTGATCATTTCCTCGAGCTAGAGACCAAATTCACCTTTATCCAGCAGCTTTTAACGTCTTTTAGAGTGCAGTCCAGAACAATCGGATGGCTGATCTGATTTCCGATCTTGCCAGCATACTTCCTATCCCAGTTACATACAAGGTAACCGGTGCCAAAATGATCAGAGAGCCAAGCAAGAGAGCGAACTGTCGACCATCCGAGAACGACAATGAAAACAGTTCCACGGATTAGGGTCCGTAGACGAGGTACATCTAACTTAGGTAAGCAAACTAAAGGATATGAGATATGTTTATTGTGTCTCACTCAACCTTCCAGATGTTCGCGGCCAAATGACATCAACGGTTGTCCGTCGTTGCGATCGTTAATACCCACATTCTGATCCGATAGATTCACACGCCGCCAGTCATACGCACCTGTGCTGAAGCATGTAACTAAAGCGCCGACAGTATGTTCACATACTTGTTCGGTGCACCATTGCGTTTAAGCGACTCCAAAAATGTACATCCATCCAATGAATCGAACACACCACTATGACCGAGAAAAACGGCGACTGTTGGCTAGCGGTACGTATAAACCCGTTTCAGAATTTCAATAATACACCCCCGTCTACGAAGAAACCTTGCCTGTTCTTCTCTAATATCTGCCTCCCGGGATGCACTGAGTGCAACGGATGCCAGATTCCTAGTAGTGACTGCGGTCAAGCTAATCCCCATGAGTTTCGCAACACCCACTGACTGCTGCCGTGAATACAGGAACTACTACCGAGTAGCGCCACCACAGCGAGATCTTATCCGTCGTCTATACAGGTTGAAACAACTGAGTCAAACAACCTGCTAACGCATCACCACCTTCTTTCAAAAGTGACCGCAAGAGGTCAGCTAGAACAGTGACCCTACTACATTCCAGAGCCAAAATACAATCACGAACTTCAGTTCAAGTGGACAATTCCAAATCTGCAAGTTTGTGACGGAAACACAGTAGAAGCAGGAAACCACCCAAAATGAGCCCCAAGGTGTTCCACCCGACTGCCTTATCATAGAGCAGTATGCCGTCAGCATCGCGTAGTGCTTCACCGAAAACTTCCACCAGTAGTACGAATAAGCTCGAAGAGTCTGCAGTGTTCTCACAGACAAAGGCGGTCTACAGATAATCAAGCTCAATGATCGACGATCAGGCCATGCTTCAACTTCTTACGGATGGTCCCCCTAAACTTCCATGTGAAATGCTATCAGGAATGAGCCGTCCGACATCTAACAACTCCAGGATTCTCACAGAGATCCAGTGTTTCCTTAACACGCCAGCCAGGCATGCGACGTTTGGGTCCAGCAACCACTAGGATCCTCGGGATGAGAACCAAATAAGCTTGCACTCAAGGCTAGTTTGATATTTATGCCTTACCGACGGCCTCGCCAGTTCCCCAATAGCCAGCCGTTGCGATCGGTGGGGTCGTTGCCAAGCTAGAATAAAAACAAAACGACGACGTACAAACGTGTGAGTTGAGTTCAGGTATTTGCCCCGGCAAGAATGGCAGTCCCGAATGGAGCCACACCACCCACGGTTAACAGCTATGTGGTCTATCTGGGAACAGGCTTGATTTGAAGAAGGCGCCAAGTATAGCAATCACGTGCAAAATGTCCAGGACAAGTATCACTTAGAAATTGTCCACGTTTGGCTAAAAGTTGCAACAACCATTCGACATTGTTCGAGTGATTCCAGTGTGTGGAGTGTGTCGCGGATGCTTGATCGTTTGTCGTTAACACAGGGGACTCCCCATTACGATGACGTAGGGTGAACATCGATTGGTTTGTCGGAGTTTTTCTATTTCGAAAAACACCGCGTCAGATGGAGCGTTTGTCTAGTACAAGCTTGTTTTCCAGCGCCATAATGTCCAAAGAGGTACACACGTATGGAACACCAACAGAAGATCCTCATTCTGCGTGAAGTGCCTAAGCGCGTCGAAAAGTAACTACGTTCATTCAGGTTATGCTGGAAAGCAGACTGCGTTGGTTTTCTCTACCGGTGGTTACTTTGAATCGACCGCTTCCCCGAAGGCACTTGAAGCTGCCGTATTCTTTTAAACGTGCCCAGAATAAATGCTTTTGTAAATGTTTTGTCCTGAGCGCTGCTGGCTAGCGGCTTTCCAAAATGGATTGCGTCTGGTCATCACCGCCACCGGAGAAGGGTGAAAGTGCGCCGAAGTGTAGGTCCTTTGACCTTGCAACACATGAACTGCGTAAAGGTCACGTGAGGCCGATGACTAAGTAGGTGTTGAGGGTAATCTTGGTGATAGGCTGCATGTTGTTCCTAATGTTTTCTGTTCGGTGTGTTAGTTTGGGATCTTTTTCTGGTCCCATGTGTACATCCGATGAAGTTAGTGTTTTACGTGATAGCTAATCAAATACCTTGGCGAAAACTGATCGGATGCTGCCGAAAATAAAGATCCCATACTTTTTCGCAACCGGGTCAACATTTTCTGCGGCAAGAACATAGGGTGTCGCAATTTATTTTAAAGGGTACTCACAAATTATTAGTAGTATGAAAAGGACAAAACATGATACTCTGATGGAATAAACGCCTATATTAAGCACGTGGTTCAACAAGCGATGTACGTCGATGGGTATGACCAACCTCATTAGCGAAGCAGATAGGAATCTCGTGTTAAAAGCAACCAGAAACAAGTGGCATGGAACTGCGCGACTGATGACGGTCGAAACGAACTCTATGTAGTCAGTAAGGAGCGTAAATTCAACATAGGAGTGTCCGTTGCTGTCAGACTGTCCACATCTAAACAGAAACCAATGTAACCGGGTCACAAATTTGGTTGTTAGTAATTTTGGTGCTGATCTGGGTTAGGCCCAAAGTTAGCCACAGCTAAGCTCGTTTTAAAGATTCGCAAAACAAGGCGCTTGCTGTTATGCAATATACTGGCTTACACGCGAATTGGAAACTGTTAGATCGCTCAAGCCAAAACAAAAGGAACAATAACCAAAGCTAGAACACGCAACCTTGTTTTGCAATCAGCGCCGCTACGGTTGAGTCATCACGTGCTCTTGTTCAGCCATACTTCAATTCAGAGTAAGGGCAAAACTAGACCAAACTCGCCTTGGAAATTATATTGGGAGTTAGGATCTCGTATCGTTGTCGGAATTCTTGGAAGAGCACTCTGGATGGAAAACCTTGGCGACAGATACGAATGCCTTCCAAAACACCATTGCATTTGAGTTGATCTAGCACCAACGGGGCGTCAATGCGTCCTGGCCGCTTTTCGTGGTTCGGGATGATGCAACGGACGAAGCTGGGAGATGTATTTTTGAGCACGCCCATCAGGCGTACAAGCGACTCTTTGTACAGCTGACTCACAGTACGCAACATGCCTTTGCGAACCCCACGGGTGGCACCAAAGGCGGTATCATTGTTCGCGGTGGCTCCCATGCTAACAATCTCTGCGTCTTGATAAATGGCCTAAAACAACAATTTCAAAACAAAGGGGACTTCCACTGAAAGTCGCTACTCACTGGTGCAGGTGGACCGGAATATTTTGCGGCCGAAGAAAATAAAATGTGGAGTTAGTGGTACGGCTAACTGATACACCATATTTGGATGGCAAGTCTCACCAGTAGTTTTCACCGCCTACTACAATGATTTTCACAGAAACGGTAGAAGACAGAATAAAGACGATTCGAATAACGAAAAGTATGGGTAACAACAATAGCATACAGATTAGCCATATGTGATGAAGTTTAACTAGAAGAAACTCGATCTCAGTGAAATGTCAACGAAATGTCGAGTATCATGGAACATTTGTAAATTGTGTCCTGTGGTCGTAATCAGCGCAAATTGATAACCACAAGAGAATTGTATTGAAGAACGGCGTTGTCTAGTCACGCAACAATTCCATGAGATTCACTAGTACAAGCGATGCTCATATGACCGATGGTCAGGCACAGAAGAGCTCGGCACAAACAAAGAAATGTGCAGATTGTAGTCTCGTCACAACAAGGAGGACTATTATCGACTGATAAGTACGGGTTGCTCACCAATGTTACCAGTATCACATCGATTACACCAATGTATCAGTGGTTGTTAATGACGCTTAACTGATAGAAAGTATCATCATTGCGAACACTAGAAGCACAAGTAGACAATGAAGAATTCTGGTGTCTAGCGCTTGTATGGAATAAATGCAAAAGTAGACAAGACGGTCCGCTACTAACAGGAATTCAAACCATCAATACAGCTTCGACCGTAGCGTTCAGAGCTACACCTAATCCAATCCGACAGAGCAGACTGTGGTGTCAACCGGAAAGCGTAATCAGCATCCAATGGACAATGTGGATGTCGCCAGTTCGTCCGCCGACTTTCGTCTAGAATTCTAGTCTAAGAGATACAAACTGCTCAAATAATTTGGTAACAAAAAGCAGCATAAAACGAACCTGCACTAAGGGATCGTTCGAAGCCAGGAACAAAGCGACTACATTATCGTTCAGTGGGTCCATATTTTTCGTTAGCCATTGTGCAGAAATGTAATCGACTCGACCGGCATAGTGCATCACTCCAAAGTCTGCAGTGGAACGAAATTCCGGTTTGCACAATTTCGGGTGGCTTTCTTGAGTCTTTAATAGCTTCTCAACAAACGACTTATCCGTGGCCTTCGGAAAGAAGCACTCTTCGTCCAACAGAGCAAGTATGCCCAAAGGCTGAGCAAAAAAAGAGCAGAGTTATACGGTTGCATCAACGAATTCGCATATCGGGCAAACAGTCAGTTGATGACGAACATAGGTTCATAAAGAATTCAGAGGCAGAACTACGTAGAAAAACTGATCAAAACACAGCAACGCCACCAAACAAAATGATGAGGGATCCTTAAAGTGGAAGCTGTTATGGTCATAACGAATGAGGAACAAATAGTTTCAAATCTTGCTTGGTGCCAGAAAACTCACTCATCCAGAATGAAAGAGTTGTTTGTTGATTATTGGCAAGCAATCAGGAATTTCTTGTGTGTACACTGAGAAACACTTATAAATAATCAAAGTTTTTGCACTCAGCTAGCACTGTTTGAAAGAAAGCGCTAGACTCAATTTGACGTTATTTAGATAGTCTGAGTGTGGCAACTGTCACACATTCTATGACCATGACAACATTCAACCTTGCTGTTTACAGCCATGGATCAGTCATACGATATCCAACCATCGAGTCGACCAGCCATGCCCATTGATCCTATAAAAAAATGGTCGTATTGGTGAACACAAAACCCGTACAGTTTGTAGACACACGATAACAAGACGAAAAAAGTGCAAATCACCAGTATAAACATACAGGAAACTGCGCAACAATTTATGGGGAGCTAAATGTATCAAATACTTTTACCGAATGACATGACGAGTGGGCGAAACTCAACATATTCGTGTGTGTTAAAAACTGCACACGTAAGGTGTACCGTGTCAGCTGGCGGCTTCAAGCACGCGTATACACAAGCAGCCGGCGAGGGGAGTAGACATGCAGCCCGATTGTAATTCTTTCGTGTGTGCAGGCAGCATATAAGAATACAGAGAAGGGTAATGATGAATGTGATGTGGTCAGAATGAGACGGGTCCGAGCAAGACAATACAACCACAACAACAAAACGGCTGGGAAATACTCAACAGAAGTGTGGTCAGTTGGACAAACATAGGCGAACGTGTGCTGTGGTCAGGACCCACGTATGTATGCTGTGCGATCCACATTTTTGACAACCTAATACGACGGCCAGGGGGACCGCGAGATATGGAGTGGAAGAATATTATGTATAAGGAGCATCGCAAAACAACTTTTGCCATAGTTAAAAAAATGCTATTACTATCACAGATAACTGTGATGCAAATCAACTGACACAACGGTAATTACCTTCTCAATTAAATCAATGGTGGGTTGCAGATCGAGACCGAAGTCTATGAAATCCCATTTGATTCCCTCGCGATTGTACTCGTCTTGTTCCAGGATGAACATGGTGTGATTGAACAATTGTTGGAGCTTTTCATTTGTGTAATTAATGCATAACTGTTCGAAGGAATTCACCTAGAAACGAGCAACAAAAGAAACACCCTTGAACAGCATTCAGTTGAAACGGAACACACGGTGATCAGAAAGGACAGAAACTACCGTGGAATAAGAGGTTGTCATGAGTGGCCAATATGTCGGCTAGGTTTGCTGAACTAGTTGTGTTCCGACTAGATGACAGTGGTAATCGATAGGTATGTGTTCAATCTGTACCAGTGACTAACCGTGCACCTCAGACATAAACTAGACTTGAACTTTTCCATGTGGATTTCCCTTACCGGTGAGATTACTGGCCCAAATATACGTTTAGGACTGGAGTGTATCAGCTCATACAAGTCATCCACCATCATGCAAAGCGATGTCCCATGATGGGTACGCATGGTGATAAGTGAAAATTTCAATGGTTAGATATGAAATGACTTCAAGAAGTCACTTAAACTACATCTTTTTTCACTGGAATTACGGTTCAAACGCAGATAACACGAAACAACAATGATTAGATCAAAAATGTAGCGTTTTTGGGACAGTTGAACATGAAATCAACGGAAGCATTTAATAATGAAGTGATTGTTCAAGAATGGAACAAAAAAGTGGGCGCTCTAACGATTTTAGGTTCGGGGTGGCAATTTCTTAAGGGGCATCGCCCTCATTTTTATTGATCTTCTCTAAAATGATTCTTTCAGCCTAAGTGCCAACTTCGGTAGAAATAAGCATAAATATTCCAACAAAATCGCTATCCACCCTAGAACAACCGAACAATTTTTCCGACTGCTTCGTCGCGATGTGCCGTCGGCCGACAACGCCTCCTACTTACAGCCATAACTGAGTGTAACTGGCACTAAACATCAAACGTTTCGTTCATGATGGACTGAACAACACCAGCACATGTTTCCAAGCTTCTGAGCAGGCATTTTACTGGCGATAAATGCAGACCCAGCATGACGTCATGGTAATACTCATATGGTGCACCACGGACAACCGGACGATCAAACAACTGGCTCCCACAAGAACAGTGATCCGCGTTCACGTTCAACCATAGGAATACGTACCTGGAAGAACGATTATCAACGAAAAAATGGGTGCGAACGGATAACCAATATGCTAAGTAGGCCTGACAAGTACGGCATTAAGTTATGAGTAAACTTTCAGAACTCGATTAAATGTTTACAACACACTCCTCATACTTAGGATGTTGGCGAGATTTGACAAGATGGTTAACACTACTTGTTGGAGTTGTTTTACGGTCCATGCAGGGCTTAGTGGACAAAGAACACCATATCATTTTGAGTATTCCTCTACCACTACTATCCCCGCTTCAGACTAACTTCAGTATGATTCAGGATCTGGTTGATGTGCGGTTCAGAAGTGTGTCGGAGAAATTCCGGAGTTCATTAATGAACTGACAAGAGAATGCTCCTAATCCGAACGAGACGGTGAAACAATTGCTAGTGAAGTACTAAACAACGAAAAGGAGCGTTGCGGACCTTTCTCTTCATAATCCACAGAAGCGTTGGGTACAGCGAAATCCAGAAGGAAAACCGGATGCCCAACTATGCACAGCAGAAACAAAAATCGGAAGCCGCCACAACAACGCCAAAGTAGTCTCTGGCATTTGTGGGAGCAAGGTGTGATCCTTGCTTCTCCCAGTCTGTTACCAAAGTGTGTCAGAGGTGCCAATTGTAAATGAGGATGTACACCAGTTTGTTTTTCTATTCACTCCACTTGTAACAAAAACATACATTCAACTAAAATCTGATCGTCGTCTCACTTCTCGTAATTTATCTGGACACATAGTTCACTCAAAGCTTTGGGTTTATTTTACTGGGCAGGATCACACAACGAGCTCAGTTTAAATAATGCATGTTTTAAATTTGAAGACTATAGAGAAAAATAGGAGTAGACATTACACTTGGCACTCGTAGGTATTGCAAGAATTTGCCATTTTTACTCATAACCCGTTCTCATATAAGGAATGGTGAACTTGGTGATAGAAATTTTCACTAATGGGTAGTTTGGTAGATGTGATTATTTAAATGAGACCCAATTGTGAAAAACCAGGGTTTCGGTTGGATTCCAACCAGCGACAGAAGCACCATACCCAAACGCGGCAAGCGCTCTTCCATCAGCCGAGATAAGTTTAACGTACAAACGGAGATGCCTATCAACAACCATGCCGTGAGAAACCTGTTTCTGACCAAGCGCGTCAGCTAAAAAAATACTACTTTTGGCTGTTAAAGGCAAACACTTCCTGGCCGTCCTACTGTCTGGAAGATATCCATCTATCAGTCAATTCACCAAAATGATATCGACAGGTTATTATAACAGCTGACGGATAGGGCTTCAAAAGACTTGGAAACAATATACCGGAAGTTGTCATTTGTACTCAGTTACCTCACAAACCAACTAACAAACAATCCGGTCTAATGGATAAACGCCCTCAAGGCAAGTGTACGAAACTTTATTGCAAAAAGGATTTGGAGGCACGATCACCAGACACCTAGCCAGATCGCAAGTTAGATCAATCCCGTCTCGTTATCTGCTAGAGACGGTTAGACCTGACCAAAAGCGGTAAGAATAAAATATCCTCACAAAAATCCGGTAAATCGTACAGGCGCTCTGTCATGGATAGCACAGAAGTGTAAACAAAGTCCTCCTACACAAACCGCGATCAGTATACGTCGTGGAGAAAAAGTCCAAACCGAACCAAGCCAAACAGGTGAGCAATCGTTGAGTTTGTGTATACCTGCGAGCGCACGTGTGTGCGCACGTGTACACCTACGCACCAGATGAGTGTCTTGACCGGTTCGGTAACTCTGGCAGGTACAAAAGCACCATCAAGAGGTTGTTGACATTGACCGTGGCGGTGGTGGTGGAGATGGTCACTACTGTCAACGGGTCGATCATATACGCGCAACCGCGCGCGCGCGCACACGCACGCAGGATCGAAGGTATGACTGCCTGTCAGAAACGATTTTGGCTCCACACGTATGCCGCGTCAATCCACTTGCACGCTGGAAATCCGAGTTGCCCGATGCACGCACAAATGTGTGTTTAAGCATCCACGCCAGTCTTCGTGTACAAGGCAATCCGAAGAATGTGAATCGGGTGTAAATGCGCAACTGTCCCCGTAAAACGAACTAAGCGTAGGTAGGTAGAAACTGCGCACATATTGGGGAGTGCACTATTGTCTCACTCGAGCAACCCGTAGCAAAGTGGATAACACATTTAGGGTTATACACTCATGAACTCAAAGCATAAGCAAACAAATAGTACACCGGTTTTGAGTAAGCGCACAGCAGGAGAAATGGAGAAGATGCGTAACACACACGGATGCCAGAACAGGAACTTTAACAGCAAGGACTTCAAGTACAAAAAGACTTGCACTCAAAGTACTTTTAACTGTTTTTACCCATAAAGTACGTACCTACCTTAAACGGGGAGTGGCAAATAAGAAGCACCTGTATCAGTAGGACTCAATTTCAATGGCAGCATGGTGCGTGGTTTCATGTAGGTCAGTAAGGGGACAATAACGACAAACCTGGAAAATTTCGAATCCCGCAATATCCAATATGCCGACAAAAGAAGCACCTGTTCGCTTAGCGCGATCCAATGTCTTGTTGATGCGAGCAACCAGCCACAAAAAGAGCCGTTCGTAGATGGACTTCGAAATGGCCTCGACGGCAAACTCCACTTGAGTCTTCGTCTGAGCCTTGGCGACCAAATCTTTGCCAACTTTGATACGAGGTTTTAAAAATGCTTTTATCATTTCATTCAGGGGGATTCCCAATAAATGTGAGACCTTCTGCGCAACTGATGTTAAAATGGGGGAAGGAGAGGAAACAAGATTAACAAGTTCAAACATGGTTCAAACATGGTAGTGGGCAAAAACAACTCGCAGTTGAGGACACAACACACACAAAGAGTGCAAGCCCGCAATTCAGTGGCAAGTGATCTGTACACCAATCCGTTTGTTTTCCAGAAAAGATACTGCCACCCTGGGTACGCAACACTTTTGTTGGAGGTGGTAGTAATGAAAATCAGGGTCACGAAGGATGTCCACAAACAAGGCGGTTGCAACGGTCCACATTTCGTTGCTGGCTTATGAGCCACAAGACCATCTACAGACTAACTAGCGTTCGTTGGGATCCGATGACCAGCTAGTAACTTCGGCGCCCTTGTACCAGCTAACACACTCAAAATACCTTTCGCACCACTGATCTTCGCGATGATTCGTACGCTGACATTACGGAATTGTGAGCCAACAAGCCGATAGCTTATCGCCCCACCGAACATATCGTATTGTTCTTATCACATCAATAAGCTAGGCCTGCATCACAAATGCTAGAAAGCAAGTCTTCCCTCAGGGAAGCTAAAACAGAAGTATCGTCGTTATTATCGTCATAAACAACGTATCAGTAATTCATACTGATGCTCAACTGTCATGGAACAGCAAAAAGAACAGGCCCAAACTCGGAGAAGAAAGAAGAGAGATGAGACCTAGTACCTCAAAACACTTGTCTACCCACTCAACAGTAAGGTGTTTATACCGTATAAACAGCCAGGCTGTGAATGAAAATGAGAAGACATCAGCAACAAAACTTGTGGCTTTTACTACCACACATCGCTAATTGCGCAGACAAATAAGGAAAACAGTAGCAACAGTTATGCCAACAAACCCTAAATTGCAACACTTACACTCCGAGTAGCGAGTCCTCGCCTGTTCTTCCTCAGTCTGTTCCTTGAGCTGCAGCGAGTCAAAAATATATACTGGACGCTGGAACCCAAATTAAAACTGTAGTTAAGGAAATTCCCCCGTGATTATCATAAGAACTTCTGATCCTCCCACTGGATACAGAGAATATTGTCGAGCGAACCCAGCACACAAGGATTCCCTCAATCGACAACGCCAGGTGAAACAGTGTTTTACCACCCTCTTTGAAAAGTGCCGGTGCAAGATCATCTGAAATGGCAGTCCTATTGCGTCTGACAGCTTAAAAGTAGCCGCGGACCACATCTTTAGTGTTGACTCGATTAACCAAAACACGACATAGCACAGTACAATCTAACAAACGATCCAACATTCGGGATTAACTATGGATGGGTGTACCGACAGATTCGCCGAGAAATTCAATGACGGATGAGCGCTCCGGATATGGGATGCGAATAAGTCTGAAGAACGAGTTAAACTCACTAACTTTCTATTAGCTACGCTCCACGATCGGCCATCAAGTTGCGTTTGTGTTTTTTATGAATATTCCTCCCTGTCATATGAACTGCCTTAAGTAATAGTCCCGATGGCATCCGCCTACATCATCAATACCGCAAACAGCAATACACCGGTGGTAGCCACTGACCCTTAACTATCAGATAACCATGGAGAAAAATTCAAGAACCAGCCAAGAGGAAGAAAAATGGAACAGAGGGGACGTAACTACTAAAAACAACTAAGTCCACAACCAAATGCTCAAAATCAAGGTGCCTAAACTTGGAGAACGAACAACCGAAGTATAAGTGAGAGTAAGGCATCATCAGCAGGACGAGTGACGTAATTGTGACGTAATTCTCCGAAAGAAAATCGGCCACGACCAAATCGCCCTGGAACAACACAGCGACTGCATACGGATCCATTACTTTGCAACAGTGTGGGAATGTGTTCAACGACAGGAATTCAATCAGTCGATGATCCACTTGTATGACCAACAAACGTTTCTTACGGCATTTGCTACTTCGCGTCATTAGGTACATTCACTTCACAGACAACTCGGCCAAACAACCACAAAATCCACGTCACTGAACAGGATTAACTGTAGTCTGATCGAAAGTCTCTAGTCACATGCTCCTCAACTCGGGAGACAAATCCGACTTATAGCAACCAAATCCTCGGGGAATGACTTCATTCCGGTACGCCAAGTCACCATGTCTCTACCACACCGCATCTTGCGCCGGTCAGCCACAGCACCACCAAAGAGTGTTCCACGTGACAGACTACTAGCTGGTCCTTTCAGTATTTTATCCAATCATTTCATCATCATCTAAACATAAATACATTAGCGGTTGGTGTTAACGCCTGACTGTCAAACACCTAAGAAAAATGCAAACCCTACGTGAGAGAGAAAAAAAGGAGGGGTGCAGCACAGAACTAACTATTAAAAATTGTTAGGCCTATACGTAAACACACAGCATCTAAAACGAAATCAAACAGAAATGGTGAAAATGAACAGAATTGACGTACGTCAACCTCGATGCTGGAACCGTCAGACAGTACATCACAAACCCTAACCTGTGCTGAAATATGTAACTGAAGCGCCGACAGTATGTTCACATACTTGTTCGGTGCACCATTGCGTTTAAGCGACTCCAAAAATGTACATCCATCCAATGAATCGAACACACCACTATGACCGAGAAAAACGGCGACTGTTGGCTAGCGGTACGTATAAACCCGTTTCAGAATTTCAATAATACACCCCCGTCTACGAAGAAACCTTGCCTGTTCTTCTCTAATATCTGCCTCCCGGGATGCACTGAGTGCAACGGATGCCAGATTCCTAGTAGTGACTGCGGTCAAGCTAATCCCCATGAGTTTCGCAACACCCACTGACTGCTGCCGTGAATACAGGAACTACTACCGAGTAGCGCCACCACAGCGAGATCTTATCCGTCGTCTATACAGGTTGAAACAACTGAGTCAAACAACCTGCTAACGCATCACCACCTTCTTTCAAAAGTGACCGCAAGAGGTCAGCTAGAACAGTGACCCTACTACATTCCAGAGCCAAAATACAATCACGAACTTCAGTTCAAGTGGACAATTCCAAATCTGCAAGTTTGTGACGGAAACACAGTAGAAGCAGGAAACCACCCAAAATGAGCCCCAAGGTGTTCCACCCGACTGCCTTATCATAGAGCAGTATGCCGTCAGCATCGCGTAGTGCTTCACCGAAAACTTCCACCAGTAGTACGAATAAGCTCGAAGAGTCTGCAGTGTTCTCACAGACAAAGGCGGTCTACAGATAATCAAGCTCAATGATCGACGATCAGGCCATGCTTCAACTTCTTACGGATGGTCCCCCTAAACTTCCATGTGAAATGCTATCAGGAATGAGCCGTCCGACATCTAACAACTCCAGGATTCTCACAGAGATCCAGTGTTTCCTTAACACGCCAGCCAGGCATGCGACGTTTGGGTCCAGCAACCACTAGGATCCTCGGGATGAGAACCAAATAAGCTTGCACTCAAGGCTAGTTTGATATTTATGCCTTACCGACGGCCTCGCCAGTTCCCCAATAGCCAGCCGTTGCGATCGGTGGGGTCGTTGCCAAGCTAGAATAAAAACAAAACGACGACGTACAAACGTGTGAGTTGAGTTCAGGTATTTGCCCCGGCAAGAATGGCAGTCCCGAATGGAGCCACACCACCCACGGTTAACAGCTATGTGGTCTATCTGGGAACAGGCTTGATTTGAAGAAGGCGCCAAGTATAGCAATCACGTGCAAAATGTCCAGGACAAGTATCACTTAGAAATTGTCCACGCTTGGCGCACAGTTGCAACGGCTGCCTGCCATTATCCGAGCTGCCAGAGAGAGATTCAACCCCACCATAGCGGCAGACTTAGGCGTTCACATATGCGACTGAAATGACTATATCGAAGCGATGTGACAACTTAAGGTAAGCGGCCAGGTCTGAGTAAATGACGTCCGTGACACTGACGTCACTGTAGGCAGGAGTCTCAAAATTTTGCATCTAGAACTGCCCTTAGTGAAGCCTTCCAAGGAGGCCGCAAAAGTATGCTGATAACGAGAATCCAACCTAACAATGCGGATGCGGTCGTCGTGCTCAGGACTAAATCTACTTCAGCCAATCCGATGGCAGCGGCCGTGGAGTTGCTCGAATTGTACACCCAGTATCGAGTAGATAGTTCCGCACGTTGACTACTGTCCTGGATTCTGGTCACTAAAATGCAGCAGACATCCACATTCCACAAGGAATCTAGCATTCGTACGACAGCCTGCAGACCCATCCGTCTCACAGTGCGAATGTGGAAAGCAGCTGTATTGGCTGGCATTCTAGGAACTTAACAGGACAATGTTACTATGATTATCTAAATCTATTATGAGACCTGTAGAGTAAATACTGGAAATGGGGATCAGGAGAGGCATGAGAGACGAACTGGACAAGACAGTGAGGGAGGAGTCAGCAGTAGCACATTTGTGGCTATTCACCTGACTGTATACAACGGACAAACTTATCTGTTTTGTACTCCGAAATCTCCGATGCAGCACAGAACTGGTAGTGTTGCAAGTGTACATGTTCACGGAGTGACTGAACCTTGGCGAGATTTAATGAATTGTACATTGAATTTACCTGCTGAGCTAAAATGGATGGTGTGATGACCAGATCGACAGTCAATCATATAATGCAGTCCAATCGGCGGAAGTCTGATAAACTGGTATTCTGATTCTTCATATTGAAAGAACGCAGCGGTACAGTCTACTGACCTGAAGCATGTGGCTGAGGACCACAATTTCTCTCCCATCTAGGTCGTGTTAGTCTATCAGCCTACATACAACGATGAATGCAATCGTACGAGAAGAATACTGTTTAAGGACAAGTCGAAAGCGAACCAGGAATTTACATGCAGTTCCACCTATGTAGAAACATCTAAGCTCTGACGTGAGCTTGATACATGAGTCGAATTTTTCGTTGCACACCCCAGACAAGTGGCTATCGGGCTGTTACAACAAATCTGATGCTAGCAGTCAGCAAATCGAGGTAGTGACTAACCATGCCAAAACAAATGCACATGGTGTTTGAACTCATCAACGGGATTTCGGAAAAAAACGGGGGAAAAAGAAATCAACACTACGACACGAAAGATAGGTTTCACAATCATCATCATCATAGGCAGCAATACATCATTGGTTCACAGTAATACATAACTGCTACAAAGAGACGATCGTTGGACATCAAGCAATCCAGTGATGAGGTGCCAAAAACATCCGTTACATAACTGAGTTGGTCAGATTTGAGTAGTGTTTATGCTGGTGTAGCGTGAGTTTATTTCAACAGTTTTATTTAGGACCTCGAGTAAGGTGTACGGCTTACAAGAGTAAGAATTGCCAGCAGTTACAATAAAGAACCAGAGACCAAAGCAGTGGGTGTATTTGAGTCCCGTTATCTGAAATGTTCCCACTGAGTTTTATATACTTGTAACATTGAGCCCGCATGACGCCACCTACACTACACAGAGATGGGTAGTACGTCATGCAGCAGGTTAGAGGCAAACAACTTTTGGAAGAAATGAAAACTTTCTGGTAGCCACAGACTAGAGTCTTAAGAGCGCAATATCGCAGTGTAAAAAAAATTAACTCCGCTTACGCTAAACATTTAGAGAAAAAGAAAAATGAGGTGAATGCAAACAACGTAGTTTAGCAATAAATGCCAAAAATACGACCTATCAACAAACCTGAAGTGTCGGGCAGAGTGGCCTGATCAGAATTGCGCTCTTGTCGGAAATCCAAGTTGCCGAAGTGTAGTACAGCCGAGATTATCTTGAATATGGCTTTAAGGGAAATCCAAAAATAAATACGGAGACAATAACAGTTCTATTTGTAACCAATATTTAATCAACGTTGTAGATCGAGCAATAAGGGTCAAACAGGACAATCGGACACAGGCTACCTGTATTAAAAGAAGTCATACACGGGAAAAAAAATTCAGAATTGCAAGTCAGATTCACCATGTGATTAACTTCGCCAAACTGCTTGTATCATGCTTGCAACATTGCACGCTAAATGGGCATCTTTCACTGTACTGGAGACAGTTCATCCGTGAAATTTATCAACGAACCAGGTCAGTGTATACGTTTCATCTAAGAAAATGTTTAAAACTGAGTGGTACGTGCAATAAAGCGACACTGTCATGCATACCTTCCAAATACCTGATCAACATGGTGTAAATAAGCTCAGGTTTACACAGGACTTCAACATTTCCAAAAGGCCACGGGAAAAAAGACGTTATGAGCGAATTACCAACCATCACCAAGCCTTCTCAGCTGAACCACCCGAGGTGGTTGAAACGTAGAGTATTACAGCTTGCTCGAAACGTTGTGTTATTCCCAATCTGTTTATCAACTACATACGTATGGTTTTGAGCAAAATAAAAAGTGCTAAATTCTGAGCAACCTTGACACAAGACGCTCTCTGCCATGAGACATGTTGTTAAGTTGGACATTCTCGGATTATCCCAACTTGGGTAGAAACATTTAAAGTAGGCAAGATACGAATCGAAAGTTAGGAGATTTGCAGTCGCTGTCACCACCGCCATATCATCTTGAATTTGATGAACGATAGTAAGGTGCACTGAATTTGGGAGATTTTGATTATTCCAAACTGAACACCACCCACACTCGACCACAGTCATTGCATTTAGATAGGCCTTCCGACCGGCCCATTTCGTAAGTTAGCACTAGACTCGAGTTTTGTCCTTATTAGGGCTAATCAGTAGTTCCTATCCTTGTCCGAACCAGAATTCACATCCAGACCCTCGTGTTTGTGAGACTAGCGTGTTACCCACCACGTCAGTAACATTATACTAGGCGTGACTTGTGAACAGTGGTCAGATCGCCCTATCGTCTCGATGGAGGACACAGTGACTTTCCTGATCGCGTGGTTATCGATGGGAGTGAATAGGACAGTTACTTTGTCTCTCATCGAGACGATAGGACGATCTGACCGCTGTTCACAAGTCACGCCTAGTATAATGTTACTGACGTGGTGGGTAACACGCTAGTCTCACAAACACGAGGGTCTGGATGTGAATTCTGGTTCGGACAAGGATAGGAACTACTGATTAGCCCTAATAAGGACAAAACTCGAGTCTAGTGCTGACTTACGAAATGGGCCGGTCGGAAGGCCTATCTAAATGCAATGACTGTGGTCGAGTGTGGGTGGTGTTCAGTTTGGAATAATCAAAATCTCCCAAATTCAGTGCACCTTACTATCGTTCATCAAATTCAAGATGATATGGCGGTGGTGACAGCGACTGCAAATCTCCTAACTTTCGATTCGTATCTTGCCTACTTTAAATGTTTCTACCCAAGTTGGGATAATCCGAGAATGTCCAACTTAACAACATGTCTCATGGCAGAGAGCGTCTTGTGTCAAGTGCATTATTAACAAGAAACGTGTCAGACCAGAAAAATACTTCTAACTAAATGGGCAGTGTACAGAAAACGAAGGATTATCCAGTAAATTCAAGCTGAAAGACACTTGTAAAAAACGGCCCTGAAGCACAGCAGTATATGCACTGCAATGAGAAAAATTCACCGCACTGATCTTCGGCAGAGATGCCCATGATATTCATTGCCTCAGTTGTTTCCCGGTAAGCTTGTTGCTCGTCAGAGCCTGGAATTTCGAGCATTCCGCTGGACAGATATTTGTATGCATTAGCCTGGTCAAGCAGCAACTGTTCCTGTTTTTCCGGATTAGCAGACGCCAACAGTTGGTAGAAAATGTGAAAACACCGTTCATCCGGAGCCTGCCGAATAACACGTGCTTTCTCCAACAGGTCTACAAGATCAATAGTCAAGGAGCTGGCGCACAAGTGACAAATCAATGAAGCGCGGATTAAAACTGTAAGCTTCGGTGGATAACAGAGGAATGCGATACCACTTTTGCCAGACATAAGTGAGCAATCGCAAACGTTCTTACAATTGGCAGGCAAGGGACAAGGGAATCAGGAACGAAAACTTCACTAAGTGGTGCAACGTCATTGTTGAGTTTATAATCTTCAAGGCTTGAGCAAAGAACGGTCGCAATATTAGAACGAACAATGTATCGTGCTAATCGACCATATCAGCACATCAAGCACACAAGCGCTTCAGCACGAACCGCGCTCTAGCGGTGGATATTTCGTTGGCTCGAACAGCAAACTCTACCTTTAGATTAATCGTATAAATGTGGTAAAATATCATAGCTGAAGACTGTCGTGGAGGACACCAATTGCAGTTGCAGCGTAGGAAGCACTCAAAGTTCATTTGGTACTGAATTTGAATGATTACGGCTTGTTAAACGTTAATGTGCCGTCATATGTGAATCGCGATTAACTACCGAATAGAAACTCGACGTCATTTCTCTCTTTCAGCCTCAGCAGAGGGCCTACTACTCACTAATGGCTCACAGAAATGGCACTGACACAAAGTGTACCGAGGTTGACGGGACGTCGGATGCCGCTTCAAAGGGGTTTGAAAACTCATTGAAGATAACACGGGGATTACTGCCATCTGAGTGCAAAGCAATTCGGGTGTCTGGGCTGGATAAATACCGTCCGAATGGATGACCACCGGATTCCAGCGAATGCCGGCAGACAATGTATCATCAGCCCTGTAGATCGTGTGGTTTTGGTGACATCTGGATAGTTGTTATCGCCTTTGAAACGGATATCTCTCAAGAGCAGTGTTACCGCCCAAATATTAAGCAAATGTGGTGGGCACCTTAGAGAACAGTATACCAACTGAAAAGCACGTAAACAGACGCATTGTTGATCGATTCTACTGCACAGTTTGTGTCTCGCTCTTTTCCCTTGTGGATCTTACCAGAAACTCTGGGCAAGCCCAACAAGCAAGCCACCCCAGTAGGGAGAGATGGAAAATACAAGGAAAAGACAATCGATAGACTCACTGATGTATGGATGAATACAACATTCAGTGGGTTTTGAAGTGACATGGACTAATCAAAATACGAATGTCAATAGAATAACAGCTTTAAAGTAGTTTTTCGGAGGACAGGATAACATTTTTAGACGTTAACAACGTTTAGTTAGGGGAAAACATAAGCCTTTTGAAAAGGATACAGGTTTCGATGTTGGCACCAGCAATGAAGCCGGATGTGTCAAAATTGATGCGGATAAATTTTCCCTGAAAACAGAATAAAATGTCTACTGTGAACGTCATGGCGCACGGTTAATTATTTGGTACGACACTTACTACACAGGTTTGTCCCACAAAACAAATACGCCTGGACTGAGAGAAATGTTGAAGAGAACGTCTACAGGCTCTAGCTGGGTTTTCATTCGTAAACCACGTTTATTCAATCTATCAATTTGCTACTGGTGATAAAAGCAACGTCAGCATCATGGGTAAGACATATTGCTTGAGGAAAGCAGCATCACAGTAAGCAGCTGTACATAGCAAGGGTAGCACGTCTAGAATATGATCAAGCATAGGATAAGGGTCGAATTTCCCAGAAAAAGTTAAGCGAGCTTTTTAACAGCGTTACAGTACACAGCGGGTCAATCCTACTAGATAAGGGTTTATGTGCCACCGTCAACAGCGCCATCACCATCGAGTCCAATTTCGCAGTTTTTAATAGTACTTGACGGCACATGAGCATCGTAGTTTGAGCTCAATTCACTCAGCATTGATAGTGATACATCACTGCTTGACGATGACTCACTGCCGTATTGAAGAAAACTGACAGCCGCTACCTTACAAAAACGAGACCTACTAGTTCGGGAGAGAAGGCGTATAAACGTGGATTGCACTAGCCCAAAACAAATGATTTCCGATTCCATTTCCCACGGATGAACTGGCTAATAGCTCCACAAACGTGACCGTAGAGTTTGAAACTAACTTAACCGTCACCATTACAACCACCATTGCCAGCACCATACCAACGATGCACATTTACGTAAGATTTTTATACAATCATACGAAGTTTAAAAATGATATTGGAATGAGGCATAACTCATATTTTAATCCAACCGATTGACATCAAGGTGCCCACGCCATGTAAACAACCAACCCAGTTGCAAATGAAAGTGAATCGATTTTCGCTGTCCCGCTCTGTAATCATTGTACGGGAAACTGCGTGGAACAATACTTAAGCCACTGAAAGCGATTAGTCGCCATAACTCATAGTCCTGCTAGAATCTCAGGACCAAAGACAGGGGAAAAAATACTACTTACCGCTGTCAACAAATTAGTGGCCACCCTCATTTCTTTTTAAGCCACCAGTTTGGTGTCTGTTGCGTCCAAGTTACTCACTGACCTCATTTTACGTCGGCTCACTAAGCCCACAGAAAGTCAGGTACGCAAAGAACAAGCAGGATTCAAATCCGGTCGGGGGTGTGTTGAGCACATTCTTACCTTACGACGGATCTTGGAACATCGGCATTCATATAGGCAGCTGACGGTCGTGGTCTTTCTGGACCTGAGGGCTGCTTTCGATTCAGTTGCTCGTAACGTTCTCTGGAGCTGTCTCCTTCGCAAGGGAGTACCAGAGAAATACGTGAATCTATTGAGATCCTTGTACGCTCACTCTGCAAGCAG